>QLTV01002957.1:18690-31014 GCA_003457575.1 Thermophis baileyi | reverse complement strand
TTATTACATAGGTATTGGCCTGCTCTCTCACAAAATTCATATTTTGGATAGCTTTTAAATAGATTTCTTAAAGAAATACAAGGAGATTATTAATTTTGCCATTGCTACCGTGTTTCCCTGAAAATAAAACCTACCCTGAAAATAAGCTCTAGCCTGATTTTTTAGTGCGCTCCTAATATAAGCCTTACTACAAAAATAAGCCCTANTTATTATTATTATTATTACATAGGTATTGGCCTGCTCTCTCACAAAATTCATATTTTGGATAGCTTTTAAATAGATTTCTTAAAGAAATACAAGGAGATTATTAATTTTGCCATTGCTACCGTGTTTCCCTGAAAATAAAACCTACCCTGAAAATAAGCTCTAGCCTGATTTTTTAGTGCGCTCCTAATATAAGCCTTACTACAAAAATAAGCCCTAGTGAAGAGGGGTGGGCATAGCCAGCACAGGTGGCAGCAAGTGTGCATGGGCCAACAGTGTAGCATGGGCCAGTAGCCGTAGCACACACAGCACAGGTAACAGAATAACAGAATAACAGAGTATAGAGTTGGAAGGGACCTTGTAGGTCATCTAGTCCAACCCCCTGCTCAAGCAGGAGTCCCTACATCATTTCCGACAAATGGCAGTCCAATTTCCTCTTGAAAGTCTCAAGTGTTGGAGCTCTCACAACCTCCGAAGGCAAGCTGTTCCACTGGTTGATCGCTCTCACTGTCAGAAAAAGTATTGGCTTTTTTGGCTGCCATTGCACACTGCTGGTTGTCTACTAAGACTCCAAGATCCCTCTCACAGTCACTGCTATTGAGTCTGGTTTCACCCAGTTTATATGTATATTTTTGGTTTTTCTTACCTAAGTGTAGGACTTTACTTTTCTCTGCATTGAATTTCATTTTGTTAGATAGGGCTCAGTGTTCAAGTCTGTCAAGATCCATCTGGATCTTGAGCCTGTCCTCTAGGGTGTTAGCTATTCCTGCCAGCTTAGTATCATCTGCAAATTTGGTTAGTTCCCCTTCTATTCCCTCATCTAGGTTGTTTATGAAGATATTAAAAAGTACTGGGCCTAAGGTGAATTGATTATCTGTCCAAGCAGCAAGCAGAGGCAGAGATGGGGGGAGGCATGCTATCTGGATGCACCACGTGGGCCATGGGAAAGCCAGGGGTCGGTGGGCTGGAGTGGCGGCCAGGCATGGGAGGCTTATCTTTGTGCAGTGGCTCTGGCAGCAGATGGAGGCAAAGGCATGGGGGGAGGCAGGCAATCCAGATGCACCATCCGGGCCACAAGAAAGTCAAGTCAGTGGGCCAGAGCGGGTGGGCGGATGCGGGAGGCTCATCTTCGCATTTCTCGCCTTGACTGTGGCCTGCCTTCTGCTTCACGCCTCCGCCTCCATCTGCTGCTGGTGCCACCATGCGAAGACGAGCTTCCCATGGACGGATGGCTGCTCCAGCCCACTGACTGTCAGCTTTCTTGTGGCCAGTGCAGCGCATCCAGATTGCCTGCCTCCCCCCTGCAGGCCTCTGCCTCTGTCTGCTGCTTGGACAGGTAATCAACTCACCTGCACTGCGTGGGCTGCGCAACCCCAGAGTGCACCAACCAAGGGACCAGTGGGCTGCAGCTGCTGCCGGATACCATTGGTTCCCGTGTGCTTGCCACCTCTTGTGTGCGCACCAGGAGATGGGGCACCCAGCTAGGCTGATCACCCTGATATCATGTTTCCCTGAAATAAGCCCTAATGTTTATTTTGGAGCCCCCAAAAAATATAAGACTGGGTCTTATTTTCAGGAAAACACGGTATTTCCAGGTTTTATTAGTCCATCACCAAGCCAATAGAACATTCTGTGCACCTAACAGTATAAAAAAACCTCTTTGTTATGATCCTCTAATCCCTTAATTTGGGGTAGACTGTTTACTGGCCGGATGCCCTTCCTCACATCTGTGTGGAGTTCGCAACAGACAAACATCTGCCACTGTCTAGGATTGAGCTCTCAACCTTTTTAATGGGAGGTAAGTGAAACCTTATAAAAAGGAATTAAAATAGATAAAAATGAACATAACTCCAAAATCCCAACAAAACAGAACATACCTACATCCGAAACAAAAGTGATGTATTCAGAGAAACCCTACATCTATCTCAAGATATTGTACCATTGTACCATTTTCATAGACTGAAAGAATTCAGAGATAAATTCTGATGCTCACCAGATTCTTTACACAATCACTTATAATTTCTTAACAGACAGCCATTACAATTTGCTGGACATTGTCAGGTTCATCATAAAGTCAGCAATAACATAGAACATAGAATAATAGGATTGGAAGGGACTTTGGAGGTCATCTAGTCCAAATAGGAGATCCTATATCATTCTGGACAAATGGTTGTCCATTCTATTTTTGAAAATCTCCAGTGATGGAAGACTCACAATTTCGGGGGTAAGCCATTCCACTGATTAATTGTTCTCACAGTCAAGAAATTTCTCCTTAATTTTAGGTTGGAAAAACCTGAAAAGATCCAACTGATCACATATTATATAAATAATGGAAATCAGTAACAACTGGAAAAAAAACTGGTATTCACTTCAAAGCACAGGTTGTAATCTACATGTTAAAAACTCTCGCCCTATCTACTGAACGGAATATGAATTCACAACAAACTATAGAACTATGTCAACATTTCAGAATATAATTCTCTCTGTTTCATTAAGAGTAATTATGGGCCAGGAGATTACTTCACTGATCTCTCTTTCAATGTTTCTATAGTCTATGTAAATAGGAGATATATATTTGCTTATCACATTTATGATACAGAAGATTCCTGCACATCTTCTATGTACTGCCTGTCAAATTCTTTGTATATGAAAGAAAAGAATCTATAGAGAACACCCTATTCAATTTGAACACTATTGCCTGAATTGTATATTCACTTTCTTCATATTTATGATAATCAATATTTTTTACCAAATATACTGTAAGTTGATGATTTATAGAAAAAAGGACATCATATATCAGAAATATAACAGGCATCATATATCAGAAGCAAAACAGGACTGTTGAGCTGTGAACAGGAATTCATAAATGTGGAAACGCGGGAGGTCTCTTGCATCTTTCTCTAAAAACAGATGTGCAGTAAGAGAATTAACTAAAGAACTAAAACTGATAAATGAAGTAGGAGCTTTTACCCAATTTAGATAATGTGTCTATTCCTAGAGAAAGCAAATATGGCCATGGTGAAAAAAGATGCATTATTCTAGAATATTCTAGTACAGTCTGTAAATCTACTTTAAAAATATTCAAAAAATTTCAGTGCATTGAAAATGCAATAGCTGTACAAGAACTCTCCAGATGATCTTGCCATTGAAATTGTTTTCTGGGAATTATTGAATTTTATGAAATCTGGAAAACAGAAATTATCTAATCCTGAACTGTATTATACTGAAAACCTGGTTATTGGATTGTTGATTCCTGCTTTGCTATATTTGCATTGACTTATTTCAAATCCTTTTCTATACCCATTTCAAAGTGCTGATTAGGAACAATAAACTAAGAGAGCCAAGTACAACTTTTTTTTTTGTGAGCCTCCCCATATGCAGAGGAGATTCTCTTATGTGATTAATTGACATCTAGATGGAATTGGGTGTAGCCTGCTGTTTCTTTCACTTCTACTCATTCGCTTGCCCTCTACTTTCTAGTTTTAATCTGCACAGATGCAACTAAAATGACTAGGAGATTGAAGATTGCGATTCCTTCACCTCATTCCTGCCTTTGGTCATTTATTCAGAGAAGAATGGGGAACAGTTTTATTATCAAGGAGGAGGATTAGCAAAGCTAATGGGGGCTTCAGAAGATGCCAACCTTCTGGTTGCAGCTTCTGCAGCTTCTGGTGCTATAGCTCTGGAATACCTACTCATACCTTACCTTAGAAATTAGAATAATAGAATTGGAAGGGATGTTGCATGTCTTCTAGTCCAACTCCCTGCTCAAGCAGGAGTTCTTATACTTTATTGATTCAGTTCATTCAGGAATGGAAAGTCATAGAAGAGAATATACCTATCTATACCTTCTATGACTTTCTATCCCTGGACTTTTCTTCTTGGTAGGCTTATGGGCTATTAATTTCTTAGATGTATTTCAAATACATTATATTGGATGCATAAAATAACATATAATATAGTGCATACCGCACCAGGCAAAGGGCATTGTGCAACTATTGCATATTTTTCTCTTTAACCAATTTGTTTATGTTAAGAGAGAAGAAGTTGTATAATTTATTTTTTAAATAAAAGATAATTTTGTCTGGAGATGAAATAAAATTCCATATTGAAGTCACAGCACTTACATACTATTACAATCTCTTTTCTTTGTTATCATGGACTGAAGTGCATCAGCTGTTTTAACTGTGTGACCTTGCTTGACTTGGAAAGGTAGAATAGAAATCATTCAAATATAACTTCTTTATTCTCATATTCATTCTAACATTCATACAATTTATATTTTGATATACTTCTCCCAGGGTCACCAGCTAGTTACAAACTGAAATCATGCTTATTCATGCCTACTTAGAAGTAAAATCCACTAGATACACTGTGGCTTAATCTAAGAAAGTGGGAGTTCATATCAGGGGTGGGTTCTGGCTTACCTTGCTGCCGGTTCACTTCCTCACGCGCCACGTGGGCGCGTGCGCTTTGCATGCATGCACAGTGCTAAAAACCCAGCTTCTGCACATGCGCAGAAGCAAAAAACAGCTTCTGCACGTGCGCAGAAACAAAAAACATCTTTCAACTTCTTTCCTTTTATCTACCTACTGATTTTGACATGTTATATAACAATATTCATAGTAGTATTTCCCCCTTTCTGATTTCTACCTCTATTTCGTATCTTGATAACACCAATCTTATGTTAGTAGGTATTCTATTTCTATCCTTCATCTATTATCCATTTTAATTGTATTAATTACATTAGTCATACTCACATCATTATCATAACATTATAAATATGCAATTAAAGTTGTTAACATTGTAATATTTGCTCCACCTTGTATATAATCCCTCATCATTTAGTTATTCAATATTTTATTACTCAATGCTAATAGCCATGGTTACCTTAATAATGTTATTTAAAAGTATATAATACAATCATCTTTCAGCTTCTGATCCTTCCCTCTACATACTAATTTTAAAACATTATATAGGAGTATACATAACAATATTTTCCCTCTTTCTAATTCCTATCTCTGTTCTAAATCTTGATAGGACATTTCTTATATTGGTGGATATTCTATTTCTTCCCATCATCTCTCATTCATTTTAGTATGTCAATAATGATTTTTTGGCATGCTTTCCATACTCCTCCTTTGAAATTTTATGTCTCCATGTATCATTCTTTCTTGGTCTAAGTGGTCCCTCTTCTACCTCTGCCTCTCGCTGCCAGATCTTCACCATGCCTGTAAGTGTCTCTGTCCTCACTTCAAGAATGTGTTTCTGCTTATTCAATTCTAAGTTTTTTTTTAAAAAAAATTGGAATTTTTTGCTGGTTTTTGCTTCTGCACATGTGCAGAAGCGGAGTTTTCAGCACTGTGCATGTGTCGCCATCTTGTTTTTGGCTTTTTTTAAAAAAATATTTTTCGGCACTGTGCATGTGCGTGCGTGCAAAGCGCATGCGCCCACGAGGCGCGGCCACGCAGCATGGGAGGAAGCAAACTGGCAGCGAGGTAAGTTAGAACCCACCCCTGTCTTGGTCTAAGTGTTCCCTCTATCTCTACCTCTGCCTCTCGCTGCCAGATGTTCACTATGCCTGTGAGTGTCTCTGTCCTCACTTCAAGAATGTCTTTCTGCTTATCTAATTCTATTTTTAAGTCTCTAAATATAGTCAGTTTGATCTATTTCATCCGTTTTGATTATCTCTTCCTTCTACTTATTTTGTTTGTTTGTTTGTTGTTGTATCTATTCTTTCCCTTCCTCTGATTTTTCTATTCTCTCCTCTATTTCCTGAGTTTCCTGTTCATTTTTCATTGTTATTTGCTGAACATTTTCTAGTCTCACGTCTATATCATACATCAGATCCTTTATCTCCCTGTGGTTCTTTATTATAGTTTCATAGATGCTTTGAAACATCGATATTTCTTTTTGAAATATGCTTGTTATTTCCTGTTGAAGCATTTTATCTTATTTTAATAAGTCCAAAAATTACTCACAAATCTATCAAAATCCCAAACTCTTAGTTTATTTATTTATTTATTTATTTTATTTATTTATTTGTCAAACATGTACAAGATAGCATGTATAGGTATAATCATAAACATAATCAAAGTGAATACAGATAGATGAAGACAATAGGACAGTAGGACAGGGACGGTAGGCACGCTGGTGCGCTTATGCACGCCCCTTACAGACCTCTTAGGAATGGGGTGAGGTCGACAGTAGACAGTCTAAGGTTAAAGTTTTTTGGGTTTGGGGAAGAAACCACAGAGTCAGGTAGTTGTCTGTAACATCAAAAAGCCAATATTAAAACTATTCATTCAGTCCCAGAGTCATTCCTCAAGATATGCAATATTTATAGTTCTTTATATTCCTTCACCAGTCAGTTTACTCCTTCCAGATTTTCCCTTGTCTTCATCAGCCACATAACCAGCTCTTTGATTTCAATAATAGTTCCAAGTGTTTGTGAACCAGTCTAATTAGCAATCTTCAAAAGTCTCAGAAATTTTTCCTCCTTAGTCGTGAAACAAATAGCAATAGCACTTAGACTTATATACCGCTTTACAGTGCTTTACAGCCCTCTCTAAGTGGTTCACAGAGTCAGCATATTGCCCCCAACAATCTGGGTCCTCATTTTACCGACTTCGGAAGGATGGAAGGCTGAGTCAACCTTGAGTCTGGTGAGATTCGATCTGCCAAACTGCTGGCAGCCAGTGATCAGCAGAAGTAGCCTGCAGTACTGCACTCTAACCACTGCGCCACCGCGGCTCGTAGGTATCAGACAGTATACAGCAAAAAACACAGTCTTCCAGATGTGTTTACCTCCACTCAGTATTAGAGATTATTTCAAGGACTTCACAGCATTGTAAAAATATAGTGTATTTCCTTTCTTTCACCAGTAGATGGCATCATTGCCTAAAATTTCAACATGACACCCAATCTGACAGCATTCCAATTTCTTCAAATAATTTCTTTCACTTTTTCCCAATAATCAGCCCAATGTTTCCAGCATTTTAAAATGCCTATTCAAGATATTGCCAATAAGATATTCAAATCCAGTCATTCTATATTTTAAAAATTATATCCTCTCTTAGGTTTCATTTTCTTTTGAGTCTGTAATATTTCTCTAAGTAAATTGTTCACCGCTTTTAACATTTTAGAGAGTTATCTTTTCAGAGTTTCTTTTCTTTGGGATTTAATCTCTAGTAAAGAAGTTGAAGATCATCTCACCCAGCTCCAGTCCACTGTTCAAACATCGCTCCAACACATTTCTTTGTTCAATTGTCCCAGCTTCACAGCGGCCATAATGGCCATCTCTCCTTCCTCGTTGTTGGATAGGAGAGTTGCCACTCTCCTCGATCTGCAAAGCATCCCTCCTTTCTTCGTCACCCCTACAAAGTGACTTTAGCCCTTTAAGCCCCCCCCACGAGGAGAGTTCAGCCTAGGTTTGCAGAGCACCACTCCCTATGACTGTCCCGCAGCGACACCAAACAGGAAGTCTGATTTAATCTTAAATATAACATTTTCCAGTCTTATGTGTGCAATATAATTCATATGCTATTTCATTCTGCTGTTATGTACACTACAGCTAAGAGAATGTAAAGCATACAAAATTCTATTTCTAAATGAAAATAAAAATGAGAATATGAATTCCAGCAAAGAAACAGATGGACTATAGCAGGCTATGCTGAGCTATATTGGTGGGGAAACATGAACATTATGGCATTATCCTGAAATTCCTTACTGATCCAAGAACAAAATTACATCACAGTTTTAACAGAGATAATCAATTTGTCCAAACTGAAGGGTGATAATAGCTCCAGCTTTCACAAGAGCAGCCTATAACATGCTGTACATTTTTTGCCACTCATATTTCTTTCATTTCTCATGGCACTAGATCAGTAATGGCGAACCTTTTTCTTCTTGCGTGCCAAAAATGGGAGTGTGTGCGCACACTAGCATGTGCGTGTGCCAGCACACAACCCCCCACGCACACCACACTGTGCATGCGTGCATTCCCGCGCATGCGCCCCCCCCCCGTTGGGCCGTTTTTCACCCTCAGGCTTCCCTGAAACCTCCGGAGTGCAAAAAACGGCCCAAACGGCAAACCAGAAGTCCATTTTTCTGAACTTCCGGTTTTCCCATTTTTCGCACTCCGGAGGCTTCAGGGAAGCCTCCTGAAGCCTTGGGAGGGCAAAAATGGCCTTCCCCAAGGCCGAAAATCAGCTGGCCAGTGCGCACATGCGCACTGGAGCTGACATAGGGCAACACCTCATGTGCCCTCAGATATGGCTCCACGTGCCACCATGGCACGCGTGCCATAGGTTCGCCATCACGGCACTAGACCTTTACTTTGTATAACTAAACAAGAATGTTTGACTAACCTTATTAAAACAAAATAGTGCAGTGTTCTATCATTGATTCTTCCCCTTTTGAACTTTCATGAAGCATTCTTCAACATTCAATAGTGTATTTTAAGGAAACCTCCAAGTAGTCTCAATGACTCTCAATGCAGATGACCAGCTGTCTGCAAGGAATATAAATCCTTCCATTCCCCACCATCCAGTCAGAGCTGAAGAAGCTTCTTGGATGAGAAGTGAAACATCTTCAAAGAAAAACAAGAAAGTCCAGTTGCCTCTTGAAAAAGCACCTTTGGGACAATCATGAGCTGGATGACTGATAATCTCCATAGACATTTAGCCATACACTTGGGATGAACAACCTTCGAATGGTGCAGGAGTAAGAACAGAAAAATTGCAGACCACAGGAACCATTTACGCTTCAGTTTGAGATGCAGACAACACAGACTCATCCCCAACAGCCTGTGCCTTTGTTCAATAGTGAAGGGACATAGGGTAGAAAACATCCTGCAGAAAGCACAGCTCCATAACACAGGACTGCTGGTTTGAAAGAGGGGTCAAAGAGGCCATCTATGTCAAAATTGAACAGCCATCTCTCAACAGAGGGGGAGGGATACAACATCATCTATCTCCAGTCTACAACACAGTCCTTTCAACAGTTCCAAGAAGACTCCACACCCATTTGCACTACTCAGGTGACCCTGAGGATACAGATAAACCTCCAGGTGATCAACGACCCACTAAAAGAATGCAAATGACCAGCTGACTAAAAGTTCCTTTTAGTCATTATTTTTCAGCCTTGATATTTGTAGGTACTTGTTTACTGTTTATACAACAGTTTAGTCTTACACCCTGCTGTTTTCTGTCTCCTTACAATTATTATAGGAAACCCTGGATTTCAGTGAGAGCTGTATTTGCCTTCAGTTAAATTGATATAGTTGCTCTTCAGATCTCTTAGTTAATTACATGGATATCAAATTATTGTTAAATCAATATATGCCCCCTATGCTTTATTGTCAAGCCTTCATAAACACATCTGGGTGTATGAATGCTTGAAATTTTGCTAGTTCAAATACAAGGGAATCAGGTGAACATTTAAATATGCATGTTATTGTCTCCTTCCCCCCACCTTTTTTTTTTTTAAAGATCTGCAATTTTTTGTTGAAGCAAGTCTGAAATTTGGATCTAGATCTGAATGTTTTCAAAGTTTAAACTTAGAGGCTGCTGATCTTTGTAATTTGACTGGATTCATCACTAACTTTGATCCATTATTAACTTCTTTTTTTTCATCAACAGCAAGTATTATACAGCTGTTCAGATAAGAATAATTAAGAACAACTTAGTTCTTGTAAACTCCTTTAAGGATAACTCGAACAAAATGCCTAAGCATCAAAATCAGGCCACACAGAAAAGATGGGTAATATTTAGTAACTATCAAAAAGGCAAGATAAACTAATTTTGCTTTAAAACAGGGTGGTCTTCAGATCAAGCATTGGCAAAAGAACATGAGCTTTTTATCTGGAGTACATATTTTTTTACTTCTCAAAGAGGACAAGAGGACAAAACATGAAAGTAGCCTATTGATGCCAGAACAGAAGACAATTCTTTCTAGAAGAGTAGCAAAATTACAAATGTTACAAGTCAGTCCAAAATAAATTTAGAATACTTATGTTTGCAGAGTAAGCATACTTGTAAAACAGTACTTTGGATATAATGTGATTTAATTCCAATGAAAAATACCTATTAGTTACAAATATAAACCCTAAAACAAGCAAACCATATAATTTATATTATTCCACTATTGACTGAAAGCAAAATTAATAGTACAAAAGGGTACAACTATTGTATATTGAGATTATCATTCAGTTTATCACTGGAGTTACATTTCAAAGAATGATTGATTCAACAGGTCATATCTATTGCAGACTGGAATTCCCATAATTCTAAACTAGTAGGACAGGGGTGTCAAACTGAATTTCTTTGAGGGCCGGATCAGCATTGTAGTTTTCCGTGGGCCACCTGGGGGGGGGAGATGGGATGGACGCCTCCTGCAGCACCCTGCCAGCCAAAATGGGGCACAGGGGGCTGCGCATGCCTGCCCCCATGGCCCATTTTTTGTCTGGGTGGCCTCCTGCAGCACTTTGCTGGCCAAAATGGGGCATGGGGGCCCATTTTGCTGCCAGAGGCACCACGGGCTGGTCCTTTGCTATTTCCAGGCCAGCCCTGCGGACCAGATTTAAGCACCTCGCAAGCCGGATCCAGCCCACAGGCCTTGAGTTTGATACCCCTGTAGTAGGACATGATAACTGGAAATTTTAATCCAATATATCTGGAGATTGGACAACAGTGCAGAGCACTAAGTTATGTAGTTGCCTTAAACTGATATGACTTGACTTGCTAGTCTCAAATATTAATTCAGGTCACTGCAGGAATAATCCATAAATATTAAACAATGCCTTTCTTTCTCTAAGGCCATTTGTGTAAAACTTAGAGAGAGCTTGGGAAGGATTCCATGGATGAGAATCCTCAAGGGGAAAACAACTCAAGAAGCTTGGGAAATTTTGAAAAGTGAGATTATAAAAGCCCAGTCTAGCACAATATCAATGAAGATGATGAAGATGATGATGATGATGATGATGATGATGATGATGATGATGATGATGAGAACCACTGAACTATATCTTTCAAAGATCCTGGAGCACCGGGGAACTGCCAGAGGACTGGAAAAGAGCTGATGTAGTTCCCATCTTCAAAAAAGGGGGGGAAATAGATCCAGAAAACTCTAGACCTATCAGCCTGACCTCAATACCAGGGAAGATTCTAGAAAAGATAATCAAGTAATGAATCAATGAACACCTAGAAGCAAACAAAGTAATAACCAAAAGCCAACATGGGTTTGTCAAAAACAGATCATGCCAGACTAATCTTATTGCATTCTTTGACAAAGTGACAAAATTAGTGGACCAGAGGAATACTGTCGATATAATTTACTTGGACTTCAGTAAGGCATTTGATAAAGTAGACCATAACCTACTACTAGATAAAGTAGAAAAATGTGGGTTAGACAGCATCACCACCAGATGGATTCATAACTGGCTGACCAACCGCACTCAACGTTTAGTCCTCAATGGAACCGCATCAACATGGAAGGAAGTATGCAGTGGAGTACCCCAAGGCTCTGTTTTAGACCCAGTACTCTTCAACATCTTCATCAATGACTTGGATGAGGGGATAGATGGGGAACTCATCAAATTTGCAGATGACACCAAGCTGGCAGGAATAGCCAACACCCCAGAAGATAAGCTTAAGATACAGAAGGGTCTTGACAGACTTGAACATTGGGCGCTATCTAACAAAATGAAATTCAATGGTGAAAAAAGTAAGGTTCTACATTTAGGCAAGAAAAACAAAATGCACAGGTACAGTATATGTGGTACCTTGCTCAATAGTAGTAACTGTGAGAGGGATCTTGGAGTCCTAGTGGACAACCATTTAAATATGAGCAGCCAAAAAAGCCAACACTGTTAGATAGTGGGTAGAGATGACAGGAGACAGACTTCCAAAGCAGCTCTTTATTTCAGCTCTTGTGTAAGCAACCAGCAAAGAGCAGTCTGACAGCTTGCCCTTTTATAGGGAGCTGTCAGACAGACCAGCCAATAGCGTTTGAGCTTTTTCCCGCTCAAACGCTGGACCTGGTTGGAACCATGCAACACAGTTGAAACAGTTAGAACATAACACCCCTCCCCTCCTGGATGGAGCTGTCCAGCATACGTAA
>QLTV01002956.1:0-12401 GCA_003457575.1 Thermophis baileyi | reverse complement strand
GGCATTTAGGTTTTAAATGTCAATTTTGCTTTGCTCGAGTAGAGTTAATGGAATGAGCCTTTGTTCTCAAATATATTTCAACTCTATCTATAGATAGTTTTAAAGATTTAAAGAAAATGTTGGATAACCATTTGTCTGAAGTGGTGTAGGGTCTCCTGCCTAAGCAGGAGGTTGGACTAGAAGACCTCCAAGGTCCCTTCCAACTCTGTTATTCTATTCTATTCTATATTCTATTCGGTCCTTGACCAGCCTGATGTAGGAGAAGAACAGGCAGAGCTGGGGGGTAGAGTTAAGCATGCCATTAGCTTAGATGACCTATTTTGCCACAAACATTTACTTTACCACAAATGGTCCAACTGCCTTTCTTCCTCTTTCTCTTCCTTTCTCTCTCTTTCTCTCTCACACACACACACTTCCTCTTCCTTCCTTTCTTTCTCTCTCTCTCTCTCACACACACAAACACACACTCTTCCTCTTCCTTTCTCTCTTTCTCTTCCTTCCTCTCTCTCTCTCTTTCTCTCTCTCACACATACACTCTTCCTTTCTTCCTCTTTCTCTTCCCCTCTCTCTCTCTCACACACACATACACTCTTCCTCTTCCTCTCTCTTTCTCTCTCTCTCTCACACACACACTTCCTTTCATCCTCTCTCTTCCTTTCTCTCTCTTTCTCTCTCTCTCACACACACACTTCCTCTTTGTTTCTTTCTTCCTCTCTCTCTCTCTTTCTCTCTCTCTCACACACACACTCTTCCTTTCTTCCTCTTTCTCTTTCTCTCTTTTTGTAGTTCTGCTGCGCAGACACGCCTGGCGGCAGCGGCGACATTAGGTGCAGAGTTTGCCTGGGCTCTCCAGGTGCGCGGGGGAGTTTTCCGGCACGGCGCAGTTTCGGGATGGCAGAGAGCCAGCGGCGGTGGCACAGAGTGCTTGGGAGAGGCCAAGGAAGCTCTCCGCTATCCCGGAACCACGCTGTAAGGCGGCGGCGGTTTACTGTTGAGGCTTCGAGCCTCAGCGCACCAAGCCGGAAGGGAGGCAGGCGGGCAGCATCAACAGGTAACCTGCCGCTGCCTCGGCACCCGCTGGGAGCCTCTTCCTCCACCGGCCTAGCATGCCAAACTTTGCGCGGCAGCGGGAAGCAGCCCGAGAGCTGGGGCAGGCACCCCACATGCTCTGCGGACGAGCCGAGCCCTGCGCGCCTCTCTGCCTCCCATCTCGCCTGCCTCCTCCTCCTGACAGGCAGGGAGGGAGGGCAGCGAGAGGGGCAGACGCTTCCAAGTGCAGGCCTGGCCCTCTCCCCGACAGAGGCAGCTCGTGGCTGTGAAGGACCCTCACCGCCCGCCCTCCTGGAGCACCACAGCCGCGTTTCACTTTCTTCCTTCTCCTGCCGCCACCCCTCTTAGCCCCAACGCAGCAGCTGCGTCTCCCCCAAGGGCCACCCACCCACCCACTGGCCGGGCCTGGCCAGAAGCGGCGCTTCTCCTGTCACGGGCTGTACTTTTTTCCTCTGCCGCTTTTGCCGGTGGGGGGTGAAAAGCGAGCGCCAGGCAGTGGCAGGTGGTGCTGCCCGGCCTCTCGGACCGTCGCCCGCCATTGCCTGGAGCTCGCTTTTCAACCCCCCCTGCCCAAACCCGTGCAGGGAAATTCCCCGGGAGTTCCAGGACGCCCCGAACCCGGAGTTTTTTCCTGCACGGCTTTTGCTGGCGGGGTGGTGGTGGGGGCGGAAGCGAGCCCCCTGGAGCTCACTTTTCAACCCCCCTGCCCAAACCCATGCAGGGAAACTCCCCGGGAGTTCCAGGATGCCCCACCGCCACCCCTCTCGGCCCCAGCGTAGCAGCTGCATCTCCCGTCAATGTGAGGGCTGCTAGCCCCCTTCCCCGCGGCCGGGCAGCCCCAACATTCTTGCCTACCTTCAATCCTGATGGGAGCTCTAGCTGCAGCGGTGGCTGAAGGAAAGTCCCAGAGTGGCGGCGGCGGTGCTCGGNTTCCTAATAACCTTAGACAAAACGTCCCAATTCTGCAGTCTCAAAATATGGGCAACAGTGCCCATAATTCCAAGCTGGATACTCCATTAGGGAAGGCTTTATGAGAATATCCCTTCCAGGCAGGGGTGGGTTCTAACTTACCTCGCCGCGGGTTTGCTTCCTCCCACGCCACATGGGCGCGCACGCATTGTGCGTGCGCATTGTGTGCCACGCGGCCATGTCGGCACACACATGCACAGTGCTGAAAACCCAGCTTCTGCGCATGCACAGAAGACCAAAAAAAAAAAATTCAAAAAAAAATTCAAAAAAAGAGATGGCGGCGCCCACGGACCGGCACCGACCAATCCGGTTCGGTGACATCATCGTGATGTCACCAGCAGGCCGCTACCGGTTCAGGAGAACCGGTCCGAACCGGGAGGAACCCACCCCTGATTGGTACTTAGTTCTGGTGTCATCCATGCCATGTCTATCCTTGACTTTGACTTGATGGCTATTTGAGTAGTATGTATATTGTTTTTTCTCTGGATTTCTTTCTCGCCATATATCTTGAATGTTCATTTCCTCCACCAGTTTAAAGAAAGACTTTTTGCTTGCTTTATTTGTTTGTTTATTTATTTATTTATTTATTTATTTATTTATTTGTTGTATTTCTATGCCGCCCAACTCCCGAAGGACTCTGCTTGTTATTTGGTGCATATATTACTGTTGTTATTTGGTGCATATATTACTGTCAAGAGTACCTGTTTGTGGTTTATTGTTACTTCCACCATTAATATTCTCTCTTCTTCGTCTGCGTATATAGGTTTGGCTTTTATTTGTTTCTTTGATGTATAAGACCACCCCCCTTTTCTTTTGTTGTGCCAGCGAAAAATATAGTTTCCCAATTTTGGGGTACTCTAAGAGTTTATTATACTGTCTTTTGATGTGTACTTCTTGTAATCAAATTATGTCTAAGTCCATTTTTTGCAGTTTTGTAAAGAATCTTCTCTTCATGGGAGAATTTAATCCATTTATGTTAATTGATAGTAAGTTTGTTTCTTCTTTCATTGTGTCACTTGTAAGTGAGTTTTGCCATTCTAGTTGCTCTTGTTTCTCTCTGCTCCTTTGTTCTTACTCCTTCTCGTTCTGCTCGTCTCTTTTGTTCAACTTCACTTCCTTCTTGTTGCTTAGTCGTAGTTTCATCTGTCATTAATTCCTCTTGTCTTCTATTTTCTACTTCCTCGCTTCTTGTTTGTTGCTCCTGTGGCTTAAAGTAATAGTCGTAGAATTCATATGCACTATCTAGAGAGTCCAGTCTATGTCTTCTATCATTCCAGGTAACCAAAATTCCCTCTGGTATCAGCCATCTAAAGTTTACTTGGTGTTTGATCAGCTGTCCTGTCAGAAATTGATATTGCTTCCGCAGGTATCTAACTCTCCTGGGTACTTGCTTTAGAACCACAATCTCTCTTTCTTTATATTTTAGGGTTTCCTCTTTTATTTTTTTAAGAATTTCTGCTCTTATTGTTTTTTTCATAAATTTTACATGTACCTCCCTTGGGAGTTTCTTCTTTTTAGCATAGCTAGTGTGAATTCTAAACACTTCGTCTATCTCTGCCCTCATCTCATGTGTTGTTATCTGTAATGTTTGAGCCAATAGATCTACCATCAACTCAGCTATGTTTTCTTCTTTCCCTTCCTCGATGTTCTGAAACCTCAGGAAGTGTTCAGCCTTTTCCATTTGTAACTGGATTACAGTTCCTTTGAGTTCTTTACTGGCCTGCGTTAGTCTCTGATTTATTTCCTCCATTTTTTTTCTACTTGTTCTGACTTTTCTTCAATTATTTTAATCTTTTCTTCATTTTTGGTTAGCATTTGTTGAAAAGTCCCCAGTTTTTCATCCATACTTTGCATTTTTCCCTTGATCTCTCCCATCTCAGTCCTCATCTCACCTATCTCAGTCTTTATTTCATTATGATTCTTCGTTATGGCCTCTTGTAGCGATTGGAACAATGTTTGCATATCTTTTTGAATTGTATTCATTTTTTCCTGATGGATTAAGCTTTCTATTGACCTTTGGCTTGAAGGGCTTGACGTTGCTGATGATGGGGCAGATGATGGGGCGGATGATGGTGCTGATCCAGTTTTTTCCCCTAATTTAGATAGGTTTGAATTTGACATTTTGAACTTTATCAATGTATCAGCAACTTTAGATAAGGTGCCCCACCACCCTTCAAATTTCTCCCAAATTCTCCACTCCCTCTTCATGCCCTTTTAAATATTAACGGTAATGCTCTTTCCCCCACAATTTTTTCCCCTCCCTTTCAATCCTCAACTAATTTCACTATCTTTTAACTTTAATTTTAACTCTAAGTTCCACACAGATTATATCTAAAATGTCCAAGTAGTCTCTTCAATATCCCTCTTAATTCACTTATTCTTCTTATAGGAAATGATATTTGTAATCCGCAAGGCCCACAAAAAACCCAATAGCTGCACGTCACCTCTATTCAGCAGTTCAAAAAATCTCCACTTAGCTTCAAGTTAAATCCAAATTTCACACTGTCCAATGTATTTGTAATCCACAAAGAGTCAAATGCTCTCAAGAACAAGTCTCTATGTCTTCCCCATCTGTTTCTAAGTATCCAGTGTAAGCAGTTTGCAAGTGTTAATTTCACAGGACAGCACCCAATTAAGTTTATCAGCTAAGTTCAGTTCCAAGGATCCCAAGCAGCGGTGGGTTGCTCCCGGTTCGGCCTGGTTCTTAGAGCTGGTAGTGGCGGTGGCGGGAGGCTCCGACCACCCACCCAGGACGTTCCGCCCACCCGCCCGGGACGCAGAAGCGTCTTGTGCGCGCAGAAGTGTTGCGCGCACGAACTGGTAGTAAAGGGGTTTAGAACCCACTACTGATCCCAAGCCTTTTGTATTGCATCAGACTGTTCAATTGTTCAAGGTCTTCTCCCTTTGCTTGACAGGTTCCACCAGCAAGTGGCGTCCTTACTCTATTTCTCCACTTTCACCCGAATCCACTTCAAACTTTCACTTCTGCAAAGTTTGTTTTCCAGGATTACAATGTATACTATATATCAAAGAGTATCTTAAGTATCCATGAAGCTGGCAAAATATCCACAAGCAAGCCACCTGGAACTCCAACCCGTTAAAGGTCTATTTTTACCAAGCACTTTCTTCTCCTTCGCTCAAGTCTGTCAGCAGCTCATGTATTTAGTTGCTGCCGTTCTAGAGGGGTGAATAAAGACCACCTCCTCTCTTTTAGAGTCTCTTTTTCAGAAAGAAGTTAATTTCTGGGGTAAATTCCTCAACAGGAGTTGGAAATTAAGAATAGCTCACCCAGATCACACACGCTGTTTACCGCTCATCTCCTTTATTTCCTCGGAGCTGTCACAGCCTCGGTCCGGCCAGCTTAATGGCTGTCTTTTCCCCCCATCAGGATGAGGAGTTTTCCGGGATCAAACAGTGAGTTTGCAGGCTCACTGTGATCGACGAAACTTCCCCCTCTGCCTCCGCCACCTCTCCAAGGCAGCTTGGGTCCAATTGAGTCCAATTAGACCTCCTGTCAGGTGGAATATGGCGGCTTAACACAGAGCTCCATGAAAGCTTGCCATTCTTGCCGCGACGTCAGCTCCGCCTCCCTCACGTCTCACCATATTTTTATAAAAATAATGTGTTAAAATGAGTAGTTATACAGAAAATGAAAGTAAATGAATTCATATTATATGTATTTTGATATACGCTGCATAAGGTATTGCAAAATAATAATATGAAATTACAGTTGAATGGAATATGCTGTTTTACAAATCTAGATATATTCACAGATTATGATTATTTAGGCTTGGTAACTCTGAGCTAATAGTAGTAGTTTAGAGCATTGTCAGAATTCACAGGCAGTTGACAAACTGTTAGAGATATTTCTATGTTGATGATGGGTGAGAACTTTTGACAGTGAAAGTTCAGCATACCAGGGCAAAAACCAAGTTCTGCACTATGGTTTTGTTGGAAGGAATATCCATCTGGTTCAGTTCCAAGCTGGGAGAAAGACACTGGGAACATGGAGGCTGATTGGAAAGAGAGGTTTATTGATGAAGCAGAACCACATGTGATTCTGGGCAGCTGACAAAATGGAGTTGAGAGTGGGGGTTTTTTATACTTTCTTTGGGCTTTGTATTTGAGCTTCCTGTTCCTGTGCAAGAACTTGTCCTTTAATATCCTATTGCCTGTTGTCAGATTCCTATGGGGTCATGTAGGGGTTATGTAGGGGTCATAGCTGGCTCTATAGGCAAAAGAGGAAATGCAAATCCTAGGTGCTTGTCTGAGCTAATCTGGTCAACCTCTGGCTTAATGGCTTTCAAACTTGGCATGGGCTCCTGAACAGAAAAGGTGGATCACATGCTTCCAGATGTTGGGTGAAGAGAAAAGGAAGGAAAAGATGCTGAGTCTCTTGGTTTTATGACCTCTTGGGCCCCACCTCTTAGTTTCCTGTTCCTCTAGCATGTCCACCACATGATAACATGACCCCGGTGTCTGGTGGCATTTCCAACATTTCGCTGATTTATCTTTAAACATCTTTGCCAACCTTGCTGGTGGAAAATGCCATCTGTAAAACATCTTATACAAATTCACTTTATATGCAGTTGACATTGTTAATTTATAGTTTCTATCCCATAATTGCTGCCATTTTTATAACTATCATATAACCAAAGTTTTTTGCCCATGCTATCATTGTTTCCTTCACGTGTTCTTCTAGTTTAATACGCAGTAAATAACTACACAATTTTTTATCAGCCTCTCATCTGTTCCTGTTAATATCCAATTCTGTCAATTCCGTATAAAAACCATATAATTTTGCATCTTTTTCATATCTAGATTGTATTTGCAGTTGCGTGTACCAAACCATATCAATACCTTGTTATTTCAATTCTTGTTTAGTTTTGAGCTCACCCTTTTCAGTCAAAATATCTTTATATCTAACAATGTTCCCCATATTAATAATATTTGGATGTATAAGTGCTTCCATCGTTGAAAGCTAAACCGGTATCTTCAAATAATGTTGTTCTCTAGTTTTCTCCCATGTTAACAATAAAGCATTTCTTATATAGTGTCTTTGAAAGTAACCATGTATCTTGTTTTTCCCATACCACAAGAAGGCATGCCAGCCCAATTGCAAGTCATGTCCCTCCAATGTCAATAGCCTTGTATTTCTAAGTACAATGCATTCTTTCATCCATGTTAACACTGCTGCCTGGTAATACAGTTCCCAATTAGGTAATCCAAAACCTCCTCTAACTCTTGCATCTTGTAACATTTTTAAATTAATTCTTGCTTTTCCCCCCTGCCAAATGTACTTCACTATTACCGGTATTTTATTAAGAACTTCAAAGTATTTTATCGGAATTGTTTGAAACAAATACAGTAACCTCAGTAATATGTTCATCTTAATTGTAGCTATTCTTCCTATTAATGATAGTTGCAAGTTTTTCCATTTTTCCAAATCAGTCTTAATTTGTTGTGTTAGCTTATAGTAATTATCCTCCTTAATCGTCACACATCTTGCTGTCAATTGGATCCCTAAGTACTTTACTTTCTTTGCTATCTGAATATCTAATCTCTTTGTTTCTGCTTCTCTGAATCTCTGCTTCTCTGTAATATTTTTCACTAAGACCTTAGTCTTTTCCTTATTTATTTTCAATCCTGCCACTTTACTATACGGCCCTGTTTCTTGCAGATCTTTTAAAATAAAAACCAAATCATCTGCAAACGCCTGTAATTTATATTCTTCCTTTTTTATTTCCATGCCCTTTATCTCCTTGTCTTGTCTGATATTTCTATTTAATACTTCCAATGTCAATATAAATAATAATGGAGACAGAGGACATCCCTGTCTTGTGCCTTTCATGATGTTAACCTTTTCAGTCATATCTCCATTTACCATCACCTTAGCAGTTTGATTATAATATATTGTCTTAATCATGTTAATAAATATCTCCCCAAAGTCCATAGTTTTTAGTTGCAACAACATAAACTGACAATTCACATTATCAAACGCTTTCTGTGCATCTAAGAAAATCAATGCCATTTGCTTCTCCGAGTGTACTTCATAATATTTCAGTGTATTCAAAATTATTCTCATATTGTCTCTGATTTGTCTCTTAGGTAGGAAACCATTTTGGTCTGTATGAATAAATTGATTTAAAAATCTCTTCAGTCTTTCTGCCATTATTGAAGTAAATATTTTATAGTCCGCATTCAACAGAGATATTGGCCTATAGTTTTTTATCTGTTGCAAAGCTGAGTCTTCTTTCAGTATAAGGGTAATATATGTGTAGGAAGTTAACACCCACCCCTCTCCTAGAAAATGAAATATTTTAGGAAATATCAAAAAGGCAGAATATTATATTTCCCTGGATGAGAACATTGAGAAACATGTTTTTAGGCAGGAAATAGACTCACTCTTAATAGCCCCCACCTTTGTCAATGGACCATTAAGACCAGAGCAAACTCACTCATTCCCCCCACCTTTGTCAATGGGCAGTCTATTCTACATAACAAAGATCTATAGGAAGAACCATAATAGGAATCACAAAGCCATCTCACCACATGGCACCTGAGAAGATTACATCAGCCAAGCCTGGTGGGACACAGACAAAAGCCTACATAGTTAGCTAAGACCCCCGCCCCCTGGGAGTCTGACAGCCAATGGGATACATTTTTCTTGTACAGGAACAGGAAACTCTTAAGGTGGGGCCAGTGGTGAAATCCAATTTTTTTTACTACCGGTTCTGTGGGCATGGTGTGGCTTGCTGGGCGTGGCAGGGGAATGATACTTTTCTCCCTCCTTTTTCATTCTATTTACCATCCATCTTCCTGGTTTATTTGCATTCTCAACAATTTTTTGTTTAGAGCTTCTAATTTTTTGTGCTAGTTGTTCTTTATCTATTAAATTCAACTTATGCTTTTTAAAATCCATTTGATTTTTTAAATTCTTTTTTTGTGGCTCTTTTTGTAATTCCATCTCTAACTTCTTATAGTCCTCTTCTAGTTTCTTTCGAGCTTGTCTCTTTTTTTTATTCCTCTTCCCCACATACGTTATAGTTAGTCCTCTAATATATGCCTTTGCTGTGTCCCATACATTCTGTAATGAAGTTTCTTCTTTTCTATTCTCTTTAAAGAAAAAGTCCAACTCTCTTTCCATATATTGTATAAATTCTTTATCTTTTAAAATTGTTTGATTCATTGTCCACCTTACTTTCTTCTTTTGTCCCTTCCATATAACTTATATCAGATTATGATCTGCCCAAGTATTTATTTCGATATTTATCTCTTGTATATTAGATATTAATTCAGCTGATATCCACATCATGTCTATTCTGGACCAAGACATATGTCTATTTGAGTAAAATGTATATTGACTTTTCTCAGGGTGCGTTTCTCGCCAAGCATCTTGGATACCTAATTCTTCCACCATTTTAAAAAAAGTTTTTGGAAGCGTTTTTCTAATTTTTTTGTTTATTTTTCTAGTCTTGTAATCCAAATCTGCATTCACAATTGCATTAAAGTCACCTACAATGCATATATTTTCATACTCCAATTCTATTATTTTCTTATGCAATTTACCATAGAAATCTTCTTGGTTGTTATTCGGTGCATATATTGCCACTAAAAGCATTTGTTTATAATTCATTGTTATCTCCACCATTAGAAGCCTCCCTTCCTCATCCATAAAAATTTGTTTAGACTCTAATGTCTCTTTAATGTAAAGCGCTACACCCCTCTTGCTTTGTTGTGAAAGAGAGGCATATAGCTTCTCAATTTTCGGATATTCCAATACATTTTTATGTTGCTTTTTAATGTGTACTTCTTGTAAACAAATTATGTCCAATTTTAATTTTTCTAATTTATTGAAAGTCCTTTTCCTTTTTGTTGCCGAATTCAATCCATTTATGTTGATTCACTTTAACTTTATTTCTTCTTCCATAACTTTACTTATAGATAGGTTTTGCTGTTCTAGTCGTTCTTATCTCTCTTGGTTCTTTTGCCCTCGCTCCTTCTCTTACTGCTATTTCCTCCCGATCTCTTGCGTCTTCTTTTTGTTGTGTATCTCTTAGGTATTGTCTACTTCTTGATTGTTGGTCAGATGTTAATCTTGGAGTTAATCTATGCTCATCTGGGTGCTAATTGCTGGTGGGGAGATGTTTTGGTCTTTTTGTTCCCTTTTTGGCTTGTTGATTGTATCTTTTGCATAGTATATAGATATTGTTTATGTCTGTTTACTCAGCTTATTTAAGAGCCATATACATTCAGAGAGCTACAATGTTTAAAAGTCACACTGTTTCCACTCTCTTTCTCTCTTTCTCTCTATAAACAATTCCCAGGTGCAGACAGTTTATCTGAGTCTTGTAGCAATGTTCTTTCAACAAGCCGCTCAAGGTCAATCGTTAATTTCAGTTTCTTTTCCTTTACTTTCACTGTAAGAGTTTTTTTTCGGCCAGTAGGTGTCACTGTTGCTCTATTTCTCTCCTATTCCTCTCCTTTAAGGTCACTTAACTTAAGCCAAAACTTTTTCTTTTTGGGGTTCCAGGGTCCAAATTTTGCATTCCAAAAAAGTTTTTAGTTCAATAAAATCCAATTAATATTGTCATTAAGATAGCCAGTCCAATTTTCCTCTTTTAAAACTTATTTCTTTCAGATAGTTCACTTTCTTATCCGGATCTATTTTCAGCTCTTGTGCTTATTTGCCGCTATTCTCGGGGTGGAAGATAAACAAATTCACCCCCTTCTTTTATAGTCCCACTGTCACTCAGGCCAATTTTTAAGAGGGCAAATTCCTCAACAGAAGTTGGAAAATTCTCACCCAGTTCAGCCACACTGTTCCTCCTCAATCTTCATTCATTCTTCTCTGGTCAGGCTGTCACAGCCTCAGTCAGGCACGCAATGGCCGTCTTTTTCTTCCTGCCAGATTGAGAGCTTCCTCTGGGTCGAACAAGGGGTTTGCGGTCTCCTTGTGATCTACGGAGTGTCCTCTCTATCTTCACCACCCCTCCAGGGTGGCTTAGGTCCCAGAAGACCCACTAGCAGGAAGAATACAGCGAACTTCCATAGAGCCTTATGGAAGTGCACCGTATCGCCGCAACGTCAGCATTGTCATCATTTGGAAAACAGCAGAATCTGTTTATAAAGTAAGTGGAAGATTTTTTTTTCTTTCAGCTCTCCTATTTGGTGATTTACAATCTGTCTGACACAATTTTGGGGTTTGGTGGGCCTTTGTGGATTACAAATTTTTCAAGAAGAGAACAACCTTTTTGAAGAGAACTCTGGACTATGGATATTTTGGCTTTGTGAATTATAATACTTAAAAGGGTGAAGAGACCCGAGGACTGAAAACAAGAACCAGGGACAAGAAAGGAAATTTTGTGGTGGATTGTTTCAGGGTGTATTCTTTAAACTGGGTATTGTGGAGTATTATTTGATTTATTATTGATTGTTTGATTGCTGATTGATTGTTTCTGTTAAACATTTACTACTTAATATATCTTATTTAAAATAATCAAAATGACAAGCAATACAAATTTAAGTAAAATAGGGAGAAAAACGCATCTGTGTCATCAGCAGCAGCGTCATCAGCAGCATCAAGTCCAGCGAGTCAACGCTTGATAGTATGCTACAGAATGAATGACTGAACACCTTTCAGATGGAAATGAAATCTATGTTTCAACTATTACAAGAAGCCATAGCTAAGAATCATGATGACTTGACAGAAAGAATGCAAAAGATGGAACAAAAGATGGAGGATAAAATAGATAACATCCAGCAAATAATGACTAAAAATGAACAACGGATTCAGAAAATAGAAGAGAAGACAGAACAAACAGATAAGAAAGTGGAAGAGCTGGACTACAGATTGGCTAAGGTGGATAACAAGCTTGAGCAATCCATAATTATGCTGGAGATGGACAGAGCAGAATATTTTTTGAAATTTCAGAATATTGAGGAAAAAGGGGAAGATCTTGCTGAAAAAATGGCAGAATTGCTGGCAGATGCGCTGGAGGGGAGGAAGCAGGAAGTCCTCGCTGGAATAGATGAAATATTTGGAATACACACAAGCTACGCGAGAAGGAACAAACTCCCCAGAGAGGTGCATGTGAGATTCTCAAAGAAGACAATAAGAGCGGAAATACTTCAAAGAGCAAGAGATGCCCCACTGAAATATAAAGGGAGAGAAATAGTAGTCTTGAAACAAATACCCAGAAGAGTACGAGACACAAGGAAACAGTATCAATTCTTGACAAGACAATTAATAAAGCATGAAGTAAACTTCAGATGGCTGATACCTGAGGGAATATTGGTGACCTGGATGGAAAAAAGACATAGATTGGATACAATAGATAAAGCAGAGCAATTCTATTACCAGTATTTTGCATCATATGAGG
>QLTV01002955.1:415951-431817 GCA_003457575.1 Thermophis baileyi | reverse complement strand
AATAATAATAATAATAATAATAATAATAATAATAATAATAAAATCTTGATGAAACTGAAATCCTTTTAGGCTCTTACAAAATTTTGTTTCGGGAAGTTTGGTGTAAAATCTGTTTTTGGCTTCACTAGTTTCAAAATTTGAACATAAACTGCTAACTAGAGTGTAAAGCAAAGCTAATAAATATTTACAAGAAGGAACATGAAAGAATGAAATGAAAAATATCCTTTGGGCAAATTGTGACCAGCAAACATGCAGCCCCTGGAAATCTGTGATGAGGTCTATTCAGGTATCTCTATAGACCATTAAATTCATCCTAGTAATGTTGACATCTTTATAATTGACATCTTCATAATTATAATATAGATTACACAGTAATTATTGGCAGACTAGTTGGAGCACAATTGTGAAGTACAATTTGGGGGTACTGGATGAGGGGGTGTCTAATTTTTCCCTTTCCAACACATTCCCCCATGAATATATATATGTATGTATATGTGTGGAAATATTAAAATGTATGTAATGAGGGGAGGAAATGAAGGAGGTTGTTGTTTATACTCTCAATTTTAGCCATGCTCAAAGGCTTGCAACCCTCTGATGTCTGCCTATGAGCCGAATGGATCGCTCATCCTTGCAGGAAAAGAAAAAATAGAAGCAAAGGGCCTCTTTTTGTTCAGGTAATTGTTCCAGTAATTGGGTAGATTTTATATCTGAGATAATATAATAAAGAACACTGCCAATTATATATGCTGTACCTTTGCTGTCACTATCCAGCAGTGTTTTTAAATAAAGCATTTACGGAATAACAACTTGGAATATATTAAAGTAACCCAAACACAGAGCAAACCCTACTTAATTATAAACCTTTTACTGCTGGTTGGTTGATTGAGTTGTGAACACATCAATTTTTTTTATAGGGGATGTCTTATGGATTCGTTGTTATTTGTACTTGAGAAGCCTCCAACCTACCTTCTCTAGGTTCAGAAGCTAAGCAGGACTAGAGCAGGCTAGTATTTAGATGGGAAAGCCATCAGAAAATCCCAGAGCCATATGCTATTCTGGTGAGACAAATCCCAGAAGAATACAATAATTATTATTTATTTGCTATTGCAAGAAAATTGAATGGATGCACCCAGACAGGCATTTGGAACTGAGGTCAACCAGAGAAGAAGTAGTATAAGTACTGTTGAAGATTTCTGGAAGCCACACACTATATGGAAGTGCTATTTCCCAATATTCGAGGAAGCAAAACCTCTTAATGATCCAATCATGGTCCAATCCAAGATCCTACACCAATTATAAAGTAAGCTTACCAATGTCAGAATAGCACAAATCCAGCCTCAGCCCCAACTCAGTTATGGAGAATGATTGCTTGATGTTATCCTAATAAATGATGATATTTGGCAGAAGGAGAGGAAACTCAGCAAAGAATCTACCAATCTCTTTCTCTAACCTCGCCTGCTCATATAAATATTTGATTTTATGAAAGGGCAGGAGATTAACTATCAGAAGAATACATTTTATGCCAGTATATTTTTTTCAACTACGGTAGTTGAAGAGGTGGTGGATTATAATTGTTCTGAGACAAAGATCTCAAATCACAATGATTATTATGTGAAAGAGGAGAAGATGTTAAACACAATACTATATTCAATACAATACACAATACTATATCATGTTAAGCACAGTATCATATTCACAGGATGTTAAGCACACAATACTGTATTCATAGGATGTTACTGTGAACTCTGAATATTTTTACTATGAACCAAAGTGACACCTTCAGTACAGAGACTGTTACTGTCTGAAACAGAGAACATGTTTTAATTAGTGAAGAGGCAAGAAGAACACTGAGCCAATCAACCATGTTCAAAACTCAGTCACCATAAAGTAATCTAAGTAAAGCTATATAGCTTCTCCAAGTCTCTCTCAAGATAACAAGATACTAACAAGATACTTAAAGTCAGGAAAACTTCATGCTTGATACCATTGTGGCAATAGTTCAGTCTCGGAGTATATCCTAAGAATTCAAGACTAGTGTGTACAATGTATGAAGAATTTTACTTGATTATTGTAAAGATTCAAGACCAATATCTGTAGAGGACCAAATCAAAGTGAATGTGTTTTTAAACAGCACAGACACAGCAATCTTTCAGATAAAACAGAATTGGAGGCATTAAAGTGTCATGTTTACATTTTATACCCTGCAGCATCAGCCCTGAGTCAGCCACTGATGAGGGTTTATACACACTTGGAGAACTTCTGATCAAGCAATATGACAGTGAATTGTCAGACACAATTCCTGGGCAATTGCTGTTATTCAGATCTTTACTGAAATCTGATGTTGCTAAAAACCAGCAATAAAGAGTTGCAAAACTTCTTATGATAGAAAACTGCCCTATCATCAACTTTTATTGAAGTCTGCACAATACAGCCAACTTTTAAAAAATATCTACAAGAATGAATAGAGAGTTCATTCGCTACACTTAAATTTATTTTTAAAAACTACTTACAAAGCAACATATCACAAACGTGCCTAGGTAGCTTACCTCTTAGCTAAGCATGCCAAAAACATGAATGATGTTATTATGATTCGTCACACAATCACCCAGATATTTAGACTGGATTTGGCATTTTTATCCACCTATCAAGTTCTTCCCAAGGTCCTGGGATAGGCATATGTTGCTTAGCTTACACTTTACATACACTGGATGTTGGATTGTGTGAACCCACTCCATTTTAAATGTCTACCTTGTAGGAAAGAAAAACCCTTTTTTGCTTCAAGGACACTATGACAGGGTTGTAACAGTGGCGTCTTAAAATTTTGCTTCTGCCTTCTGACAGCCTGATTTCCTGTATTAAAAGAATGATATTAAATAATGAAAAGGAAAAAAGTAACTCGCTCCCTGATGGCTATACAACACTTAGGCTCCAACTACCATTTTCAATTCCATTCTTCTCATTTAAATATCACTACTCTCCCCCTCACGATTTTGCCCCAACATTGCCCTCATGTGCTATCTTTGAACAACAAAATACCTTATCTTTGTAATTAACCATTCATCCCAGCAAAAAAAAATCATCAATTAGGCATGAGTCACTCAGTTGGTAAATCGAACAAAGTGACATTGAAACAGAATTGATTTCCTCCTGACCTCAAACATTACAATAACAAGTTACACAACTACACTTAAAAAAAAAATCCCTTTTGTAATTTGCAGGTGCCTTCTGGACCATAATTGGATACTGTGGGTTTTGAAGAAAAGAATGGAACACTTCATCCTGGTTGTTATTTTCTTTTAAGACAACCTGCATTTTAGGTTTGGGTATATAAACTAAATGACAAAAGAAAGGATTTCAGCATTCCTTAAATTTAGTAACAGCATGTGGCTACTTTGCTAATCTGGTTTATGCATTAATTTAGTGTTGGTGGCTGAGGAATTCTGGGAGATGAAGTCTACACAACTTAAAATTGTGTAGGGTTGAGAAATACTGCATTAATCTTTTTAAAGTTTGTTGTGTGTTACCTATTCATTAAAATATCAGTGATAACAATAATTCAATATATTATACATGAAAACAAAAAACACTGAGTAAATATTTGAAGTTGAAAAATGAAGGACCCCTTTTTAATAGAAAATATACAGAATGAAGACTTGAATATGATCTCAGTGCTATGAAAGTGAGCTGGGTAAGTATAGAAGAGGTCCCCATCCTATCCTTTGAAGTGGTCCCAAAGTTGCAGAAATCTTCCAGAGAACTGATGAGTTTCTTCATATCAGATCTTTCAGGATTAGAAGCAGTATCAATGTCTAATAATCATGAGGTCTATATATTAATTTGATCATCAGAGATGTTGAATAAGTAATAGTTATTATCAGCCCTACAAGGTTGACCAGACCAAGAAATCAATGCCATGTAGGTCAATACTTCTTATATTATAATAGCTATAGTAACTGAATCTTGCAAGCCTCAGTGTGCTTCTCTCCCCTTTATCTATGGAGGAGCTTATCTGAAATGTTTCCTCAAGGTACTTTGTTGGCTTATATATATAAAGAACGGTTGCTGGAATTGGGTATGTCTAGTTTAATGAAAAGAAGGACTAGGGGTAACATGATAGCAGTATTCCAATATCTCAGGGGTTGCCACAAAGAAGAGGGAGTCAAGCTGTTCTCCAAAGCACCTGAAGGCAGGACAAGAAACAATGGATGGAAACTAATCAAGTAGAGAAGCAATCTAGAACTAAGGAGAAGTTTCCTGACAGAACAATTAATCAGAGTAATGACTTACTTCCAGAAGTTGTGAATGGTCCAATACTGGAAATTTTAAAGAAGAGATTGGACAACAAGTTGTCTGAAATGGTATAGTGTTTCCTGCCTGAGCAAGGGGTTGGACTAAAAGACCTCCAAGGTTCCTTCCAACTCTGTTATTCTGTTATTCTGCTTATGCCCCTCTTATCTGATCATTACCTTTGTTGTGTTTTTTTCCTCCTGTTCTGCAAGGCCCTTCCCTCTGCCCCCCTAGTTACTAGAAAATAGAAACAGAAGAGTGTTGCTGCAATTAAAACCAATAATCTGATTAATCTCTGCAGGAGAGTGGAATCAAGTGAGAGGCATTTAGCTCAACGAAAGCCATTTGCATTGTAACAAGTAGGATGACAAACTAGCTGCTCCTTGGGTTCGATACAGTTAATCTCTTAAATGAAATAAGTCTATTCAAGCAAGATTGACTTCAAAGTCACCAATTTTAATAAAAAGTTTCCACAGGAGGTCTTCAGTAAAACTCTAATCTATGCAATTCAAAATAACCACAACTTTAATTTTTTACACATATTCAATTAAACAAGAAGTGTTAGAAAGACAATATTCAAAGTACCCACTATTATGAATCCATTTTTTTTAAATTGTACATTGATAGATCCTAAATACCATAGACATTACATTTGATCCTTTGTTGTCCACACTGACCATAAAATATCTTTCTTCTCTTACTGTATTTATTTCTCCATACATTGTGACTAAATTTAGTTGTCTGAGACTAAGCCAAAACAGAGGCACCATGAAAAGATAGTTAGTGTTTGAAATCTTTTAAAGGCACATTTGTTGTAACTAGGTTAGCTCTGGGACCTTTATTAGGGTCCTTCAGCCACATCCTTCCTAAGTGAGAGATCAATCACTGTAAAGATCCAGGGGCTAAGTCTCATCACAGCAGATGTATCTTCAAAGGATTAAAGTTCTGCTTTTGGTTAAAAAAAAGCAAAGCAATTTTGGATCCCTTGATTGAGGATAATTATAGCCTGGTCTCTACCATTTTTGGCAAAAATACTGGAAAAAGTGATATGTAAGAATTAAATCTTCTCTTCTATATTTCTTCCTATCAACCTTTTTGTGCGACTGAAGGACAATTCATTCTGGCCTTATCCATCAGCTTAGAGAACAAGGAACTTTAAGCAAGATGTTTAGGCCTGGCCTAAAATAGATATAAATGCCATCTTATACCTCAGTGTAAGGGTCTGGTTTTGAAAACTGAAATTTGAAAATAGAAAATTGATCTTCCTCTTTTTTCAGTGTTTTAAACCAGCCCTTCTTAAGCTGGTTTAAAGGACTTTTGCAACCAAGCAAGACAATCTCTTGTTTATATACATCATCCACATGGCACAATAAAAAAAAAAAGGCAGAGCTTTGATCAAATGATTATGGCAACCATCTTGACTTTTTTTAAAAATCTCCTTCACTCTTCCTCTCCATGGATGACTTTGATAAATCCTTGGACTACAAATTCCAGAGCTGCAATATCAATACATCTCAATCTACAGAAGACTACAGATTCTTTTTTGTGAGTATAGTGAGTATAGATTGTTGTCTTAATAATGCTTCCTTTTTAACTGACACTGAGACAATGGAAGAAAATAATAATCATATGGTTCTTCTCTCCTTTCCTTATGGTTTGATATTTTATTTAAGTTAAAAGCTATGGTTTTCATTTGTTCTGAAACCTATAATTTTCTCTAAACATAATTTACCATGAGATAAAATGTCAGAAAGTTGTCATGGATTTCAGTAAGAACGAAATTTTGCATTTCTTAGAATGGCAGGTGACTGAATAAAATGATGAATGAAGTCCACTAGAATCTTTGATTCTCTTCAACAATTGTGTTTGATAGATAAAAGCTAGAAAGAAAATATAGAATATTGTTACTCTTTAGAGGGATGGAAGAAGGGATGGTAAAAATGGTCCTAGAGGATGTGTTGTCTAGGTAGAAAAACACACCTTTAGGGGAAATGAAAATAAACCAGTGCTTTTTAACCTCTTTTTTTTTTCTTACCAAAAAGTTATCCTTGCATCATTCTTTCTGCCCAAAACTTTGCCAGGAGCTACCAACTCCTCTGGCAGTTTCAGCAGACATATTAAGCAGGAAAGCCATGACTTTGCCACTGTCTATTTTTCTATGAAGTATAAGATTATAGGATTGCATCACAAATATTAAGAAAGAAAGAAATCATTTAAGCTACGTAAACCCAAAATAAAAATGAGGTTTCCATTTTATGACAACCTGGCACTCTGCAGGATGTGGAATTCTGGGAAATAAAATACACACATCTTAAAGTTGCTGAGGTTGAGAAACATGGCCTTAAATCCATCGAAGCTCAGTTCTCATAATTTTCAGCAGCATGGTCACCAGTGATTTCATTTAAATATTAAGAAGTCATTAAATTTATTTTTTTATTCTTCCTAGTTGCTTTTTACCTTGGCAAATGAGCAAAGATTTTAATACTGTCTGTCAGCCCTGGAGGCCATCTTTTCTTTTGGATCTTCAGGGCTGCCACACTTAGTGCTGTGGGAAAGTAAGAGGGGTGTTGTATGGAGTTGGTAGAGTTATTTAGCTATAACAACATTCTTTTCTCTGAGAGTCAAGGACGTTCAGCCTGCACCTGGAGTGGTGTGACTGCGAGGCATCTCCAGTTGGGACAGTGGATTGATTGGACCATGTGATGGACATGTGGGTGCAGTTAGTTCTAACAGTGACTCGCTCCGTTCGCTAACAGTCTGGGAGAGCGAGCGGCTTCTGAGGCACTGACAGCTCTTTTATACTCAGCTGTCAGTGGCTGGACCAATCAGGGAGCGTTATTCTCCCACCGGCTATGTTTGTCAGCTGTGGCCAATAGGAACGCTTCTCCAGGCCCCCGTGCTTGCCATGCAGATGTAACACCCCTTTCTCCCTGGATGGCGCATGTGTACTCCTCCAGGTAAGTTGGGCGTCTCCAGCTCCGCCCTGATCTGCGCAGACCAATGGCCTCGGCTGGAGTAGGAGGACCTTCTTTTGGTGCTTCTGGAACTCCCGGAGACTGCTCGTCCATGGTGATGGGGCTCATCCAGCGGCTCTGGCTCTGGAGTCGTAGGTAAATCTGCAGCCTGCTTATATTCGGATTGAGAGTCACGTATTATTGTGCCCTTGGCTGCCACGTTGGCAACAGCATCCTGAGATAGTGCCCCAGGCAGGACATCACTTGGCACAGGGCCTGGGAGAGGTATGCGGTGGCACTGCAGTTGGTCCACATGTCTCCTCCATGTACGGCCATCGTCCAACAGGACCTTGTATGAGCGGGGTCCTGTCACTTCAACTATTTGGCCTGACAACCATCACAGATCCCCCCCATAATTTTGGGCATACACCCAGTCTCCTTCTTGGAAGGATCGGGCCCCACCAACAGAGTCCAGGGGCTTTTCTGAGAAATAGTCCGGGTGCAGACGGTCCAGTGTTGTTTTCAGCCACCGGCCCATTAACAACTCAGCCAGGCTGCGGTTTATCGCTGGACAGGGGGTCGCGTGTTGGGTTAATAGGTACTTATCTAGCCTGGCCTGCCAGTCCCCAGGTCCTAGTTTGGTGAGGGCTTCCTTGGCTTACCTTACGGTCCATTCAACCTGGCCATTGCTGGCTGGATGAAAAGGAGCAACCAATACCTGCCGGATGCCCAGCTTGGCCAAAAACAGCTGGAATGAGGCCGACGTTAGTTGAGGCCCATTATCTGACACTAACACATCTGGCAGGCCATGGGTCGCGAATAACTTCCGCAGGGCCTGAACAGTGGCATCAGTTGTGTTTTAGGTCATTGAGATCACCTCAACCCAATTGGAGTAAGCATCTATAGCGACCGTAAAGGTGTGTCCTTGGAATGGCCCTGCAAAGTCCACGTGTATGCGTGACCAGGGGGCCCTTGGCATCTCCCATTCTCTGACCGGTGCTGCAGCAGGGGCTGAGCTGGTTAATTGGCACCTCTGGCACTCGGAGACCCATGCTGCTATATCCTCGTCTAGCTTGGGTCCCCAAAGATAGCTACGGCCTAAAGCTTTCATTCTTGCAATGCCCGGATGGCCATCATGTAAGGATTCTAACACTTGGCGCCGTAGCTCTAAGGGAATTATCACCCTCATGCCCCACAACAGACAGCCCTTTAGCGTGGACATTTCCTGCTGCCTGACCTTAAAGGGTTGGAATTCTGCGGCTACCTGACCCATGGGCCACCCCCTTCTCACCCAGTCCAGAACTTGGCAAAGGACCACATCCTTAGCGGTGTACCTGGCGACATCTAATGCTGAAACTGGGCTGAGATGGTCATCGATGTGGAGGATCGCTGTAGTCGGAGCAGGGTCTTCCACAGGTGTAGGCAGGGGACACCGACTGAGCGTGTCAGCATGCCCCAAAGCTTTACCTGGCTGATGAGTGAGCTTATAATTGTAGGCAGACAGGAACATGGTCCAACATGTCATTCTAGGTGACAGGATTTGCGGTGTCTGCCGGTTGCCAGCCAGGATCCCCAACAGAGGCTTGTGATCTGTGAAAATGTCAAAGAAACGGCCATATAAATAATCATGAAAACGTCTAATGCTGGCTACAATTGCCAATGCCTCCTTATCGATTTGCCCATAATTTTGTTCAGTGGCAGACAAAGTTCTAGAGAAGTAGGCGATGGAAGCCTCAGTCCCATTAGGGAAATGGTGACTCAGGCCGGCTCCCACCCCATAGGGCGACGCGTCACAGGCAAGAGTAAGGGGAAGGTCACTGTCATATTGCACCAGAACGCTGTCCGACATCAGCAATGTTTTGACAGCCTGGAAAGTATTGGCTTCTGCTTGTCCCCAGATCCAAGGTGATTGGACGTCTAGGAGGCGGTGGAGAGGCTCAGTGATTGTGGCCTTGTGAGGCAAAAACATGTTATAAAAGTTTAAAAGCCCCAGGAAGGCTTCTAGCTCAGTCCTGTTCGTAGGAGCTGGAGCATTCTGTATGGCAGTAATTTTGGAAGGAGTAGGGTGCAGTCCTGCAGCATCAACGAGGTAGCCCAAGAATTTGACCTGTGGCACCCCTATTTGGCACTTGTTGGAGGCGACTTGCGAGTTCAGACTCATTGGTGGCTGAGATGAAAATGTCATCAAAATAGGGGATGACCTCTGGCAAGTTGTGTAGCAATCACTCCATGAGGCATTGAAAAATGCCAGGGGCCACACATACCCCAAACTGCAACCTGCGACAACGGAAAGCGTCACGGTGGGTGACGATTGTCTGAGCCTCAGCAGTTGCATCGTCTACTTCGAGCTGCTGATAGGCTTGAGCCATGTCCAGTTTAGCAAAAATAGTGTCCCTTCCTAAAGAATGCAACAGGTGGTGTACCACTGGCACAGGATAGGGGTTAGCCTGTAATGCTTTGCTGAGGGTCGCCTTATAATCCGCACAGATACGGATTGACCCATCAGATTTCAATGGAATTACAATGGGTATCTCCCAGTGGGCATGGTCCACTGGTTCTAAAATGCCCTGAGCCACTAACCTGTCAATCTCCTTTTCTACCTTTAGACAAAGTGCAAAAGGCACTCTCCTTAGTTTCAGCCTAATTGGGGCAATCTGGGGATCCAAATTAAAGATAATAGGTGTGCCGTTATACTTGTTGTGGCCCGCCAGCAACCCGTGCAGCTGGTTGCGGACTCCGACAGTGAAGAGGCTGTTGTGGTGATGCGCCAGCGGCCTGTGCAGCTGGTACCTGAGTCAGACAGTGAGGAGGTTGATGAGGACTCGGTGCCAGAGGCGGAGATTCAGCCAGGGCCTTCAGAACATCCAGAAGCTCCCATCAGTGAAGAGGAAGAAGAGGAGGAGCCTATTCTCAATGCACGGGCACGCAGAGCTGCCAAAAGGCAGGAATGGTTCCTCAGGAGGAGGTCTCCTCGGGAGTAAGGCTTGGGGCTAATTGGCCATGCCCTTAGCCTATTTAAGGGATGATGACGGTTGAAGTAATTTGTAGGAAACAACTCTTCATAATCACCTCTCTTTGGCTCTGGTTTTCCTGTGATATCTGTTCTGCTGATTGCTTCTGGGCATCTTGCCAAACCACAGTAAGATTACTGATATCGGAAAGACTATTGCATCAAGAATTGAGTTATTTTACCTTGGACTCTTGTCGGCTGTTAATGAATTTGAATTAACAGCCTTTGTTCATAAAAAACTGATTGAAACTGTATTTTTGTTTGAACAAACTACTAAGAAAGCATATTAGTAGTCTTTCTTTAGTAAAATAAGGTTTGCACGGACTTTGTGTGTGCTGCGTTCTTTGTGGTTCATAGCTGGGGCAGAACAATACTTGCCAAGTCCGTCAGTAAAAACATCGGAAAATTCTTGGACCAGATTGGACAATATTCCAGGACTAGTGGCATGGATACCAGTCACAGCCAATCCTAAAGCCTCAAACCATTCCAATCCTAGTAAACTAGGTAGTGATCTGTCAACTACAATTACCTTTAGCCGACCTCTGAAGGTTTTATACTGGACCTGAAACTTTCCACATCCTAGGACAGGAATATGATTACCCTGGTAATCTCTAAGGCGAAACTGACACGAGGCCAAACATCGTTTAGCCATAGATGGTATTATTCATTTAAGGGTGCTCCACGAGATTATTGACATGGAGGAACCAGTGTCAATTTCCATTTTACATGGCTTCCCTCAAGGAGAACTGTGAGGAAAATTTTCTTTCTCAAATTGGGGCCGGTCTGATCTATGACTGTCTCAGGGTGATAGGCACCTTTATAAATAGTGAAACAGTCTTCAACTCTTCTCTCTTGTATATTTCTGAGTCGATAGTCAGGAGTGGGTCTGGCTGAATTATTTTCTGCTGGCCTATTGGCTCTGCAGACCCTCGCGAGATGGCCCCTTCTTCCGCATCTCCTATAATCAACGTTCTTAAATCTACATTCAGAACGATAATGCTGTCCCCCACAACCTGTACAAGGTGTCTGAGTCTTTTTTCCTTCAGAACCCCAACCTTTCCTTTGGGTTGTTTTGAGGCGACTCACGTCTTCCTCAGTATCCTCAGCCGGGTGCTCAGGGACAATCTCTTCTTGGTTTACAGTAGTGGATTTCTGGGTATCTTGTTGACTGGGTGGTTTATGGTTCCTAATCTCAGAGGCTGACTGAAAAGATAATTCTGAGGCTCGAGCCTCATCCAATGCAGTTTGCAACGTGACATCCGTCTTAGCTAATAAGCGGCATTGCAACTGAATGTCCCTAACTCCACAGATTAGTTGATCCAATAGAAAGAAGATCATTAAGATCCCTAAATTCGCAATATAAAGCAGCAGCTCTTAAGGATGCCATAAATTGACTAATGGTTTCCCCTTCCGCCTGGAAACAGAGATGAAACGCATAACGCCTAGCAACTCTAGATGGCAAGGGTGCATAATTGCCCTTCAAAACAGTTAATACTGTCTCCCAAAGGGCCTCCTGCACCTTCTGAGGTGCCATTAGAGCTCGGGCAGTCTCGAACATATCATGTCCACAGACACTGAGGAAAACAGCTAACTTTCTATCCCCTGGGAGGCTTTTGTAGTTGTTGGCAGCCAGGAAACAATCAAAACGATCTAAAAAAGAATCCCAGGTTTCTATAGCCTGGTTGAAGGGAGCGAACATGGAAAGAGTAGACATTGTGCTGAAAAAAAAATGCCTATCTCGTATTCTTGCGACGTCTCGTCGCCATGTCTCAGCTCAGTGACAGCTCAGTGATTCAGCTCTTCGAGTGGCTTCAATTCAGCTCTTGAGTGGCTTCGCTCAATCCTGCCTCCTCAGAATCCCATCCTTCGTTGCCAGTGTTCAATTCGCTGAACAAGGCAAGGATTAGGTGAGGCAGGTTATGTTTAACAAATGTTTATTGCTAACAAAAGCTAACAGTTAGTTCTAACAGTGACTTGCTCCGTTCGCTAATAGTCTGGGAGAGCGAGCGGCTCCTGAGGCACTGACAGTTCTTTTATACTCAGCTGTCAGTGGCTAGACCAATCAGGGAGCGTTATTCTCCACTCCCCCGTGCTTACCATGCAGACGTAACATAAACAATAGCCAGAATTAAAGCTATAGCATAGTGGGGTGAGTTTTGATCCTGTGTGCTGTCCCAACCCAATATTGTGATCTAGTCATAGTTCATTGTGTTGGAATGTTGGAATGTTTTCTTTATTTTTTTACAGTAATGTCTAAGGTACATAAGAATTGATGAGAGTGTAATAAGCAATAGTAACAACATTTTGAAGAGGAGGGCTAGCTCTGTCGTGGTAAGTGAGCATGTTGTAAATTGTGTGTATAGGCAAGAATTACGTACAGATAGTCTTCGACTTATAACCACAATTGAGCTCAAAAATTCCATTGCTAAGCAAGACAGTTGTTAAGTGGATTTTGCCACAGTTGTTAAGTGAATCACACAGCTGTTAAGCAAATCTGGCTTCCTCCATTGACTTTGTTTGTCGAAAGTTGTCTGAGAAGATTATAAATGGTGATCACATGACCCTGGGACAATGCAACTGTCATAAATACATGCCAATTGCCAAGTGCCCAAATTTTGATCACAGAACCATGGGAATGTTGCAATGGTCATAGGTTTGATAACCAGTCATAAGTCGATTTTTTCAGTGCTGTTGTAACTTTGAGCAGTCACTAAACAAATGGTTGTAAGTTGAGGACTATTTGTATGTGATAGGTCATATCACATATTCTTCCATATTGTGAATGATTGGCTTAAACCAGGGGTGGGATTGAAAATTTTTAGCAACCGGTTCTCTGCCCGGTTGCTAGGTGGGCGCGGCCATGGGGGTGTGGCCTACTTGGCCTCCTGCACCAGGGCGGGGGCATTTTTGCCCTCTCCAGGCTCTGGAGGCTTTCCTCGAGCCTTTGGGAGGGCGAAAACGGCCTCCCCCGGGCTCTGGAGGCCCTCCGGAGGCCAAAACGGGCCCATTTCCGGTACTTCCAGCAAGTCCATTTTTTGCCCTCCCCAGGCTCCGGAGGCTTTCCTCAAGCCTCCAGGAGGGCGAAAACGGGCTCCAGAGGCCCTCCGGAGGCCGGAAACAGGCCCGTTTCCGGACTTCCGGTACTTCCGGTAGGCCCGGTTTTTGCCCTCCAGAGCCTCCGCGCGGGCCCTGTACTTACCTCGCATCCAAAATGGGCCATGTGGAGACTCCTGGGAGGGGAGGGGTGGGCGGGGTTAGCCAGTCCTTGCAACTACTGGTTCAGTGAACCAGATGTAAAATTAACATCCGGTTCGCCCGAACCGGTCCGAACTGGCTGAATCCTACCCCTGGCTTAAACATTTAACTAAAAAAATGTGGCAAGAAATGGCCCAGAGTGGTTACTGGCCATTTCTGCCTGCTTGCTGATTTGCGTCCTACCACAATAAATAAGTTCCTGATCCTCCATAAAATTGCATGCTGTTTTAACTTCTAACTCTAGAAACTCAGCCAACTGGATTAATTTGGTCCAAAAATAGGGCCCTCGTTTTATTCAAAGTGCTACAGGAAATAGTGCCTCAACTTAAATTCTGAGCTCTGCCCCTGGCAACTATTAATATTGGCAATAATTGTTTCCAAAAATTAATGTAAACCAGACTTTTGCTCACAGCTTCAAACCTAAGCACCTCTGTAGAATATTTATTGTTATATAATTATGCTTAGGAACATATATAGCAAGTCTAGAGATGAATTCACTGCAGCATCTTTTCAGTGTTAAATCACTTTCATTGCTGTTCAGCGTTCCTGAAGATTATACTTGGTGATCAGAATGGAAAGGAATGCCAGGTGAACAAATTCTGATTCAATCTTCTTTTTTACTTCTTCTCTCAGCTTTTCCTCCCAATGAAGCTGAGCTCCCAGGTAAGTCAGCATCCAAATTGTATTGATAGAAGCATTGCTGAGAATCTCATTAGAATATGCAGTTGTTTGATAATGGGTCAAGTCAGGGAGGCTGATACAGTTGGAAAAATCACCATAGCAACAGAGAACAGATTTTGAGAAGGAGAGGCTAATCTGACTCTCTTCTGCTGCTCTTTGGTTTCTAGACATGGCTGGAGTTCAGAAGATACCATCTGTTCAGATTCCAAACACTTAGAAGGGAAATCAGATCTACATGAATTCCTTAGTCTTAAATCAAATCCAAGCTGAAAAGCTGAAAATGCAACAATTATTATCATTATTGGTATCTATATCTTTTCTATTTTTCTCAAGAGATGGGGGGGGGAACAAGGGAGGGCAATATAGAGCCCCTTTTCTGCAGTACCCAAAATCTGTGACCACTATTAATAGCAATAGCAATAGCACTTAGACTTATATACCGCTTCATAGTGCTTTACAGCCCTCTCTAAGCGGTTTACAGAGTTAGCATATTGCCCCCAACAATCTGGGTCCTCATTTTACCCACCTCAGAAGGATGGAAGGCTGAGTCAACCTTGAGCCGGTGAGATTTGAACCGCCGAACTGCAGCTAGCAGTCAGCTGAAGTAGCCTGCAGTGCTGCACTCTAACCACTGCGCCACCTTGGCTCTTAAAAATTAAAAATTATGGCTGCCACTATCTGGTGAGAAACACAAGAGATCTGTAATTAAAACCCTAAAGTCATGGGTGCTCCAATACTGGAGGTTTTTAAGAGGAGATTGGACAGCCACTTGTCTGACATGGTATAGGATTTTTTGTTTGAGCAGAGGGTTGGATTAGAATACCTCCAAGGCCCCTTCCAACTATGTTATTCTGCTATTCTGTAAAAATAAAACAAAACCTAATGACAATGTTGATATCAAGCTTGTCCTCTCCAGATCCAGGAGCCAAGGGAAAATCAGGATCTGCTCTGCGTGTGACAAAGCTATATTCAGTTATTGGCCTGGCTACTCTTGTGCCCTTGCCTTCTCCCCAGTTGCTAAGGGCATCTACTGGCCACCAAAATTTTGGCTTGCTGACAATAGAGATTAAGAGGTTTGGCAGACATAACTAGCTGTAGAAAAAGTCAAATTTAATGAATGCCCTTTTTAACAATTGTTGATGTCTTTTGAAGTCAGTTCATCTCAAACATACTAAACGTGTAAATCTCAAAATGTTACAAAACTAGGCTAATAATTTTCAGCAAACATAGTTGGGATACTTGAATGGCTATAAAAATTGGATTAGCACTAGATAGCAGAGAATGGTAAACTTTTCTGTAACTCTTTGCTGCTATCTAGGGTTTGTACGGATTTTTGCCATCTAGATCTAGTATTTTGATGTTATCCAAATATAAGACCAAATGAGGATGTGATGGAAAAGCAATGAATGGAAGATAGGAAAAAATGGAAATGTAGGATGTTCATATAATATCCATCTATCATCTATCTACCTATCTATCATCTATGTCTGTCTGTCTGTCTGTCTGTCTGTCTGTCTGTCTGTCTGTGTCTGTCTGTCTATCTATCTTCCATCCATCCATCCATCCATCCATCCATCCATCTACCTACCTACCTACCTACCTACCTACCTATCTATCTATCTATCTATCTATCTATCTATCTATCTATCTATCTATCTATCTATCTATCTATCCATCCA
>QLTV01002955.1:403654-415539 GCA_003457575.1 Thermophis baileyi | reverse complement strand
TCTATCTATCTATCTATCTATCTATCTATCTATCTATCATCTATCTATCTATCATGTCTGTCTGTCTGTCTGTCTGTCTGTCTGTCTGTCTGTCTGTCTGTCTGTCTGTCTGTCTCTCTCTCTCTCTCTCTCTCTCTCTCTCTCTCTATCTATCTATCTATCTATCTATCTATCTATCTATCATGTCTGTCTGTCTGTCTGTCTGTCTGTCTGTCTGTCTGTGTGTGATAGATCTATCTATCTATCTATCTATCTATCTATCTATCTATCTATCTATCTATCTATCTATCTATCTATCTATCTATCTATCTATCTATTTATCTATCACCAGTAATGTCTATAAGGGCTTGCATTCTAGGACATTATGGTTCAGTTAGCCTGCTCCAATTTGCAGTTCAAAATAGAAACCCAAGGAAGTATGTTATGGGCTGTAGGAGCACGGGTCAACAGACTTAGACCAAATATCAACATCGAGAAATAAAACAAGGCATTCTTCAAAAACTGGCTAAAAGCCAGGTAAAAGCCAGTCATAGCTGAACTTTACCTGAGAGACTTTACCTGAGAGACAAATCCAGTAATGCTGAGGATGCTTTGGAATAACACTGGAAAAGCAGAGAAAGGACATTCAGTGATAGAGGAATAAGAAGGAAGAAAATAGAGGTAGACTTATCTTTTTATTTTATTTTATTATTATTTTATTATTTTATTTTATTTTATTTTATTTTATTTTATTATTTTATTTTATTTTATTTTATTTTATTAGTTTAGTTTAGTTTAGTTTAGTTTAGTTTAGATTAGTTCAGTTTAGGTTAGTTTTATTTTATTTTATTTTATTTATTTTATTATTTTATTTTATTTAGTCATGCATGTATTAGATAACAGATATAAAAACATAATTATGAATACATGAAATGGATACGAATAAAAGAGAACATTAGGACAGGGACGGTAGGCACGCTGGTGCGCTTATGCACGCCCCTTAAAGACCTCTTAGGAATGGGGTGAGGTCGACAGTAGACAGTCTAAGGTTAAAGCTTTGGGGGTTTGGGGAAGAAACCACAGAGTCAGGTAGTGCATTCCAGGTATTGACAACTCTGTTACTGAAGTTGTATTTTCTGCAATCGAGTTTGGAGTGGTTTACCATAAGTTTGTATCTATTGTGTGCTCGTGTATTGTTGTGGTTGAAGCTGAAGTATTCATTGACAGGTAGGACATTGTAGCGGATAATTTTATGTACTATGCTTAGGTCGGATCGAAGACAGTGAAATTCTTAGTTGTCTAGGCCCAAAATTTCAAGTCTGGTGGCATAAGGTATTCTGTATGCTTTGGAATAACACTGGAAAAGCAGAGAAAGGACATTCAGTGATAGAGGAATAAGAAAGAAGAAAATAGAGGTAGACTTATCTTTTCCTAAAGCCCAAGATGGCCATGAGTAAACAAGGAACAACAAGGAAAGGCTTTTCTTCCTAAAACTACAGCAGTATAACATCTACCAGAACAAATAACAGAAATATAATATTTCCATAATCCCAATGATTGCAGCCTAATTGTGAGGATGAAGCAATCAAGCACGGCATATGTCCAAAGGAAGCCAGATCTCCATCAACCACACATATCTTCCACCGAAGGATTAGATTTTGGAAAATGAAAGAGAGAAAATTAAATTTCCACAGTACACTAAGGACACTCTATTGTTCATTTTATCACTTAAGAATATTTTTTCAAAATGGCCACCAGGAATGAAATGAAATAGGTTTAACTTGCTGTTTCCTTTCAGAAACATTTTCTGATTTCAAATACAGAGCAGTTCTAACCTGGTGAGTTGTATGATGGGACCACTAGCTTTGGAAATTGAAGGGGGAAAAAATCTAGATGCTACAATGGCAAACCACTTCTAAATTACTATCAAGAAAATGACAAGGAGACATCCATGAAGTCATTGGGAATCATCAGGAGTCAAGATTAAGTTACAGAAAACTTGGAGTAGTGTGAGATAATGGTACTGTACAGTAATGGGTTCTAAAACCCTTTACTACTGGTTCGTGCTCGCGTGCACACGTGACGCTTCTGCGCATGTGCAGAAGCGTCCCGGGTGGGTGGGCAGAGCCTCCCACCGCTACCGGCTCTAAGAACCGGGCCAAACCGTGAGCAACCCACCGCTGGTACTGTAAAGGCAATGGCATATTTGAAAGAACAAGCAGTATTCAATGTTTATGGTTTCTTTATAGAGAATTACTCTTAAAGTTTCCTTTATTGGCCTTGCTTCCTAAAGTCTGTGCTCATCTACATCCTTTTTCTGTGGTTGCTAATTAAATCCACAATTGTTAAACAAATGCCATCGTCGTTAAGTAAACCCATTGTTTATTATGGGGCATTTTTGCCAAAAACCAGAGGTATACACAGTTTTTATCAAAAACATCATAAATCTGGTCACCCTGGATTCTGCAAATGGTTGTGAATGTGGGCCAGTTGCTGAACATTTAAAAAATGTGGTCACAGGGGGAGGGGTTGTCAGAACTTCAGAACTGTGTGTAAATACTTCTTTGGGGAGATATTGTAACTTTGAACAGTCATTAAGTGATTGGCTGTAAATTTAAAATTATCTGTATTTCACTGCGAAGCACAAATGGGAAACTTTAAAGAGTTTGCTGTCTTATGGATGGCTTACCATATTACAGGAGTATCAAACTGGCAGCCCACAGGCTGGATGCGTCACGCACAGACCACGCCCACCCCAGCTCCGTGAAGGGGGAAAACACCACGATACGTCACATGGCAGCAACGTGACACCGCGAGTTTGACATCTGTGCCATAGAACATCAGAGTAATAAACATAGGCATTCTTAAAATAAAGAATCAGAATAGTCAATGTTCAATAGTCAATAGTCAAAAGAAGATCCACTTTGAGTGGAAATTGTAGCATCCCTGAATGGAACAAATAGACAACAACTCATTTGTTAAAATGCATTGTGTGAAGAATCTTTGTTGCTTTCTCTTATGAGGATGGAGCCTGAACTGTCAGCCCAGCAACACACATTCACAGCAGCTCCACTCAGTTTTATTACATAGGTAATATTTTAGTCATTTACTGGATTTATTTTTTATTTACTTAACTTTGTTTGGATGACATGATAGTGAAAATGAATAATGGATTTTGCCTGGAATTGATAGTTATGGGGAAAAGAAAAAAACACCATGGTGTTAGTGCAGGATATCGCCCTCCTTTGAAGTCTGCAAAATAGCCAATTGAGGAGCACTTCCCACAAAAGAAAACTGTAAGTGAAACAAATTCCACCCCCCATTTCTAACAAATTCGAAGCATTAGAATGGGACATCCAAACAGAGCTGGCAAAACAACAACCATTAGACATTTCCTCATTTCTTGGGGGAGAGCAAAATGATGGCCAGTCACTATTACAAGTAACCAACCCGTGTACCTGGTCCAGGGGAGCTGAAACGAAGCCCAAAAATAATAAGAAAAATCAGAACATAGAGAGGCTACCGTGGGAAAATTAAACTGAGTTTATGGCAAAACAATGCCTCCTCACAGGGCAAACTGTTATCTCAATATTTGAGCAGTTTACAGTCATAAAACATGAATTGGAGACATTGAAAAGAAACATAGCCATTTTTCTTCAAAAGCAAGTACCTTCTTTTCCCACAAAAACCTTTGTAACAGACACAGTCAAATCTCCCATTCTAGGCAAGTGTGCCAATAAGGAGCAAGAAGCCAAAGAAATAGCTAAAGAATTTCTTAAAAAGCTGCAGCTCTCTAAGAATAACTCTCTATCTCCTGATAAAGCAAAGAGAGGGGAACTTGCAAATATTAAAAATGTCTTGGAAGCCAGCAAAGTATTCCCCCTCCCCCAATTACATCGTTCACTGCAAACACAACAGATTGCTCTCAGAATTTGTATGAACAGACTTAACATTGGAATACCAGGAGAGCAATCCTAGCTTCCTTAGGTCAGCTTCTTCACTGCCAAGGTGGGCAGATTGATCTACATGCTGTGGAATGGCTCCCAGATCCTACAAATTGGAAGCGGATACTCTTGTCCTTTAAACAGCCTACCATCCCTTTGATGCTATTCAAGATGAGAGCATATCTAACTTCCTTTCAAAATTTTCCTATCAGAGTCTTTTTTGATGAAAAGGTTAAACCTTTAATAGCTAACATGCTAGCTCCCAAGGTCGCTGCTTCTTCACTCCCAACCTTGGGAGATCAAGAGTGTGGGAGTCAGTCAGCCTTACTTGATGAAGATGTTCTCAACACAGAAGCTGGCCTTATTAATGCTTTTGGCTCTTTACCACAAAAAGAACAAGACAATATACTGTTTAAACTAGAAAATCTGAAGAAAAGCTTGTTGGTTATAATTTCCACAGCTGAGCCACTTCCAGATCTTGTATCTCCAAATATTGAGCCTCTCACTTTCCCCTCAGTGAGTAATGGATTGTCTGAAAATGTCCCTATTAAAAATAGAAGTCTGAATCCTCTTGGGCCAGTAGAGGATCTTGCAGTTGAGGAAAAGTCATTACTTTCACCCTAGTTAGCACAACTGTGCAATTCAAATGTGTCTTGTTGCTTTCTCTACAGCCATGGGTCGTGACTACCTTGCTTTCATCCAACAGGTGGAGATTTTGCTTTTAAATATTTATATTACCCCTCTTAAGAAGAACAATCTGGTCAACAATATTTGGGAGCACATAGAAAATTTTATCAGTTGTTCAGACAAGTATCCTACAGCTGCAATAATTATAGGTGGGGATTTAAATGCTAGAATGGGACCAAATGATCACACACTATTTAATCAATTTAAGATCCATTATGAGGAAGACATACTAGAGGAACCCATATATTCTAGAGAATTTAAAGACCTAAAAGCTAACAGGGCAGATCTATGTGTAAGACAGATGATTGTACATCTGGAACTATATATCCTTAATGGTTCCATAAGTGGGGACCACCTAGAATAATACATCTATTGGGGTGCAGGAAATCTACAGTTGATTACTGGAGAGTATCAATGACCTTTTTAAATTTTGTAAATGGAAGATCGAGGTAGACTCACAACTGGAAAATGACCACTATTGAGTAATTCTAACTCTGACACCCCACTGGAAATTTCTGAGCGCTAACTCAGTCTATCCACCAAGGCTCGATAACTATAATACCCAAGTGAGAATTAAATGGACCAAAAGAAGATTCAGATTTACGGCAGATAAAAAACTATAGACCAATATCATTATTAATTGTAGACTACAAAATATATGCCTCAATAGTAGCAGTGAGACTAAAAAGGTTCCTGAATGAATTTATACACCCAGACCAGAATGGTTTCTTACCCAAAAAACAAATTAAAAACAATATGAGAGTCATCTTGAACACATTGGAATATTATGAAGTACACTCTGAAAAACAGCTAGCACTGATCTCCTTAGATGCATAAAAAGCCTTTGATAATCTGATACTACAACTAAAATGTATGGAATTTGGTGAAAAATTTATAAATATGATTAAGGAATATATTCTAAACAAATGGCGAAAGTGATAGTAAATGGGGATATGACAGAGAATTTCAACATAAGTAAGGGTGCAGGACAAGGATGTCCTCTGTTTCCCCCCCCCCTATTATTTATACTAACTTTGGAAGTCTTGATTAGAAAGATCAGACAAGACCCAGAAATAAAAGGTATGGAAATAAAAAAAATTACAAATTACAGGTGTTTGCGGACGATCTAGTATTTATACTACTACTACAAATGGGACCTAAATTAATAAAAAAAAAGAGAAGATTTTGGTGAAGTAGGATTAAAAATAAACAAAGAAAAGACTAAGATGCTGGTAAAGAATCTTACAAATAAAACAATGAATTGATGGAAAAGATGGGCATTCAGATAATTAAAAAAGTAAAATATTTAGGAATTTGGTTAACGGCGAGATGTGCAACCATTAAAGAAGATAATTGTTTTAAATGAATACAACAAATAAAGATAGACTTGGAAAAATGAAAAAACTTACAGCTGTCGATGGTTGGAAGAACAGCTACAATAAAAATGAACATTTTGCTGAAGTTGTTATTTCTGTTTCAAACAATTCCAATAAAACTACAAATTTTTTTGAGGATTTAAACAAATTGATTTTAAAGTTTATTTGGCAAGGGAAAAAAGCAAGAATAAAATTGAAAATGCTACAAGAAGCTAAAAATAAGGGGGGATTTGGGTTACCTGATTGTGAGTTGTACTATCAGGCCTCAGTGCTTACATGGGTGAAAGAATGGGTTAATTTGAAGAACAAAAGAATATTGACTTTAGAAGGACATGATTTACAATTGGGGTGGCATGCATTTATGTGGTATGGGAAAAATAAAATACATAGATCTTTTCAAAGACATTATATTAGAAATGCTCTGCTTTTAGAAGAATCAAAGAATCAAAGAGAAACATTACATGAAAATACCCGTCTGGCTATCCACGATGGAAGCACTAATACATCCAAATATTCTTGAACTGGAAAAAAATCACAAGATATAAAGATATCCTAAACGAACAAGGGGAATTAAAATCGAAACAAGAACTGAAAAATGAAGGAATTGATTTGGCTTGGTGGCCACTTATGCAAATACAATCAAGATACAAGAAAGATGCAGAAATGTACGGATTTTACAAAGAACCTTCAGAATTAGATCAGATATTTTTAAGGACAGATGATAAACTAATTAAAATATATATATAGCTACCTATTGAATTTTAAAATGGAAGAAGAACAAGTAAACTATGATAGTATGGTCCAAAAATTTTGGATATACTATAGAATTAGACAAATGGCAAAAACTCTGGGAAAGAAACTATAAATTGACCATGTCAACAGCCTACAAAGAAAATCTCTACAAAATATTTTATAGGTGGCATCTGCCACCAGCAAGAATGGAAAAGATGTTCCAAAACGTATCTCCGAGATGTTGGAAATATAAACAGATACCAGGTCCTTATTATCATATGTAGTGGACTTGTCCTATGGCAAAAAAATATTGGTTAAAAATAAAAATGTGGCTAGAAGAAATGATAAAACAACAAATAGATCTAAAACCAGAGATGTTCTTGTTGGGTATCCTACTGGAGAAATATAATAAAAGAAATACATATTTAATTTTACATGTGGTAACAGCAGCAAGAACTGTGTATGCACAAAACTGGAAAAATGAAAATATACCAATAGAGGAAAATGTAATAAAGAAAATACTAGAATGTGCTGAAATGGATAGATTAAAATTGAAAATTAAGGATAAGGAGGAAACAGAATACTTTTTAACTTGGGAATTATTTTACCAATGGTTAGAAAATAGAAGCAGAAGTTAGAAATTTAGAATTAAGGAGAATATGTAAATAAAAATGAAGTAAATGTGTAATTAAATAATGAAGATTGAATAATGAAGATAATATAAACATTATGATTAATAGATTTGGACGATAATGGTTACAAATGTGATGGTTGTATGATGTTTATACCATGTTTCCCTGAAAATAAAACCCTGTCTTATATTTTTTTGAACCCTGAAATAAGCACTTGGCCTTATTGCCATGCACTCAAAAGCCCGATTGGGTTTATTATCAGGGAATGTCTTATTTTGGGGAAAATAGGGTAATGTTTGATGTTATTAACTAATTATAGAGGAAACCAAACAGAGCGTTTAATTAAATAACAGAAAATGTTTAATAAGGATAGGTGAAGAATATGGTGATTTTGAGAATAGTTATAGCTATTGTGTGTATAAGATTTATTATTTGTATTTAAAAGAGATTATACCCAGTCAGTACATTGCCATTATGGATATGGAAAATTTAAATATAACAAAGAAAATTGTATAATAAAAAATAATATTAAAAGAATGGACTGAGGAAAATGCAATTGAAGCCACTAAATGGATGCAAGCTTCAAAAACTCTAGGACTGAATGCACATCTGCTAGAAAGTAAATTTCAAGGATCATATCTAGATGGGCTTGAACCCTTAATTTCCAATCTGAAATCAGTTCTCACCAACGGAATGCCTGCCTCATTCCCGAAAGCTAGTTATAAAGAATAGGAAATGGTTTGATCGGGATTGTGTACAATTAAAGAGGGCATATAATAAAGAGTATAGAAAAAGTAAAAACTCCCCCTCGGAGGATCAAATTCACTACTTAAGATGTTTGGAGGCTCAAAATAGGACCCTTTTAAAAGAAAAAATGTGGCATTGAAGGAGTCCTGGCGCAAATTAATTCAATCAGTTAGGATGAAAGTTACATCACTTTTTTGGTGTTTCACTAGAGAACTGGGAAAATCACTCCCTCCTCCAACTAACCAATTACCAGCTCATGTCTGGGAGGAATACTTCAGAGAGTTGTATACAGACCCTGTTCATGAAATGAATGAGAGCCAGATTAATTTGGACCCAGCCCCTTACTGGCCACCATTTACACCACAAAAGGTATCCTGGCTGATCGGATCCCTTAAGGTTAATAAGGCTCCCGGCGCTGATTATGTTTCCCCAAAAATAATTTAAAAGAACCCTAGCTGGTGGGCACCCCTTTTAACATCTCTCTTTACATTTATAGAACAGACTGGTTGTATGCCAGGAGTTTGGGGAATGGCAATTATTGTACTAACTAATCTATAAAAAGAGCAGTAAAAATGATCCATGTAACTACAGGCCCATTAGTTTACTGAGTGTTGTTAGCAAGTTGTATGCTAAGCATTTAAACCACAAACGTCAAGATTGGATAATCTCAGAGGGCATAATTAAAGACGAACAAGCTTGATTCAGGGAAGGAAGGTCAACAGTTGACCATATTTTGGTACTTCACCACCTTGTACAAAAATATACATATAAAAAGAAATCATCTCTTTTTGTGGCCCTTTTTGATTTTAAACAGATCTTTGATTCAATATCCAGAAGTGCGATCTGGGATAAATTAAAAAGTATTGATAAACACCTCCTCTATCTCATACAAAAGTTATATTCTAACTCCATCTTAAAAGTGAGGTGTAACCCTCAAGGGACTTTAACTGACTTAATAAGTGTCCAAAGGAAGTACGCCATAGATGTATCTTCCCCCCCCCTTTTCAATCTTTACATTAATTCCCTGATTAACCTTCTTCACAACTTAGACTTCCATCCTCCTTACTTAGCACAACACAAAATACTAATACTTTTTTATGCTGACAATCCCACTATTATTTGGACAATAGAGCTATTTCAGTAACATTAAAATACTGTAGACAAAATAATACGACTGTCAATTTCTATAAATCAAAAATCCTAGTTTTTGCTGAAAAACCTATTTGACACTCTTGGAGAGTGGAAGGACATAACCTAGAACAGGTCACTGGAGTGGTTTTCCATACAAAAGGTATTTGGAAGGCACATCTGGACCACATGATGCAATCAGCTCTTAGGTCCTCAAATGCTATCAAACACCATTTTTATATAGGAATTTTTTTTAAAGAAAGAATCTCTAGAAACCACAAAACAAAATTCCTGTCATCCATTTTAGCTGCACCTAATGGCTGTTGGGCCGTTTTTCGCCGTCCCCAGGCTTCAGGAGGCTTTCCTGAACCCTGGGGATGGCGAAAAATGGCCCAATGGGCCAACCAGAAGTTCAGAAATGAACCTCCGGTTGGCCCATTGGGCCGTTTTTCACTGTCCCCAGAGTTCAGGAGGCTTTCCTGAACCCTGGGGAGAGCGAAAATGGCCGAAAAGAAGGCCAAAAATCAGCTGGCCTGACATAGGGCAATGCCTCGCGTGCCCTCAGATATGGCTCCGTGTGCCACCTGTGGCACGCGTGCCATAGGTTCGCCATCACTGTTCTATCATATCTCAAGACTTAACATGGACACCTAACACCAAAAACGTCATCAAAAAAGCACAACAAAGAATGTTATTTCTGCGCCAACTCAGAAAGCTCAAACTGCCCAAGGAGCTGCTGATACAGTTCTACAGAGGAATTATTGAGTCTGTCATCTGCACCTCTATAACTGTCTGGTTTGGCTTTGCAACCAAAGAAGACACACAGACTTCAACAGATAATTAGAAGTGCAGAAAAAACAATTGCTACCAACCTGCCTTCCATTGAGGATCTGTATAATGCACGAGCCAAAAAGAGGGCTGTGAAAATATCTACAGACCCCTCACATCCTGGACATAAATTGTTTCAACTTCTACCCTCAAAACAATGCTATAGGGCACTGTTCTGGAACAACTAGACACAAGGACAGTTTTTCCCCAGATACAGAGAGAGAGGGGAGAGAGAGGTGGGAAGAGGGGGAGAGAGAGAGAGAGAGAGAGAGAGAGAGAGATCAAAAGAGTTTTGTGGCTCCCAGTGTGTTTTAACAAAAAGTTGTGTGTCCTAATGGAGGAGGGGGGGTGGAGGGGGAGGGGGCGATTGAGAGATACATACAGAGAGGGAGAGAGAGATGTCAAAAGGGTTTTGTGGCTCCCAGTGTTTTTTAACAACCAGTTGTCTGCCCTAATGACCGGCTGGGTAGGTGTGGCTAGGGTGTCATGTGACTGGGTGGTTTGAGCGTTTGAAGCTCTACAGAGGAGATCATGGTCTATGGGTCCCTCCCCCTAACCACCACTCCAGACACCCTGCTTTTCACCTGCCTCGCTGTTGCCCAGCTGTGACTCTTCCTCATCGCCGTCCTGCGCCCGGCCTGGACTTGGGGGGCCCGTCTCTGGCCTCTGAAGGCCCAACCACCATCCCATATGCCTTGCTTTCCACCTGCCTCGTCACTGCAAGGAAGCTGAAGAGGGCGGACGCTCGCCAGGCAGAGGAAAACGCCGGGGGAGAGCACAGCCGAGGGGAGCCGCTGGGAGGAGACCGGGAGGAGCTCTGCACTACCAGCGGCACTCCTGGGTCCCTCCCCCAACCCAAGTCCGTCCTGAGTCCCTCCCCCTAACCACCACCCCAGACGCCCTGCTTTCCACCTGTCTCGCCTTGCCCAGCTGTGACTCTTCCTCATCGCCGTCCTGCGCCCGGCCTGGACTTGGGGGGCCGTCTCCAGCCTCTGCTAAAATCTTGGCGGGCACCGCTGAGGTGAATTCAATAAAGCAGGAAGAGCTGGAGGAGGAAGGAGGATAGGCCCGGCGGGCCTCTGGCATGGTCGTTACTGCCCCCTCCTCTCCCCACCCATATTACTACTATTACCACCATCACCTCCACCACTACCAGCACCATCCAGGGCGCAGGAAACGAGAGAACTGGAGGTTGGAAACCCACAGGACGCTGACCCGGCTCCCCCCCCACCCCATCCCCCAATAGTTTATTGAGGTTGCAGTTGGGGCCCTGTGCTTTGGATCCACTTTTTTTAAGTGTGGCTGTTAACAACAATGGTACTCAGCAAAGAACTTGATGACTTGGCTTGCGACCTTTTAATCAGAGCTTTGTAGGCTATTTTTGTTAGTGAGAATGGGTGAGCCGGGGGGGGGGGGAAATGGAGCCTCCTCTGCTGAGTGTACTAACAGAAGCAGATGGGGGCCCAGATCTGACCCCTGGCTTGGTATGAATGATATTTATGACCTGCCGGATAGAGTGGGGGGCAGTGGGGTGGGGAAGGGGATCTCAAGGGGGGTTGGAGGGTTGGAGCATCCCGGTGGTGGTTGGGAGGGGTAGATATGGCGGGAACCGAAGGGCAGACCATGTGTGGAGAACTAGAACTCGCTGGATCAAAGCGATTTCTTGTTCTGTCCGTTCTGGTGACTTGGGTTTTCAGGGCCCTGGCCTCAGGCTGCTGCTGCTCAATGCCAGATCGATTGTAAACAAAGCCCCTCTCGGCCGGGATTTAAGCCTGGAGGAGAGAGCAGATCTGGCATGTATAACCGAAACCTGGCTGGGACAGGAGGGGGGT
>QLTV01002955.1:336831-401918 GCA_003457575.1 Thermophis baileyi | reverse complement strand
AGCAGTGTCGGCTGGCGGGCCCGCGGGGCAGGCCCTTCTCTGTGGCTGCCCTGGCTCTCTGGAACCAGCTACCCCCTGAGATCCGGACTGCCCCCACCCTATGGGCCTTCCAGAAAGCATTGAAGACCTGGCTTTTCCGGCAAGCTTTGGGCCGTTGATCTCGCAATTTGCGAAGTCCGGCCTTGAATGATATGTCTGTATGTGATTTTTAACTGGTTTTTTTAAAAATCTTTTATGATGTTTTAAATGTATTTTCTATACCCTGCTGTGAGCCGCCCAGGGTCCTTCGGGAGTTGGGTGTCATAGAAATACAATTAATTAAATTAAATTAAATTAATTAAATTGTAACATCGAGTTGGCCATGCCCACCCAGGTTTTGTGGCTCCCAATGTTTTCTTCTCTGTGGGATACGGGTCCAAATGGCACTTTGAGTGTTTAAGGTTGCAGACCCCTGACCTATCTCCTCCCACTTATGACAGTAACCTTGTTGCTTGTATCTCTACAATTTATATTGTTTTATTTGTTTCCTAGTATGATTTGATTGCTTATTTAGTAACCTATGGCTAACACTAAGTGTTGTATCTTATGATTCTTGATGAATGTACTTTTTTTGTTCTTTTCTTTTTATGTACACTGACAGCATATACACCAAAGACAAATTCCTTGTGTGTCCAATGACACTTGGTCAATAAAGAATTTTATTCTATAAAGAATTCTATAAGGAAAAAACGGCTAAAGAACTAAAGATTCTTATTTGTATTAATACTTTGCTTAGTTATTTACTAATAATTTTTAGAGAATATATATATATATGTATGTATGTATGTATGTATGTATGTATGTATGTATGTATGTTTTTTTGTTTTGTTTTGTTTTTCCTGTTAAATCACCTGGTATACCCAAATATGGGAGGGAGCAAACTGCTTCCTTTTGCCTTTCGGCCCCTCCAGGGGCCATCCAGGCAGTTGCTTACAACGACAGGCCCTTTCTATGTGTGACATATTTTTACTGATAAATAAATAAATAAAGGGAGACTAGTATAGATCTATTTCAAGCTATTTAGCTCTCATCAGCTAGCCTTACCCCTTATAGGATTAGAACCTGGGCCACTTGCCTTGTTAGGCAAATGCTTTAGCCTCTGAGCCACAGGATCTTTCTCCTTATCAGCTTGTTTCAGGGAAGAGGATATATCTATGTTTTTTTTGTTTTTGTTTTTGAGGGGCCGAAAGGCAAAAGGAAGCAGTATGCTCCCTCCCATATTTGGGTATACCAGGTGATTTAACAGGGAAAAACAAACAAACAATGATATATCCTCTTCCCTGGAACAAGCTGATAAGGAGAAAGATCCTGTGGCTCAGAGGCTAAAGCATTTGCCTAACAAGGCAAGTGGCCCAGGTTCTAATCCTATAAGGGGTAAGGCTAGCTGATGAGAGCTAAATAGCTTGAAATAGATCTATACTAGTCTCCCTTTATTTATTTATTTATTTATCAGTAAAAATATGTCACACACACACGCACACGCACACACACACATATATATGTATACTTTTATTGAATTAGTTTTATTAGCGTTGGATGGGTGGACAGCGTATTCTTGTGGTGGGATGTTTGGAGTATACCATATTTGATTTGTTTTATAGTTGCTGGTATGTAGCTGCACCTGCTTCACTTTCTTGATCCTGGTTGTGTTTTCTGTTTTATATTGCTCATTTTGTTGTTTGATGTTACTGGTCATTGACCGAATAAATAAATAAATTTCAAATTTCTCTTATGAGCTTCATTGAGGCTTCTGGTATTTCAATGATCTATATCATTTATAGATTTATAGACATCTGTCTTGGCCTCAACTGTCTCTTTTTCACCATCAAACAATTTAGATTGTGTTAACCTGCTGTTTTATGAACATATAGTCAGACCCAAGATAATTTGCAGGGAGGTTGACACCCATTAAAAAGGGGGATGGGTCTTTGATCACATGGTCACATCAGTAGCAATCTTGACTTTTTAAAATTCCCCTGTAAATGCCCCTAATCATGAGCATCTGTAGATGGTGCAAGGACAGCAAGTAACATCACACTGCATAGAAAGTAATAATGGTTCTGCTAGATACCTATGCCTGAATTATGCAATCTTGTCCTATTGGCTATATTTTGCTTCTGAAGTGATTGATTTCTGGCTCAGTTACTGGCATTATGGAAGTCTATACCTCTCTTTCAGCTCCAGGCAATCTTCAAGAGCAAAGAAAATTATTGTAGGAGGGTAGGCAATAGAAATTATCCTATGCTGAAGTCCCTTTAAAAAAAGTTAAATTGTCCATTTTCAATAGACAACTCAACTGTTGTTTCATTAGTAAGCTTATCAGCCATGTAAAAAGTTTGCTACCCACAATTATTAAGGATTGCCATCAGCAATAGTTGTATCTACACTTAAGTTACTTTTTCCTTGGTAACGAGATCAAACAATCAGGTCTAATAATGCTACATTTGATTACTCTTTAACGCAAAGCAAATCATTGCTTTGTAGCCATTACTCTAAAGCTGTGTTCCTCAATTTCACAAGCCTATGAGGCTTTGGATTTCAACATTCAGAATTCCCCAGCCAGCAGAAAATTGAAGTACACACATCTTAAAGTTGCTAGGTTGAGAAACTCTTTCGAAGTGCTTACTACACATCTGAGGGCAGTCTTGGTAGGTTACACTTTTCACCCCAATCTAGTGACCTTTTGTTGTGTTGATATCAATTGCTATAATCTCCAATTATTAAGCCTGGCCATGTTAACAGTGAATTATGGGAGTTAACATCCAATCCAAGGTCACATATGAAGGATCTCAATACTCTGGAGAACACTAGGATAGATTTCCTACTAGAAATGTTCAGAATAGGTTTCAAATCTTCAGTTAGCCTTCTTGTTCACTAGAAATTTTTGGCAATCATATAGAATAGAATAGAATAGAATAGAATAGAATAGAATAGAATAGAATATAGCATAACAGAGTTGGAAGGGACCTTGGAGGTCTTCTAGTCCAACCCCCTGCTTAGGCAGGAAACCCTACTCCACTTCAGACAAATGGTTATCCAACATCTTCTTAAAAACTTCCAGTGTTGGAGCATTCACAACTTCTGGAGGCAAGTTGTTCAACTGATTAATTGTTCTAACTGTCAGGAAATTTCTCCTTAGTTCTAGGTTGCTTCTCTCCTTGATTAGTTTCCACCCATTGCTTCTTGTCCTGCCCATGAGTGCTTTGGAGAATAGCTTGACTCCCTCTTCTTTGTGGCAGCCCCTGAGATATTGGAACACTGCTATCATGTCACCCTCAGTCCTTCTTTTCATCAAACTAGACATACCCAATTCCATAGGATGATAGGATATCATAGGATGACCTTTGGCTACTCATATATTCTTAGATCAGCCCACTTCACTGGAATCCTGTGACAATAACGGTGGAAACACTGAGAACTTATGCACCAAGACAAATTCCTGGTGTGTCTAATCACACTTGGCCAATAAAAAAAAAATTCTATTCTATTCTATTCTAAAAGAGAACTATTTAAGCCAATACAGTTCTTTGGATAGGTAAAATACTGTGTAAATATAATCCTCTTATTTCAGGGTATAGATTTATACAGTTTTTGACTTCAACATGAAATCCCATCCCTGCTGTTGGTCAGGTGAATTTTCTCCTTTATCATGCACAATTTTCTGTAGGATCCAATCTGGGTCAGTCACCAGGACGAGAAGCTTAGTCTTCTGAGCTTTTGAACTCATGATAGAGCCAGAGATGGTTTTCACTTACCTTCCCTACCGGTTCGCAAGTGTGAGCGCCCACCTCCACACCTGCGCACGGCCTCCCGTGCATGTGCTTTAGTCGTGCGCGAGACTTCCGCGCATGCGCCCGGCCTCAAAAACGTGCACAAATAGGATAGAAGAGAGCCAAGGCAGGTGGGCGGGCCCACCCACGATTTCCGCTACCAGTTTGGGCGAACCGGTCCGAACTGGCTGAATACCACCTCTGGATAGAGCCCATACTCAGGGAACTCCTCTCTCACCAGTATGTGTGCTTTGGATTATTCTATGCGTAGTATTTTATTCTATGCATAGTATTTTTGTGGCGCCTGACTGCCTGACTGTTGACTGACAACAGGATGCTGATTTATCACCAGCTTATCAGGTAATATTAGAAGTCGACGACTTGGTAGCACAAAGAAACAACAGCCAATGACTTAATAACCGGCCAACAACTTTCCAACCAACAATGAAAAAGCCACATACAACCAGGCAACACACAAATGCTATGCATGGAATAGCCCAAAGCACACATTTGTTGAGAGAGAAATTCCCTGAGGATGGTCTCCAGCATGAGTCCGAAAGCTCGGAAGACTAAATCTCTGATACAGGAGACTGACCCAGATTGGATCCTGCAACATTATCCTGGGACACGTACCTTCGTTTTCATTCGATAGTTTTCTATATTGTACACTAGGAGTCACTGCAGCACCAGAAATGAACTAATACTTGCGTCAGTGACTGATGGAATTTTCTCCACATATCTGTTTCTATTGCAAGCAGTGTGCAGTATTTTTTTTTTAAATAATCTACAGCCAACACACATATCTATTTATAAATATCTTGTTTCTAAGAAGCGATAACTGGCATCATCTAGATAGTTGCTGGAATAAAAAGCTAGAAGAAAGGTAGAACTTGGAGGAAAGGAAAAGAAATACAAAATACAAAACAGCTTTCTCCATGGGCAGTAGCTGACTTTAAAAAAATCTTAAATACTAATATCTATTTTTGGTATACTTAATTTGTTTTATATTAACATCACAATATTTTCATGAAATGCTGTCAATCCAGCTCCCTTTATGTAGAATACTGTAGCATGTGTTGTGTTAGTATTCTGTAGGAAGTTAGCACCCACCCCTCTCCTAGAAGAAAAAAATATTATAGGAAATATTAAAAAGGCAGAATATTATACCTCCCTGGATGAGAAAAAGAGAAACATGCTCTTGGAAAGCAGCCCCCACCTTTGTTAACAGCCCCAGAAAGACTGGGCCATCCTATTTACAAGACAAAAGGCCCTCAGCTCCAGGGTGATAGGATTAGCCCTCACTCAAGATCCAAACCAGGACAAAGCCATTAAGCCATAATAGGAATTGCACAACACCCTTTCAGAACACAACCCTCCTCATTACATCATCACCCAGCAAGATTCAACCAAGCCTGGGACACAGACAACTATCCACTCTATGTGTTCAGCTACCTAGAATCACATGTGGTTGGTGGTTCTGCTTCACCATTAAATCATCCTTCCAAACAGCCTCCATGTTTCCAGTGTCTTTCTCCCCACTTGGAACTGAACCTAGATGGACATTTCTTCCAACAATTCTTTCTCTGTTCCTGAACCAGAAATATTTTTCAGACTCATGGGCAACTTTGTCAGAGAATTTGCGTTGTGAGAATATCTACCAACAGGTCCCTATTTTAGGATTGCCTTATATCACAAGGCAGGCAGAACTCAAAAGTTCCCCTTACCCAGTAGAGTCACTCTATTTTTTTAAAAATGTTAGCATCTCACAAAAAAACAATGTATGAAGTACATGCAGGAATTAAGATTTCTCTCTCTCTCTCTCTCTCTCTCTCTCTCTCTCTCTCTCTCTCTCTCTCTCTCTCTCTCTCTCTCTCTCTCTTGTGTTTAAATTAAAAAACAGGCTATCATTTTCAAAGAGGAAGAAAAGATTCCAAAACTGTTTTTACTGCAGGTATTTTAAGCTCCTTTTTGAATTGACAATTCAAGCCTTACCTGTTATCATGTATTTGTAAAAAAAATAAAAAAAAATTCTGAAGAAATCCACCAGGAAGATTTCAGTGTGATGGAGTTCCACCTTTTTACTAAGGCTCTGCACTGATGAGAGAATACTTTGATATCTAGGCATCATATTTCTAGAAGAGCATTGACAGGTTTGAGAGGGCTCAGAGGATAAAAATGAAGATGACATAGGAATTTAATGATGAGGCTTATGAAGATAGGCTGAAGAAACTTTGGACTTTCACTCTGAAAATAGAGAAGAGCCATATTAGGCATATTTGGATACATAAAGGGAAGTTGCAGCCAAGAAATATTTTCCATAACCACAGAAACCAGGTCCTGAAATAACAAATAAAGATTTTGTTTGAATATAAAGAGCAACTTTCTAATAGTAGGATCTGTATAGTAGTGAGAGTGTACCATGGAAGGTGTGGGTTCTTCCTCTGCTAAGAGTTTTAAGAAGAGGGTGAAAAGCCACATCTCATGGTTGATTTTAATTATTTTCCTACACATTGCAGAGGATTGAGCAGAAAATGATCCTTGTGGTACCATTCAAGTCAGTAACTGTATGTTTCATTTAGAGAGTGACTTAAAAGTTAAATTAACTCTTTTTCCACAAGAAATTGGATTCAGAGTAGTGTTTGAATGACTGTTCTTTTTTAAACAGAATAATACGTAAATTTGGCTGATCACTACTTTAAATGCAGAGTCAGTTGTTACTCTTCCCACTGAAATGTATTTTGTTGTAAGTGTTTTATGCTTGAAAAAATGGAAGACAGTTTGTTGGTTGAAGCAGAGACTCAGTGACATAATATTTCTCTTGAATGCCCAGCCAATACACTAGATGGAGCTCTATCACTCAGCTCTTTCACTGCTGCACATGAACGACTGTTACATATTTATAACAAAAATAGCATAACATAGTATCACATTTTTAATGCTCTAGAACAGGGGTCTCCAACCTTGGCAACTTTAAGACTTGTGGACTTCAACTCCCAGAATTCCTAAGCTGGCTGAGGAACTCTGGGAGTTGAAGTCCACAAGTCTTAAAGTTGCCAAGGTTGGAGACCCCTGCTCTAGAACAATTTCTCAACTTTGGCAACTTTAAGGTATGTGGACTACAACTCCTAGAATTGCCCAGCCATGTTTTTCTCATTAATTCTCCTTTGTAAGTGCACAAAAAGAAGATACCTATTTATTTCTTTTCTATAGTGTATATGTACAAGTATCTTTTTTGAATTGACTGGGACTCTCTGCCAATGGTAGATATGGGTAGATACCCAAACTTTTTTCTATATCTCAACCCCCCCTTGCAAATTTCTTTTATCATATTTTTTTTTTTACTGCCACCACTTTTCTTGCATTTGGTGTCTGAACCCTTTTAGAGATCTGTGGTGGCATTGGACAGGTCATTTTTTTTATTTTTGGTGGCTACATGGAATCCCATCCCTGTTCTTGACAACAGTATTGAAGGGTTGCCATTGTTCTCTTCAGGGATTTTGTTTTTTGTTTTGTTTTGTTTTGTTTTGTTTTAAAAAGCTCATTCTGGTTTCTGAAATCTTGGTGATCTAATGTCAAAATACTACCGGTAAATAGATCTGAGCCTATTTACTCTAAGGGCCTCATGATCAGCCGAAGGTCAGTACTCCTTTTTTTTTTTTTAATGATTTGGAAGTAGGGCTAAGGAATGAAGAAATGATTTCTGTTCAAAGTAATAAAATATAAAGGCATGACAAAGAGCACCAAAAGGACCTCTTCAAAGTGGGTAAATGAAGTGTTAAATAGCAAAAAGCAATTCTGAATGAGTTGCTGTAAAATTGGCTCTTAAAATCCAAAATTCAAATATACATTAATGGACTCTCAGCTGGCACTAAGAAAAGAAGAAAAGGAAAAAGAGAGGGAGGGGTCTTTGAAAATGGGTGGAAATCTCAGTGAAAATCAACCCCAGTATGTGGTTGCTCTAATAAAGGCCAATTCAGTGCTAAAAGTCTTTAGAAACTAAATTAAATTAAATTGTCAATATAAAAATGATTTTCTTTAAGTCTGCAGTATGACTGCACTTGAAATGCGATGTATAAATTGTGATTGCCATGTTAGAAATAGTGTAGAAAAAGGGGGGGAGTTCTTCAAAGGCCCCTCAAGATCATCTGGAGATTAGAGCGGTTCCTTTATTAAAAAAGATTGGTTACTCAAAAGAACATTGGTTGCTTTTTACCTGAGTAATGTTGGCTAATATTTAACACAATAATTTCCCAACTCCTTAATTCTGAAGAGCTCAAGGTCAAAAACGTTAGTGGCAATTAAAAACATTAGGCAAAGCTGTGGCTGCAGTCTTACTCCACAGGTACTTCACAAATCATCTTCAGCTGAGGAAAAGAAAAAAAATGAGTCACAATGCTAAATTGCAGCACCTATAAGCTGATATACTCATGCCCCACAGGGTGAAACAAGATGGTTTTAAACATGAAAAACAAACCAACAAAACCAGTACATTGCACAGAGATTCAGAATTAATTAAAGGAAGTAATATAACACATTATAAAATTATGGAATGTCTTGCTTTCAGATGTGATGATACACACTGTTTTTATCTCTCTGGCTGTGCTTGGAGCTTTTAAATGTACCTATTAGTTACACTGATTACCAATATATCAGATTAGCCAGTATATAACATAGACTATCATTTGGACTTTTTGGTGTTCCTTCCTTCCTTCCTTCCTTCCTTCCTTCCTTCCTTCCTTCCTTCCTTCCTTCCTTCCTGATAGGATACCCTGTTCTATGTTTATTTTATGTTTGTTTTATTTATTTAGTTTGTCAAATATATACGAGATAACAGGTATAAGTATAAACATGGACATGAACACAGGAAATGAGTATGAATAAATGGGGACAGTAGGACAGGGACGGTATGCACGCTGGTGCGCTTATGCATGCCTCCTTACAGACCTCTTAGGAATGGGGTGAGGTCCACGGTAGATAGTTTAAGGTTAAAGCTATGGGGGTTTGAGGATGTAATAACAGAGTGAGTTTGTATCTATTGTTTGCTTGTGTATCATTGCGGTTGAAGTTGAAGTAGTCATTGACAGGTAGGCCGTTGTAGCAGACAATTTTGTGTACTACACTTAGGTCAGACCGTAGTCGGCGTAGTTCTAGATTGTCCAAGCCCAAAATTTCAAGCCTGGTGGCATAAGGTATTCTATTGTGAGCAGAGGAGTGGAGCATTCTTCTTGTGAAATACCTCTGGACTCGCTCAATTGTATTAATGTCCGATATACAGTGTGGATTCCAGGCAGATGAGCTGTATTCGAGAATTGGTCTGGCAAAGGTTTTGTATGCCCTGGTTAGCAGTGCAATGTTACTGGAGAAGAAGCTTCACAAAATTAGGTTAACAACTCTTAATGCCTTTTTGGCAATGCTGTTACAGTGAGCTCTGGGGCTTAAATCGTTTGAGATGAGTACTCCTAGGTCCTTGACAGAGTGAGGGTCGTCTACGAGGTCGTATCCGCCCAGCTTGTATTTAGTGTTATGATTTTCGTTTCCAATGTTATCCCAAAGACTGACAGGTAGACATTTTAAGCAATACTTCACTTGAAAGACAATTTGATTTGATAAAAGTGTAATGCTAATAATCTATTAGTGCACACTTTTACCCCAAACCCAACTTCTGTCTCCTCTTTCGCTCCCATTCACCCTATATTTGTTCTACCAATCATAATGTGGATGGAACCAATGAAGAGAGAAGAAGCTGGGTGTGGGGTCTCTGCCTGTACGGTTCATCATGTTTTATAGGTACATAGTTCAATACTCTATATGATTGTTATGATGCCAGAGTTTTCTTCAGCAAATCAAGCAATTTTCCTGTTCAGCTCCTCTATTCATAAATGAAACAGCTCAGCCAACTTAGTAACTTTGAAGCAGGATTCAGTTTATAGGGATGGCTTAATCAGGATCAACGTAATACAGCAGAAGGAACTGCTGTTCTGTGTTCTAACAACTACTACCGTAGCTACATTTGAATAGATCTGAGTTTGTTAAAGAAAGAACTGATACAGTAATCAGATTGGATGTGTGGAAAATTCTTCAGTTATAAAATATAAGGTTAAACCAGGGCTTTTCAAATTTACATCCCGCAGGCCGGATGTGTCACGTGCTGGCCACGCCCACGCCTGGTTTAGCGAAGGAGGGAAAAGTCCCAATATGTCACGTGATGCCGCCATGACAATGTGAGTTTGACACCCCTAGGTTAAACTATAAAGAAAACCTAGAGAATTCAAGGACTTCCAACCAGTGCTACCAAATAGGACAAAGCTGGAGTAAGAAACAGAACAATATAGTAGTTAAGTTGAAGGACTGGTTGACCCAAAAGGCCTAGTCCCATCATGGTTAGTAGGCTGTTCACAGACTGAATCCACATTTCTTTAGTGAAAAGGATAATCAACAGAAAATATCAGGGAAGAGATATTTGGTTTTTGAAGTCGTATGTTTCATGCTCAGCCTGAATAAGTTTGGGGGATTCACAAAAATATTCAGGGTGATTTGCAGAATGCTTGGTGACTTGGGAAGTGGCACAAAACATTTTTACACTTTTGAATTATTTTTAGTACAAAGAAAATGAATTTAGCTGTGGTTTCTGCATAATTAATGATCAAAGTCTTTTCATGTTCTGGAGGATTTACACTGGATTTTCTCTTTTTCTCATTAACTCCCTTGGCAACAAACTGCAATCTAGCACAAAGCGTCTGTAGAGGGGGAAAAAGGCACATTTTGGAAAGTCTGGAATGAATGAAAATCTGGCATGAATAGATACTTCCATTAAAAATATGGATAATTTTAGAATTATCATAATAATATGATACAGAATGGCAGCTATGATTCACAGCTGGGTGAATTCCAATTGTGTCTATCTGGTGAGGAATAGATAGTAAGTAGGTGGAATGGAATCCCCATCCCATCGCTAACCCCTAAGACATCCCAAAAGTATTTTGTAGAATACAGTTTTTCCACATTTGGCAACTTTAAAATGTGTGGACCAACTCAGTTCAAAAGCATAGAGAACTTAGTAAAACTGATATACAGAGGCTCTAAAAATTAATTTAGTGCTTTGGGTTAGGGTACAATGGACATTTCACAGCTACAAGTGAGTCTTCAAGTGGATTGCCACATTTTTCAAAGCCTGGTCAGATGTCATTAATATATATATGATGCAAATGTGGAAAATTATTTAGTAAACAGAAATAGTCAATAAAACTCAATTGTTCACATAGACTGCATGTTCAATTCCTCCAGTGCATCCTGGCAATGGAAAAAAAGCTATCACAACCTCTTTCTTTTCATATAAATGTGTTTTATTGCAGAGACATTATATTTACATGCTGGCATACATTACTACATAAATCTATCAAATAGTTCATAGTGGATGCTGTTGATTGCTAGATAACATTTTTTTTTCCAGAAATACCACAGACTAAAGTGAACAGACATACAACTTTACTTATTCTACAACTCTTAGTAGCTACAATAGTCAAAGTCAAAAGGCAGTGTTTTCTCAGGCCTATCTGTCATTGTTGTGCATGCAAAGAAGTGAAGGAGAACAGCAAATATAAAACCAATGTTTGTTTTTTAGATTCATAATGACACCCAAAGCAGACAATGGGAAACTTACTTTTCTACTTTAAATCATGTACCTCTTGCATAAAATATACAGGTCTAATAAGATTGATATAAATCTATGCTTCTAGAAACCATGTCTTCAAAACAAGAAATGCAGTCTGCTCATGCATTTTCAGAAAGGCAACTTAGCAAATGTAGTAAATGATTATATGTGGTCTATACAAATCAGCTGAAAAACACCTTGTCTCCAGAGTTGCATCTGCCATGGCAGAAGATCTGTGGAACTCTGGAAAGGTCGGTGGGTAGGGAGACAACTAAGCCACTAACTAAGAGATGCTGGTGGAGAAGAATCTGTGGATAGTGGGTTATTGAGTAGGATAATTTAGGTTTGCCAGAAGATATCAATGCTTCTAATAGGCTTGTAACAATGCACAATATTATTAAGTCTGTACGTTTGGTTTTCTTTTGCTTCCTAATGTACTTATAAATTTAAGTACTCTTAGCTGCATCACGTGACACAGCACTTCATTTTTCAGAGATTTCTGCAGTCAGCTTGAGTAAACCAATCCCATGCTAATAGATGGTTTGATTAAAGTGGCACAAACGTATTTAAGTGCCAGAAGAAAAGTAGGCATATCAAAATCTGCACTTGAGTTCCTCTGCACCATCACTTTCAGCCTAACTTTTATGTAAGTAGATCAAACTGGAACAGATAAGAAGTCACATGACTTTCAAGTGATATTTAATTTCATGAGATTAAATACTAATATTAGTATTTCCTTGAAAGGTCACAAATCAAGACATTAACTAAGACATACAGGTATTTAAAGTCTATTTGCCATTACAGAGTCATTTGTTATCTTCAGTGGCACCTGTAGGACCTATGTCAAAATCAGTAGTCTTTGACAGTGACAATCCTTATAAAACTATCCCTCCCATTAAATTATTCTGAATCAAGAGTTGAATAAAAGTGTTACAGACTGGGCTTCAAAAATTGGACTATGGTTTGGGCCAGTCTCTAAATAATAAGAAAATGGACAGAAGTAATAAAGAATGGTTTAAAATTGTATTTAAATTCTAGAATTCTTAATTTATTTGTCATTTCAAAATAGAGCTTATTAATTAAGAACTCTATTATTTCTAACTCTATTATTTCTATTACTTTGGAATCCAATAGAGAGAAATATACATATATTACTTGCTTCAACAATCATTGATTCCTTGATATCCTCAACACGATCAATGCACATAAATGCATTTATAAGCCACTTTAAAATCAAATGATCTTGAAGTGATTCCCTGGATTTAAGAATCAATAAAACTATCAGAAAGCAAACAAGATATGGTTATGCATTCATATGTATGTAGGTTCAATTTATACACTTTTATCTGTAACAAAGAATACATAATGATATTAGCAGCATATTACATACCAAAGAATCTCAATGCAATTAAACTGTAACCATGTTGTTTACTTTAGTGCAGTGTAGCTGCACAGAATCTACACAATCATAGGTAATCATGTTTATACTAGGTACATTGGTGCAAACTAAAAATATTAAGGAAGGAAAAATATTTGAGGAAAGTGATCTTGCTTAAAATCTGGTTGTAATTTTAGATATTATAACTGGAATAGAGAAATGGGGCATAGGATAAAAAAATGTGAATCAACAGAATTTCAAAATGAAGATAATGTTCTCATGATTGTTTGGTATATGTCTCAATCTTCATAATTGCTAGTCTGTCTCAGTGCTAAAACACATTGAGAATCAAATGTAAACTATAACATTCATGTTAGCAAACAGTAATGTATTAAGAGGTCCTTAACATTCAATTAGCTTTTCACATAGGCACAATATTAAGCTAGTCCCTTCATCCTGGTAGTATCCATAGATGTGTACTACAAGCTACAAGCTACAACAATGCAAATAATATCATGACACACATTTGTTTCTCTGCAGACATCCTTGATAGAAACTATGCTTTTCATTACAACTCCGAAAAAGTTAGGTAATATTCAAATTATTTAGTTTCCTTAAGTAATTTGTTCGTCTACTGAGAAAGCTGAATTTCTGTTACAATTAAAGAAAAAGTATTTCCTCCTACCTATTAAACTCCTTATCTTCAGAAGATTTCATTTGGATTCTTGAACTTATATTTTCCTATATGATATATTTTATCTTTATGTTACCTTTTACTTTTTAAAATGTCAAAATGTTCTATTTTATAACATATATTTGTGTAAATTAAGAAAAATACTATTTCATTTTTTTTTAAAAAAGGCTTCAGCTAGAGTTTTGAAAGGCAAAATATATACTCCTGAAGGCAAGTTGAATTGCACTGTTATTGTGAAAATCTCCCCACCTGACATATTTCTGAACATTTCTTCTTGCTAATTTGTCCTCTGGTCTTGGAGTAGTTGTGGCTGTGATTCTGAGCTCTTCACCAGTCTTAACACAGAGCAATCAGCCCCCAGAAAATAGATTTCCTCCAGGTATCTTGGAATACAACCTGTAATCCAATATGGACATTGGATATGCTTATGACCCAACATAGCTGGAAGGTGTTCGATTGTGGGAAGCAGATGTAGACTAAAATGCGCTTTTCTCTTATCCTTCTGCTCATTCTTAATCATGACCCAGGTATTAATTCCTTGTTGTCCTGTTACTCTCTGAGACTGGTACTGTATTTCATAGCTCATAGGAAAAACCTTTTGCCCAAAACAATACCTGCAAATTATTTATTATAATGAGTGTACTGTATTCATGCTAAGGGGTGAGTGTTTGCAAGGAAAAGCCAGACTTTTGAGGTTTTATGAAATTTTAGCCAAATTGTACACTGTATTTCCCTGAATTGATTCCCTGGAATTTTTAAAAGTTCTATCAGAACTTTATGGAAAAATAATTAAAGTGCATTTTTCTCACATAGCCCTAATCAGCATACTGCTCCCCACACCACTCTAAAATCACATGAATGGGAGGAGAGAATGGGCTTGCATGGATATTATGGGCAACCATTTGTAGCAATGAATAACATAATTAACTATGCAGTTCAGAAATTCCAATCTGTTTCTAATGTTGAAGCTTCAATTGCAGTTGGAGCTTCACAGACCAAAATGATTTTCTTGTTTAAATTAACTCCCTTTGAAATGAATGTTGTTGTTGTTTTAATAATATTTGCCACTAGCTTGTTCTTAGGCAAGGCTAGGGTTTATTTCTTGCTCCAATTGTTGAATTCCAACTCTCATCCAACATGGGTATAGGTTACTTTATTGACCAATAATACCCAGAGTATTATCCCTCTTCAATTCACATGAGCACATATGGAATATTCCAGTTATACAACAGAAGCTAAGATCATTGGGAGTATCAAACATCTTATCTAAATTTGATTCCATAATTAGGGTTGCATTTATAACCAAAGTATTATATGATATGGCTTTTAGTCCTTTCGCTGTCCAAAACAGAATATGAATTTCTGTATAAATATATAAATAAATAAATATTCTGTTATGTGTAATCAGTAATTGTATAAGTGTGGACTATTGTTTACACAATCTTGCGCTGTGGCTTATCTTTGCCTCGCTGATGCATAATTTATTCTTGAGATTACATTCTATTCAATTTAAAATGTTAATTAGCTAGAAATTAGTAACAGATCTGTTTACATGATCATCTCCAGCTTTACCTTCTCATCAACATAAATAAAATAATACATATTGAATACAGTATGCACATTTTTATGCCAGAGCCAAGTGGGGGGGGGGTGCCAATTGTTTCTGGCTATCTCCCATCCATGAAGTGTCCAAGAGTTGACCTGCTTAGCTTCAGCAGTGGTACTGCATCATATGCTTTCAGATCATTCTCCCTATCAAAGCGAGGATTAATGAGATGCAGCTTAAAAGCTAGTGTTGTTCACTGCATAGATTTGATTATTATTTCATATGATGTGAATGGGGGAATCATCATGACTGTTGCTTTAAGAGATCCAAATCAAGACTTGAGTCATAGGCAAACCAGTCACTGATACTTGAATGAAGGATAATATGATCTCTTCTCATTCCATGTAGCAACACTGAATAACTGGCAGCTGACTCCACCTTCAGCTCTGGTGATGGGACAGCATCTTCACACCTGAAGGCAAGAAATCAGTTGAAAGAAAGCAAGGCAGATAATGTGGCTCACTCCAAGGATCTGCCACTCAGGTCATCTGCCCCATTCTGCCTAATGGTAGAGCCGAATTTTATTGAAGCAGGTAAGAGGCTGAGAGCTCCGCTCATCTGTGCTTCTTTCCCCCTCTATTCTATAATGCTTTGTGCAAACAGCAAGTGAAGGAACATCCCTGCACCATTAACTGATTCAACTTGATTCCTGTCTCACATCACATAACGTTATCTCATGGGACCTGAGCATTACGCAGAGTAATGATGATGCCGTACCATGCATTCCATTACAAAGAAAAAGAAGCAAAAAGATAACGTTTCTAAAAAATAATAATATTACAACTCTCCCTTGATAATTATTTTTGTGAGGGAGCAAACCAGTTGCTTAGAAGAGTCATGAGTTATTTAGTCAACAGGAGCTGAAACTTTGTTCCCCAACAGGCTAGGAATTCCTTGGTGGATTTCAATAAGATATTCATCAGAGTTTGATGAAGATGGGGTCTCCCCAGTTAAAAAGAAAGGGATAAATAAAATGCCAAATGTGTAAAACAGGTTTTTGAAAACACAACAGCTGCATCTTTACATTTTTGGCTAGAATTAGTGGAAATCTGCAATGCAGTCTTGATGGGTTGCCTGTATTACTCTGGAAAATCTTCCCCCTTGCAGGAATTCCTTTCCCATCCCCATTTAAAGACATTCTTTAACTTTCCAGTGTTCTCACTCTAAACGAATCAAACCTGGTGATGCTCCCTCAGCTTGGGACATGGTTGAGTGCACCATTTTTAGTCAAGAAAGAAATTCAGCAGCAGAATTTTGTCCTTAAACTATACCACATATCATAAGGCAAAACTGGGCTCCTCCTTACAACAGGAGAGTAAGAAGAGGCTGGGGACTTTAAACAAGCAAAACTTACAATCTCCAGGATGGGACCTGGCAATCTTAGATTAAAGTGGGGTGTGCCAATAAGGTAGACTCTTCATTTTAAGTATACCTGAATATTAAAAGTGCTATAAAGTGACTAAAAATAAAGAATTACTTAAATGATGCAGATTAAGAAAACACTGCATCATCTGCTAATATACTCGGAAGTAAACCATACTGAATTCAGTAGGGTTTATTTCAAAGTAAACATGCATAAGACACATCTGTACAAGTTCGTGACAAGTGATGTAGTAATAGTGCATGTCGATTAGTGTTTCCCCCCTAGTTCCTCACTTTAGTTTAACAGTACAATAAGCATAGTCATAACCATTTAGTCTCTCTTTCTAAAATGAAGTTTGACAGCACTGAAGAGGGGGGAAAAAACTATTCACACTAATCAGAATATATTTTTTCCTACCTTCTAACATTTCCTCTATGATTTCAAATCAACATACCGTAGTATAAGACACCAAGCAAGATCATTAGGATTAAAGTCGAACTCTTGGAATGTTAAATAACTTTTTCCAATTTTCTAAAAAAAAAAAAAACCCCAACAGAAACATTATCCCCAGATTTATTTTAGAATAGTGCCCTCATTTCTAAGCATCTAGCAGTAATAAATTAATTAGGATTGTGATTAGTCTGAAATGATAGCTTCTGCTAGTATATATCATTTATGGACAAGTGCAAGACAAGAAACATATTTCATATAAAAACCCCTGAATTACTGCATAAAGTCATAACTAAAAATAACAATTAAAATAGCAAACCCCAATATAAATCATGACAAAAAGTGTTTTCCTATAAGCTGCTAAGACCTTACGGGTGGGAGGTGAGGGATTTGAAATAAACAAAGGTCTAGCACAGAGCGTTTTCTTTTTTGAAGACTGCAACTTCAGATATCTGCGGATTGCATAAATGTGTCGTGTCATATAATCATATCAAAGTTATTTGCAAACGTTATACAAACTGGAATGCTTTAATATGAGACACAACCACATACATACGTTCATAAGAAAAACAGAACCGTTATATAAAAATCTAATTAAGGGAATGCATTAAGTTAGCTGTGCCTATTGAGGTTAAGGAGAGGAAAAAATATAGTTTCTGGAATGGGTACGCAAGCTATCTCCAGATGTTAAAAAGTTAGATTTTTCTCTAGCTGGTGCTCTCCAGATGTCTTGAACTCAGGCTGAATGCATTGCTGTCTCAAAGAGCAGGGCACTACTCCCTATTTTCATGCATAACAGCTAACTGGATTGACAATGTTTCTTTAACCTATGTAGGAGATAGCCTCTTCCAATCAAGGCTATAAGGCATACAAAAGAGGCTGCCCCATCATCATAGGGCACATTTCAACCCTCTTAATTTCCTAGTCAGCACCATCTCTTACCTTCCTTGGAGGGGCATTATGGAATTGAAGTCCAGCACATCTGGAGAGTTCCAGGTTTGGGAAGGCTAGTTTCAAGATTTATCTGATTCTAGGCCTTTTGTGAGGGGTTTTTTTTTTTTTTTTTAGTAGAGAATGAATTTCTGCCCATGTTAAACCAATCGTAGCCTTAAGGACTAGTGTAACGAATGTTAAGGTGTTCTTCTTGCCAACCCCACATATTTTACAAAAGAAAGAAAGAAAGAAAGAAAAAATTACTAAAGGCATATTTTTTCCCTCATCTGAAATGTAAACTTGTTAGGGGCACGAAGGGGCTTCATGTCCTGAATTGCACTGATAACATTGTTGGCACTCAAGAACAAAGAAAAGACAAATCAATTTTTGCTTAGTTCCTATGTGCATCTCTGGTGAAATGAGGCTTCTTTAGAATTTGCAGGTTGTACTAACTTTAGCCCCCACTCCTCCCCTCCCCTCCCCTTCTTCTGTGGCATCTCTTTTTCACAGTCTGTCTTCTTATTTCTGATGCACCTCTGTTTTATTTGAGCTTAAGTTGGTTGCGTTTGATAAAGCTGTATTTCTTTCTGCTTTTGGTAATTCTGGTCCCTCGTACTCCCAAGGGCAGATTTCCACACGAGACATTAAAGGTTTCTGTGAATTATTAGTTGCCGATCTAGCAGGATTAGAAGGAAATGCATTCCCTGGTGGAGAGGAAGATGCATGTTTTGTCTGAATTCCTAGTTTATTGGTAAAATCTTTCTCTGTGGTTTGAATGGTCGCTTTGGGGGGCATGTCCTTGGAATCTTCAGCACAAATACTCTCTGTATAATGTTTGCTGCTAATATTTTCACTTTTTGTCCCAGAAACTTCTTGCAGAGCTTTGGGACTCCAATTTTTTTCTTCTTCCACCTCATGTCCTTCTTGAATCTCCCAAGGACTCACGTCACCTTTCTCGGTGCTCTTTTGAAGGGGTATCTGGTACTCTTCAGTAGTCTTAGGTTGAGACTGGCCCTTTGTTTGAGAAGGATGGAGAGTCTCTGAGTCAGAGGAAGCAATAGAGACATGCTTTTGAATTTTAGAATCAGAAAGTCCAGTTTCTGGAGTCTGGTCATGGATTTCCCAAGGACAAATTTCTTCTATGTCAACACCTGTCTTTAGCAGGCATTTACCAACTCCTGCATCGAGAATGGACTTTTGTTGTTTCATTATCCCAGATTTATGAGGCTTCTTTGACTCTTCAGCTTGGGTTGAATTTCTTCGATAGGAATCTTTATGGTCAGTCTTTTCAGAGCTGGAGTGCTTTTTGCTGACCTCTTTGCTCTTTGGTTGAGACTTGTGAGACTTGACACTTTCTTCATTTTGCGTTTTCCCTCCTAACCCCACAGTTTTCTCTTTGGCACTGGCAATAACACTAAGTGATTTCTGTAACACAGATGTTCTTGGATGGAGAGGTTTCTTATCTGCACTTAAGTTGTGAGCACTCATAGATTTGCACACCAAGGGGACATTTTCGGTAGACACAGCTTCAGTTTTTCCTACAGGTTTTTGGGTTGCTTTGTTTTCAGAAAGAGAATCCAATAATGATGTCTCTGCAGTTGAAATAACCTCCCCACTTTCTGTGGTTAAGCTTTTTGACTCTTCGGTTGGGTCTCGGACATGGTCGTATGTGCTGTGGGACTTTTTTAAGGAAAAAACTCTGTTTCTCAAAGATTCCTCTTTTGGTTTGATGTGTCCACTATAATCTGGTGGATTTTTCCTTGCCATGGCAATGTTTTTGGAACTCCCGTGTTCCAGAAAATCTTTTTCCTCCCGTGAACATTGCCTAGTGACAGTCTCAGGAATTTCAGTAATTCGTCTCATGATTGAGCGACCCAAACCTTTTTTTGAGCATCTCTTTTTCTGGAGGTGTGGATTGTTGGTGATCATTTTTTTCCTTTTATAGATCTCCAACTGGGCATACAATTTCTTCAATTCATCCTGCAAAGTAATAGACAAAATGAGTAAGAATCGTGTATATTCTGCAAAAGTCAACCTAGAATGGAACATGGAGAAGTCAACTACAAATCCATTTGTAAAATATCTTCATCTATCAATTGGCATAAGCTGCTTAGGATCATTTAAGCAGGTAGCATGTAAATAATTGTAATAAATCAATAAGTAAAGTCAATATAATTTCCCATGATGGTGCAGTGGTTAGAATGCAGTATTGCAGGCTAATTCTGCATTCCCCTAATCCCGTGATGGCCAACCTATGGCACGCGTGCCAGACATGGTACGCAGTCACCCCAGCCCAGCTCTAATCATGTTTCTCCATCGCGTTTCACTCAATCAATTCCACCTTTTCGCGAAAGAAAAAGATCTCGCGAAGTTGGAATTGATTGAGTGAACTTTTTCACTCACACGCTTCACAATGGGGGAGACGGGGTCCCCTCCTCCTGAAGCCCAGCATAAAGAATGCGAGGAGGTCCTAACAAATTATTTACCTTTTGTATGTACTGGAGATAAAGGAAATTTTGATAGGAAAGGAAGGAGATGCCTCAAGATAGGGCATTAGTTGAGTGGCATTGTTTGCAACTCTCTATTGATCAGCTGGAGAGAATACAGTGCTTTTTACTTGTTCTCAAGATTTTTAGGTTGGCAGAAGTGAGGACAATTGAAAGCCTCAAATAACTTTTTTGAAGGATTAACAATTGAAACACTTACTGATTAAAAGAACTTAACAGTGCCAGTAGTGAGTTGAATGTCAATGCACAATTAGTAATTCCTAAATCAGAGATAATCCAGACCCAGACATCATCAAATAACAATCCCTAATGTTCATCCCAAGCAAAGCTTAAGGATGACCCAATTCTTTCTTCCCCACAGTAACTAAAATTTCAGCGACCCATGAAACCATGCCTAAGCCGTGAACCACGGTGGCGCTGTGGTTAGAGTGCAGTACTGCAGCCTACTTCTGCTGACTGCCAGCTGCCTGCAATTTGACAGTTCAAATCTCATCAGACTCATAGTTGACTCAGCCTTCCATCCTTCCGAGGTGGATAAAATGAGGACCCAGATTGTTGGGGGCAATATGCTGTAAAAAACCACTTAGAGAGGGCTGTAAAGCACTGTAAAGCGGTATATAAGTCTAAGTGCTTTTGCTATTGCTAAGAGAGATAGTTAGCTCCATGCTAATAAGTTGTTTTTAAGGCTTTCCAATTAAGAATTCTACTTGGCTCCCTCTTTTTCATTAGTGAAAGACTAATTTTTGAGAGGAGGCTGTGATTGTCAATGTATAAAGGAGCTCAATCAAATCTCAGTCTATGGCATATCAAGTTGGTTATTCCATAGAGTTGCAATTATTTGTCTATTATTTCATTCCTTTCTATTAAGATATGGAAGGTGGGGGAGGCTATAACATAAGCATTCTATGCAGTCCAAAAATATAATACATAATGCTGTTTGTAGTTAATTTGGGAGATTATGAGAATTAACTTATCCAGAATTTTATCTATATTAAATTGAAGACCCTTCTGTAAAGTTTTTTTTTTTTAATCATGTAATTTACTAAATTGGAAAGTACCCTAATGTCTTCTGGATCCAAACTATGTTCACTCCATGCTGAATTGATACTGCTATTCAGATAAGATCCAGATCTTCCCATGTCGAGCTCATCTTCATAGACTTCAGTAGCCATATCATCTCGTGGATTATTGCTTGAATGGGAAAACTGTAAAAATATGTTAAGTTTTTGCTAAATAAATATAAGGATATGTAAGCATAAGAAAGAAATCAAGGAATGTGCACATGTTCTGCCACCCACCCTCACTTTCATTTGGGAAAATTTGTAAGGCACATGTTGACATTCAAAAACTTAACGTTAGGCAGTTTCCTAATTAAATGAAGATTAGTTGCTGGATATCAATCTGTTGGGAAATCAAAGTATATGTTATCAGGCAAATTAAAGATTGGAGCTTCTAGGGTTACAAAGGTGTTTGGACAGGGACACGTTAGATTCCATACAGTCCTCTAATTACAACCACTCATTAAATAATGTTCAAAGTTATGACAGCACTGAATGAGGGGGACCTACAACCAGCCTGTCATCATTGCAGCATCCCCCATGATTGCAAGAGCATGATCTGGGTGCTTAGCAAACAGCCAGAATTCACATGATTGTGAATTCCGATGTTCCCTGCTAGCTTCCCATAAGCAAAGTCAATGGGGAAGCCAGAAGGAAATTGGAAGTCACCCCTGCTTCTGCTGCTTTTTAACCTGCCTGTATTCTATAGTGCCAGCTATAGAACCCCCCCCCTCCCATGATACATGGTCTGTAATACCTGTCTTGAGTGCACTAGCCTGTGCTTGAGTGGCTGCCCATAGCAACCCCTACTACCCTGTGGCACCTGCACACTCACCCATGTTCCAAAGCATCTGACCACACTCACTCATACACCCTTTATGCACCCACTCTCCAGTGGCACTCAAAGTCCCCATACACTTTGGAGCCCAGAGCACCAGCCTGTCCCTTCATGCCATCCATGCACCCATCTGTGCTCTGGAGGACCTATCCATAATACCTTCCCTAACATCTAAGCATCAGTGGGGACTACTATCTGGGACTGATGCCTCTTCCCATTAACAAGCAGGACTGCAGAAATGCCATCTCTAAGCAAGGTGATCATGTGACATCTGTTTTTATATACGTAGTAAGTATATATGTAGTTACTACGGAATAGCATGCATGTGCCTTCAGATATGGCAAAATAAAAGTGTAAAGGAAAAATACCTTTGGAATCAGAAGTAACCCAACGGTGACTGTCACAGTCAAATGTGTGTGTGCAAAGAATAGCATCAGCATCCAATCAGACTGGAGTCTTGAAGCAAGACTGAACCTGCAAGTCAACATTTACATATAAGTACTAAATACATTTTCCTCCACATTTTTTGTCGTATGGATTTTTTTTAAAAAAAAATCTGAACGATGCTTATAAGAAGAAAAATCTGAATATAAAGATACTAGCCTTGCATTGTTCTATTAAACATGGAGGTTTGTGTGCTAATTTCTCAGCACACATACATACCCATTTTGTTGTGTTGTGTCAGAGTGGAAACATGCACACAAGTTGCTTCTGTTTTTGGAAAGAGGCATTAAAAACTACAGCATGATAGGAATTTTCTGTATTTAATATCATACTTATTGGATGAAGCTGATTATTTTAATACAGCTTCAAACCTGGGTTTATTTAAGATGGTAGAATTTGATGGGAGAGAAGAATATTTTTGTTAATTCTGCTCATGCAAGATATGTCCCTGGGACATCTGTCCATTATAAGATATATAAAGGGGTATTATGTTACAGTAGCTGTGATTTCATGACTGCACACAATGATACAAAGGGTGGAACCTTTAGCTAATGTGACTTCTGGCATTCCAGATAGTTCTCAACTCAAGATAAAGTGAACTTGGATATGTTGTATTTTCAGTGAAGGACACGGTTTGTGCACTGTAGTGGTCTTAGATCAGGGGTCGGCAACTTTAAACACTCAAAGAGCCATTTGGACCCGTTTCCCACAGAAAAGAAAACACTGGGAGCCACAAAACCCTTCCCGTGCCTGACTATTTCCTGAGTGGCCACAAAACTAGCATATGTAGTTGAATTAAACGTTCTGTTTTTCTTCTGAAACTTTTCTTTTCTTGGATTTATCCATGGTTGGCCTACTGGGGGTCAAAAAGCTCAATAAATCACATGCCAACGGATATCACATATTTTGAGCGACAGGGAGCCGGAGCAGAGGAATGAAAGTGCCACATGCGGCTCCAGAGTCGCGGGTTGCTGACCCCTGTCTTAGATCCATTATTGTTCCTTAATGCTCAGATAACTTAATGCTCAGATAGCTATACCCAAGTATACCCAATATTCTTCTCTCCCATCAAATTACTTCTCTTTGAAAATGTGGATCATAGCTGTCCTCGACTTATGACCACAATTACGACCAGAATTTTGATTGCTAAGCAAGTCAACCATTAAGCAAGTCACACCTGATTTTATGACTTTTTTTTTTGCCTTGGTTTCAAATTAACTGCAAATCACTGCAGTTGTTAAATAAATCACATGGTTGTTAAATGATTCTGGCTTTCCCAGTTGACTTTGCTCACTGGAATCCTAGAATGCTGCAGTTGTCATAAATACATGCTGGTTGCCAAGAAACCAAATTTTTGATCATGGGGCAATGGATATTCTGCAATTGTTGTTAGTGCGAGGACCGGTTTCAAGTCATATTTTTCAGTGCTGTTGTAACTCTGAATGGTCGGAAAATGAACAAGGACTACCTGTACATATATCTGACTTGCATTACGATTAGAATATTACAACACATTTAGTATAATGTAGCCTTAAAGAAAATGTAAATGGCATAAAATATTACAGTTATGTTGTAAATATAATGTGTCAATTGCATTGGCTTTGAATTCATTTTTGAGTCCAATATATATTACACAGCACATGATAAACGGATGATCTATCTCACATGAACTTCTACATCAACTAACACTATTTTCAGATCTTGCCACGCGAAGATGTGTGGTGATGAAAAGTGAAGAGATGAAAAAAGCTGTTTGCAGAAGTAATAGGCAGGCATTGTACAATTTGCATCCATTTGAGACTATTTGTAAAGCTTTTCTTAATTTGTCTGGAGAGAAGGGCTTTTGTTGTGCCCTTCTGACATGCATCTCAACCCAGTTAATTGTTTTAGATTGCATACTAAGAACTTCAAAATAAACAGTGTGGGTCACTTGCCTAATTATATGGAATATAGCAGAGATAATGAGCTCAATGTGAACTGCAACAGCCATATAACGTGGCTCGTGAAACGCTGAGGGTACTGTCCGCACTGCATAGCAGAGATAAACGCTCCATAAGAGAAATAAAAATTCAGCTGAAAAAGAAATAAATGTTTCCATTAGTATTTATGGAGGGGCAATTTAAAATGATGATCCCATCCTCATTCTCTGTTTGGAAACATGCACATATGAATACACTTTCTGGCATCAAAAGGGTATGTCCATCACATAATGCTGCTTTGCTTCTTATTTAATCTTCAACCACCTGATAAAATGTAGTTTTACATATTAAGCACAGCCGCAATATTTATTTCAATAGAAACATGTTGGTTCCGCAAAGGAAGATGAGATTTACTTTCTTCTCTGAGTAACAAAGAAATTTAATAGGGATACATTGGGTTTAGTAGTCTACACAAACCCCTTGTACGATTCTAAAATTCTGTGTAGCTCCAAAAAAATTTTGATGGAACGATATGTGTTCCACATTGACCATGGAGATAAGCAATTCATTTCCATCATAACCAGCAGGGGTTTGTCCTATTAATGCCAACTGTTTATAATATCTATGTATATAGCATTGCACATGAATGCCCACAATGAACAAGTATTTAAATACAAGAATGGTTTATTTATTAAGCATTGTGATGCATTGGATCTAAATTACAAAAAGTGTTTCAAAGCATGCAAGAGAGAAAGAAGAATTGCTTTAAGATATTGCAGATAGGTGCTACACTTCTGTTCCTGTATGCTCCAAAAGCATATTTTGGAGACTGAAACTGAAGCACTGCTCAGCTCTATTTATTTTTGCTTTATTTTAAAGAGGAAAGATTTAATTTCTTTGCTTTAAAAGCACCCAAAGTAGCTTCCAAAAAAAAAAAATGCATCAGAAAACCAATTAGTCTGATAAGGCAAATAAAAGTCACAGCTGAAACCCAGTAAAAGGAAAAACATATTAAAATAAAACTAATCCTGCTCTCTACGTCTTCAGTAACAGAAAACATTATTACATTTCAATAACCACCCAGGAGAGAGGAAGCCATATGCAAGAAAGGAAGCTCCACAGAGACTTAGATTATGAACTTTTTTATTATGTCCTATAAAGAGGGGTAGAGTTATTAAAAGCAAAACCAAATTAAACTGGGTGTCACAGGAGAAAAAGCTAAAAACAAACAAACAAACAAACAGCCCTCTATCCACTTCACTTTCTCTACTAGCTTTCTGCGGAATTTTGCTATCCCACTATTCAAAAGCCAAGTTCCTGTTTGAAAAAGATGGCGGACCTCTATACAGTATTAGCTCAACACATCAGAAGAGGTTTACCCCCTGCTATAAACAATCAACTAGACTTTTTTTTTTAGTAAATCAGCATTTGTAAATGAAGGACAAAATGTGGTATATATTGCCATGGGAGCAATAATTAAGGGTACGCATTTTCATAGAAGATACAAAACAAAGGAGTCCTGGTTTCTTTTGGCAAATACATACACAGATGCCCAGGAGAAGTCATCTATATAGCAATGAGATGTATGCTAAAAGATAACTATTATACAGGCCCTTGGAACTAGCTCAACTAGTTAGGAAATTGATCCAGCAGTAGAGTTGTCCATGTTGCTTGACATGAAGACACACACAATTATTAGATGGCAAAGAAAGTGAAGAAATACAGCATGATTTAGCTAGAAAAGAGAGATTTAACATCACCCCTAAAATCCTTTGCATGCAAAAGTGCAACTGTCTGAATTCCTGCATAACTGTGCTACCAAGAAAAATATAATAATTTGTCATTGCTTCTTGTCAATAATACAATCTTAGAATATTTTTTAAAAGGTACAATTAAAATATTAAGCAATTCAGTTTTACCGATACGCAGAACAAAAATCAGATTCCCCTCGGGACAAACACGGGAATTTTGTGGTGCTTTGAAATTGAAAGTTCCCCAAGACAATTTGGATGACAATGATTATGATGCTAAAATTTTCACTTCCTCTTCTGTGTCTCCCCCCCCCCCCCCCCGTCTTTGCTCACATTTCCAGTGGAAGATTAGGCCAACACCACCTTTTGAGATCAGTGATGCATGTAACTTATGGCAAACATGCTTGTGAGGAAAAATATGCAGTATTTTCTTCCCCACTGAAGCTCCCATTACTTTGCTTCTTGTCAATAAATGGGTCTCTGTCTGTCTCTCTGTCTCTTTGTCTGTCTCTCTGTGTGTGTGTGTGTGTGTGTTTAACATTGAAGCTATCTCAGGATAGAAGAAAACTCTTTTCATATTAATCCATTTAGTTCTTCTCAATCCTGGAAACTCATCTTTGGGCCAGATTCAAACTGGCATTTGCAGAATCAAGATATCAAATACGGCATTTTAAGAAGTGGACTATCAAGGAGTAGCCTTGATCACCCCACGGGGGGGGGGGGAGGGAGACCACACTGAAACTATGATTCCATACTTGAAATCAGGCTTGTAGAAATATTTGCATTTGATTCCAAAAGTCCTCTTCAGAACAAATGGATGTGTGAACGTATCACCTCTATGCCACTCTTTAAAGAGGTTGCAATTTTGCCCAGGATTACATGGCAGAGGGGCTCTGTGCAATTCAAGAAAACGAGGCGACTGCTTTAAAGAATTGTGAGTGGGGCTAGGTTCATGCTCTTGGTTTTGTGAAACATCCTCTTCTAAATGGTTTTTTCTCGACACCTCATGGCCAAAGCAGCAGAAGAGACAAGAAATCAGTTTTGAACTTAAGAAGAATAACAAAGCTCAGCTACGTTCATCACCACCATTATTGCCTCTGCTACAGAAAAAGCCCACTTCTAGATCTCAACAGATGGCATTGCTTAATTGAAGGAACTTGGAGTGTACCAATCCTACACATGAAATCAGCCAGGCAGATGTCATGGGAAGCAGAGAAACATATTATGTCAAGTAACCAGACTATAATGAAGCCTATGGACTTCATACTTTAAGTGCAAAAAACAGCTGTTCTAGTGCTGTTCGAAGCATTGGAACTCAAAGCAGAGTGTTTTAAATTTGAAATAAACTTATTTTGAGGCTGAACATCATGTATTTCACACACAAGAGAGGTGTTGCTGGGATGCTTCCAGTTCTAAGTGGTTCAGATCTGAAATGTTTGCATACTCCTAGTTTTCTATATAATAGTTTTCTATTCTGTAGCCTTCTGTGTTAGCCTCCTTGATCATAGTTCAACTATGTTGCATTACTAGCAAAAGTTGTATTAATCTTATTTATTTATTTACTGGGTTTGTATGCTGCCAATCAACCACTATCTCTGAGTGGCTTAAAATGTGTAGAACTATAAAATAAAAATAAAAATAACACAATAACCATAATAAGAATAAAGCAAAAATAAGATGTAATAAAAATAAATGGATAAAAGGAAGAAGGAAAAGAAATCATAGCTCTGGAAAAATCACTTAACAAAAGAGAAATTCCCCAGCAGGAGGGATACATCCCACTGTTGGATCCCAAAGTCTTACTGAAACAACCAAGTATTATTGGCTTTGTGGAAACTGAAAAATGTTGAGGGCAGTCTGATCTGATCTTTAGGAAGATACTATTCCAGAGAACGATGATAGAGATGGCTTGCTCCCAAGGTTCTGCTAGATGACATTACATAAGGGTGGAAACCCAGGAAGGAACCTGTTTTGGGGATCTTCATGGGTGATAGAAGTCACTGGAAGTCCTGAAGATACTCAAGATCCAACCAGGTAGACCTTTAAAGTAACAGCCAGCACCTTGAACTGTAATCTAAAGCAGAACTGTGTTTCAGTAAATTTGTAAATATTTGGGGGATCAATGGCTATTAGTTTGGTGATTAGAGGCTATTAGCTCTGCTGGCAATGTGTCTGTCTCTGAAGGCCATCTGTTGGGATACCAATGGACTTTCTTGGGTAGTTGGTTGCAGTGGTGAAATTCAATTTTTTTTACTACCGGTTCTGTGGGGGTGGCTTGGTGGGCGTGGTGTGGCTTGATGGGCGTGGCTTGGTCGGCATGGCAGGGGAAGGATACTGCAAAATCTCCATTCCCACCCCACTCCTGGGGGAAGGATATTGCAAAATCTCCATTCCCACCCCACTCTGGGGCCAGCCAGAGGTGGTATTTGCCAGTTCTCCGAACTACTCAAAATTTCTGCTACTGGTTCTCCGAACTACTCAAAATTTCCGCTACCAGTTCTCCAGAACCTGTCAGAACCTGCTGGATTTCACCCCTGGTTGGTTGGCCATGTGAGAACAGGTTACTGGACTAGATGAACCAGAGATCCAGTCCAGCAGGGCACTACTTATGCTGTTTTTAAAAGCTAATAATTCACCGCTGCTCACCAAGGTCAACAAAAGAACCTATTTTAAACAATACTATTGAACCCCACATAAGCCCTGTAAACATTCTTAAAAAATAAAAGGATGGGTTACTGCATTGGGGGAAAAAAAGGGGGGGGATATGAAAAAAAAGTTTGGTGTAGGAGTTAAGGTGCGGGACTAGAAACCAGTAGTTTGTGATTTATAGACCTCCCTTAGGCATTCAGCTGAATTACGGTACTTTGAGCCAGTGGGGAAAAAAATAGGTAGAGGGAACATTATGTACAGACTTTGACGTGTACAAAATAATAATGATCATAGTTGTTAAGTTTGGCAGTTAGCTATTAGCACCACCACAGCACAAATTTTGTTCAAGTGGTGATAACATGCTTTTACCAGTCCAAAAATGTTGAGAATCCTTGAATTATAGGCTAGTATTCAGATCGAACAGGAATCTATTAAATATATGCCTAGAAAATGGAAATGCTTTGGCGGCTGAAAAATAATTAGATTTATCTGGATCCTAAAAAATCAAAACCCATTTCCAGCACAAGCTAGTTTAAGTGTGTATATCTTTGCACTAAGCCTAAAATTACACTAGTATAATTAGCAGTAATGAACATATCATTGTACTTGAAAAAAAACAATTTATTACCCAAAGCAACAATTACCCAACTTAGATGTATCCTGTGAAATTATGTTGTAGGGTGAGGAATTAGCTTCATATAATTAATTCCAAGCTAACATCACAATTGGCATAGGAAAGTCTGCAGATGTTAACAAAATGTAAGCATTTTTTATGTTACAATTGGACCATGAACCATAATTCTGATTACACAATAAGAACAAGGAGGCAATTTAATATGACTTGTTATTCTGATCCAATTATAAAGGCAGTACAGTATGTTCTAAGATCAGTACAGAGAACTGCTAATGTTACAATCTTTCTAATACAACCACTTATTTAGCAATTTTGTCAAAAATAATGTGGCTGAAACCCCAAGGCTGAGAATTAACACATAGGACTGTCTGAGGAGCTAGTCCAGTACAATAAGAAAGTCTGAAGTTAATTAGGATGGGTGGGTATTTCTATTATAATGTCTCTTAGACAACTTTTTTCAAAGCCAGCACAACTGTCATGAGTTTCATTCTGCAGAGAACGCATCACTGACTTGTGCCAAATTACGACGGCTTTGAAACTGCAGTCAATATGAGTACATTTTTAAAGGAGCATGAAAATCAAGGAGTATTATTCGAGAAAAGTAAGATGGAATTTTTGGAAAAAGTTTCATAGCTCCTCAGATCTTGGATATGTGTCCAAAACGCTGAGTTTGTCTAGACTATGACTTTAAGTTGGTTTTGAGTTTATTTAAACCAGTGATTTCCCTATCATAAGTCCACCAACTGAATTGCCTGGAATAAACCATAATAAGATATAAATGAACAACATACTGATCTGCAACATAGAACCTTCTCCACCAATACTTGAAGAACTGAACTGAATTGACTATATGTAAAATAGGAAGGGGTGAGGCCTCCTTCAATCATTTAATTTTCTTTCTAAATTTGAATAGGTAGAATGTACTCTTCTACCTCTTTACCCTTTGGGAAAAGACCACTGCAACACTCCAGCAACAAGGGGAATATCTAGGCTTCATAATTTCCTGCGGTCTAGATATTCTAAGAAACAATAGTTAGATGCAAAGCTTTCAAGCATGAACGAATGTTTATCAAAGTCTGAAAAATTAAATGAAGGTGAAGTTAAGAGGCCACATAGAAGCAAGATGAATTAAACTCAGTCATAAAAGCACAATGCAAACCGCAAAAATTGCATCAGAGGTACCGACTTAAAAATCAACTATTTTAACTGCACTATGTTGCATAATAAAGTTATTGTGATATGACAGTATGGATAGTCATGGTGAACTATCACATGCCAGTATAGGATACTAACTGATGCTGAATCTCAACAACTGCAGGAACCAACGTTGAAAATACATTTTCTATAGAGGTCAAAATAATATACCGGTAATCATTCTAAGTGATTGCAAGTTAAAGAGTTAAAGATTCGGTCTGCGTTTGCCTAAGAACAGTTTGGAATTAGTTTGTTATCTGTAGTGGTATAATTCTGGGTAGAAAATTTAGTGCCCACATACATTAGGTTAAAGTAGCATTAAATTTGTACCAGAAAAATTTTGGCCTCCTAGATAACATTAAACAAGACTCTGTAGTGACATTAACATTAATAGGTCCTTTTAAGTTCTTTCTTTGCTCCTGCTGTTTTGGCTCCATTCTGCTTTGCTATATGGCAGAAAGCTTAATTATAGCTGTTTCTGACACATACATATACAAAGATGCACGCACACATATAAAAACAATATTACCCTATCAGTTTAGAATTTTTAACTGGGCACTCCAATATAATTTGAGAAACATAATAAAAGAACCAGATAACTTAGTTGGAGTACAAAGGCTGAAGACATACTATATTAACGATGAGCTGAAAAGAATGTTCAAAGATATGTTTTATGGATCAGGAATATGTTGTATATTTAGATTTATTAAAATTGTCTTGTCATTACTTTTATGTCTATTATAATCCTAAAAAAGTGAAATAAAAAAATTACACTAAATTGAAAGCCCTGTGATGTTGTGTGCTTCATGACATAAACATATGTGTGATGTAATTTGCATCATTTGCATCTCCCCATGGAGATAAACACAATAAACCAGAAATGAGAAACTTATATCCAAATGGCTCTTGACTTAATTTACAGATGAGTTTGGGCTTTGGGCTTATGTTAGCCCTCTACAACTCCTGTCAGTTTAGTTCTCAGATAAAAAAAGATAGCATACTGCCATACAACTGCTTAATCAAGAAAAAGAGGGTTTCAGAAAGAGGAAAGGACATTTCAGATACAAAATGCAGGTTTCCATAAACATCTTGCCCTACCACACCCACTCATGCCTTGCTCCAACTGTATGCGGTTCCCAAGGGATAATGTTCTATGAAATGCAAGCCACAAAAAAGAGAAAAAGTTTGTCCACTACATCAATCAACAGCAAGCAAGCTTGCTCTTTCTAAATATTTGGGCTAAATCTCTTTATTTCTTTTCTTCCATTTACAAGATACATTTCTCAAACACTTTGGGCCAATTAAGATGTATAGAACAATTCATAGACTCTTAAATGTGAAAAATGTGAAGTCAACTTGATATATTTAAAAAAGGAAAAGAATCACTGTATAAAAGAAAATTTTGATCTTACACCACCGCATTTTATAGTTTCAAGCCATCTTGTTTCTGCTTTATTTCTGGGGTAGTAGAATTTTGTTTATAATAGAGATATAAGGATAATAGAGTCAGACTGTTTAAAAATGGTGGAATGTAACAAGGAAAGATTGTCTCTATTTGTCCTACACAATTCTTCTCCAATCATATGAAATCTGTCTTTAATTTGTCTTTCATGTTATGTTTCTTAACCAGAGGTGGGTTCCTGCTGGTTTGGACCGGCTCTATAGAACCGGTAGTGGGAATTTCCCCCTGCTCGCCGAACCGGCAGCGATGGCTGGCTGGACACGCCCCCAAATTGGCAGCGCCATAGGTGGCGCCATCTTGCTTTTTGCTTCTGCGCACTGAACCGGCAGCGAGGTAAGTTAGAGCCCACCCCTGTTCTTAACCTTAGCCAACCTGTTCTTGAACCACTGATTTACTTTAGGTTCTATTAGGATTAGGGCTATTCTCAATGTTCCCTGTTTCCAGGAAGTTACAGAACACTGACTCCCCCCAAGTGGAAGCCATCTAAGCAGGGTCCCTCCCCACCTCTCTCTCTCCTGTCATGATGGCAACTGCTAAACACTTGCACTTGCCTTGCTCCCCACATTCCTGGTTCAGCCAAGATCTGTGCATATCCTGCCTCCTTGCCTATGTAGTCTGAATTCGGGAAGGAAAGAAAGGAGAAACAGGTAGGATCTTCCAAATAAGAAAGGTGGCTGCCACAAAGATTGAAGAAAGAAAATAAATCTACTCTGGTACTTGTGGTTGAAGACATGGGGAAATCACATGGGCCAAGGCCCTGTGTCCTGCATGGTAGTGCCTGACCAAACTCCAGCTGCACTGCTGCCCCACTAGCCAGCCAGACATCTCCTGCCTGTTATGATTAAGGAGGATCTGAGATCGATGTATGATGCCACACTGGAGCCTCCTGTCATTGACCAGGTTGGGATAGAAAGCAAGTCCAGCAGCTGCAAAACAGGCATTCTACTTTTTCCATCCTATTTTCTGCCTTAAAGAAGACTCTTGAGGAAGCTTCAGAACAGTGAGTTAATATGACAGGACTCTCATGGATAGGTATGTAACTAAAAGACAGGAATAAACGGAGATTAAGGTAAGGTTTATAGAATAGGAGAACTCTCATGGTGATAGATTTTATTTTTGTTCTCTACGTAGCTGAAATGGAAGTAATTGCTGTAGAAGTGTCAAGGAGAAAAAACAAGGAAAAGAGCATTTCAAAATAAAAGGAATTCTGTTTTCTCTGCCAATGAGAATGTACGTCTCCCTCTAAAGAAATCCATCTGACTTCATAGAGTTTGTTGGTGAAAATGAGAGGGAGAAGTGCTACGTGTGTCCTCCAGAGCTCCTAAATGAAAAGATGGGATATAAATCTAACAAACAATTTTGAATGAAAAAAATAAAATAAGTATTTAAATTTTGTATTCACACTGTTTCTCCTGCATACACAATTAATTTTTAATACAAGCATTGCAGGCATTTTATACTGAATGCATCATTTTACCACTGCATACAGTATTTCATTTTATAGGACTCCATCAGCAACCTAGGTATGTATGTAAGCCTGAGTGGTACAAACCTGGTGCTGCATTTGACTCCCAATTACCTTAAACTGATCCTGCCTTTGCCCATTTGCCAGTGGAATTATCTACAGGTGGAAAAGATAAACCAAACACCAACAAGACCTAGACATTTTTGTGATGTTCCCAGAAACCAGTTGGATGTTGAACTACATTATCGGTTGACTCTTAAGTTAGTAATTGGGTAAGTGCACCTCATAATTGATTAATGCATTCAGTTCTTCTACTAAATCTCTTGAAAATACCATAAATATAGTCAATAATTAGACAACATACGTAATATTTGCAAAATATACTGGAGGAGAGCTACTATTGAACAGAAAGACTTGGTTCAATTTTTTTTCTCAACCTGTTGACCTACTTGGCAGCACTAATTAAGCCAAGCATGTACCCTAACTAGAAACTTCACTTCTAAAGGGCAATCACATTTGTTGAACTTTATACTGTTTATAATTTTTCTTTGACTTGTGCAACTGAAATAAGAGGTCTGGAAAACTGAATACTGTATGCATTCAATTTCATATTTCTGGAAAACCATGTGTTACAATATTATTTGTCTGTAAATCATTGCATTTACTTTTTCTTTTAATAGGCCAGACTGAAATATAGATAGATAATGCATATATGTCACACTTTAAGAAAGGAAGAAATGCTTTAATAGCAATTTTCCATTTTCCTGCAAATTCTGAGTTTTTCCAAGAGGGAGGACTATTATGTGTTCTAACAGAAACTTTGTTTATTAGATACATGGTGGCTGAAATTTTGGAAAAGCAAAAACTAGTTAGCTACTGTCACTCAATGCAGTCTACTACAATTGCTCTTCAATTACCTATGCTTTAGTTGGTTTTCTCTAAAATACTGAATAGGAAGCTTGAGAAGAAGAAAGAAAATAAGTCCATATATCATAGTGAGGCATATAATTCTTCTAACCTTCAGTGAGACATAGTAGAATACTTACTGTTCTCTGAATTTCTTTGTTTCTCTTCGTCTGTGTCTGTCTGTCTGTCTATCTGTCTGTCTGTCTGTCTGTCTGTCTCTATCTATCTATCTATCTATCTATCTATCTATCTATCTATCTATCTATCTATCTATCTATCTATCTATCTATCTCTATGTTTATCTCTCTCTCTCTCTCTCTCTCTCTCTCTCCATCAGCAAGTATTGTGGGCGCAATTGGCAAAGGAAAGCTCAGGACCGTATTGTTTGGAAACATGTGGATGAGGCCTTCATCCTGCAGTGGATAGACAATTGCTAAAATGATGATGATTATGACATCTATCTATCAATATTTATTTATAATCTATATCTATCTATCTATCTATCTATCTATCTATCTATCTATCTATCTATCTATCTATCTATCTATCTATCTATCTATCTCATCTATCTCTCAAAGAAAGGAAAGCACTTTCATGGATCTAACCAATTCTGAATTTGTAGCCATAATGAATTGGATGCCCAACTTAATTAGATCAGATCACTTGAAATCAGGAAAAAGAAACTAGTTTTGATTTACTTGTTCCACTGATTTCAATGAGTCTGCTTTAAAAAAAAAATAAGGTCAATTTTTTCATGACTTGAAAAAAAATACAATTGCTTTAAAATTACATCCACTTTAATGAGTGGACTTTTCAAAGTGGCAGCATCAACTTTCAAGATCAGATGCAAACTTTGAAAAAAGTTGGGCTGCTTAAATCAATAACAGAGATAGTGTGCTTGTGTGAGATCCAAAGCATATTATTTTCAAAGACTGGTCAGTCTTTAATATTTTCATACAAGATTCTCTGAATTAAACTCAATCATCACATCCAAATGTCCTTTTCTATCACTTATTTCTGATAAATTATTATTTTTTCAATTACAAAATAATATCATGCAAACTTAAGACAATAAAACTGTATAATCTGTGAGGGATATGGGCAGTTCTTAAATATGACAAATAATTTGGGAATAACTTTTAGGAAACCGAGTTACTTCTCAGTAAATCTGTACAGACTAATAATTAAGTTGATGAAATTTTTCCATATTACTGTGCATTTGGTTTAAAAGAGTGTTTTTAAAACAACTAAGCAGATGTTACTCTCATTGTTATCAACATTAACCATAGCATCTTACCAATAGCCATCATGTAATCCCACCGGTCTATCAGGCACATATTGAAGATCAGATGATCTGATGTTTGCCCTCGGCCGATGAGTGAAATATTTCGTTGCAAGTTTTCACAGACTGCTGAAGTCCAGCCTGTCAGAAACCACACCACAACCAAAAACATCACAGCCAGCATCTTCATCACTCGCCCACCTGTCATATATGGAATGCGCTGAGCTGTTCGAGAAAAGAACACCTTCAAAGCTCTGCAGAACAAAGACATATAATATCATTAACATTACTAACTCCTTCACCCTTGCTTGTCCTCATGGTTCAAAGAACTTTGATTGTAGCATATAACCAATTGTGGCTGATCTGGGAAAATAAGCAGAAACACACTTGGTTAGTACTTAGATGAGGGACTGCTGACTAGACTGAGAAATGGAACAATTTTTAAAGAATCCCAGTGGAAGGAAATGGCACACTAAATGGATTAATATGAAAAGAGTTGACCTTGATTTTGATTCAATCTTTTATCTTTTATTTGGAAGGAAAAGACTGCCCAAGTTGGGCTAAAGTGGAAAACAGAAATTCTTCACTCTAGAAAAGGAAGATACAATAATGAGGAAGTATATCCATCTTTGGTGATGGCAGACTCGATCTAGTATGCGTGTTTCTATGGATACTTATTATTTTCCTTTCACTGGGTCATTTTAGAACTCTTTCTACAATGCAATGGTACAATCTAAATCTACTGGTTTCTTTTCTATGTATAATTGGGATTGGCAATTTTCTGAGGGGTGGGTGGGGGGAGTCAGCATACTTTGATATCCAAAGTGGATGGGTGGTGAAGAGGATGAGGTCAGTCCAACTGAGAAAAAGGCCTGATGAAAATAAAATGAAATCAGTAAATAAATACAGCAAGCATCACACTTTTTCATTTTCTGTCAGTTCCTGACTTTGCCACTAACATGCCAGAAGGTGATTTCTGGGGACTCTAAAGAGCAACAAGGAAAGCGGTTCAGAGGATCATTTTTTTTACAAGCCATGAGTTCCCAACCTTGATGAGAAGATGTAGGGCATCTGTTTTTCTAGGCTAATCTGTAATATCAGCACCACTGTTCTTCTTGGCTAACCTGTTTTCCCACATCTGTCTTTGTAGAAGCACCAGTTCCAGAACTTAACAGTGACATGTTCAAAGATCCATGACTCTGTGCAATTTTCCACCATGAAATGTGGATGTTTTCACATAGTACAATCAATTCAAATGCCCCTCTAACGTGCCCTATAAAAACAGCTGAGCCAACTTCTTTGGTTGATTATATATTCCTCTGAGGTGCATTAGTTTTCAAGCAACTTCATTATTTTCTTCTAAAAATCATCAATAGATTATTATCTCCCTATTAGCGCTTTGCTTATTAGTCCCTTATCAAAGTTTTCCACAAGGAGTACAAAAGGTCTCAAAGTCAATATTTATCAGGGTGCTTACATGTGAAAATAGATCTGAGTCATGCTCACTACTAATCCTCACCAATGCACATGGAACTCGATACCCCAGAAAACGTTGAATCAAAGTCTGCCTTTGATGGGGAAATTTTGCAGAACTGCAGTGCTGAATAATCTTGATGCAACTAAATTCTAAATTCGAAGTGACAGCATTTCTTTTCTAGAAATGCTAGTATTCAAGTGTCTTGCTTCCTAAACAACCTTGTTACTATAATGCAGAACCGTACAATATGAGACTAGGGCAATAGTCTTTAAGGAATATTAGCCACCAAAGGAAAAACAGTGTAGCAAGAAAGAGAATTAATCATAATAATAGTATTTAATGAATTTTGTTTATATTTCAGCAAAATTAAATCAAATTTATCCTGGTCCTATTTCTTTTCTCCTGGTTCTATTTTGGAGAGTGTAGTCTGTGATTAGGAAAAAAGATTTCCCCCCTTATTGTTTTAGATAAATTTTTACCAAGAATTGTTTCCACATGTAAAAGGTGTTTTTTAAAATAAGAAATGCATAAGACAACTTTGTAGGTTTGTTCACACATAAAAAGACAGCAGACCAAGCTCTTTGCTGCATTTACATAATCACAGACTGTAAAAAAAAAATTCTAGTTCATTGCTTGAAAATGAGATTCTATTATGAGAAAAAGGCCACAATGCACAGGAGGCCACTTTTGCACAAACTTTTGTGGATGCATGCACCCTAAATTTATACAAAATTAGAAACAGCAAAGTATTCTGTACCTGTGCAGCTTGAGTGTGACTGTTCCATAAACTGTAGCAAATCCCAGAAAACGAACCCACCTTAGGAGAATACACCGAAAAACACTTGGCTCAAAATACAAAATGACAACCTATAAAAGAAAAGGACATATTAACTAAAACTAAATTAGAGTGATACAATATTGGATCACTCTTATTTTCCTTTCTTCTTTCTTGGAAAAATTGCAGAATGAGAAAGCATAGGGAGAATTGTTCAAACACTAAAAAAAGGAGAAAGATTTCCTTATCAAATCTTGATTTCTCTTTGTTTGGTGCAAAGTTAGATTGTATTAGATGGTTAGAAAATGGCATATGTTTCAAATCAAAGTACATCTTAATACAAGACATTGACCATCGTTGCATTATCCAGATTTAGAGGAGATGTAGAGTCGAGAAAGCAGAAATAGAGTGGATTCTTCAGAAACCCAGACCTCAACACAGACTAAGATCCAATTTGAATCATATCATTATTGAATGGTGTACAATAGTAGTAGTTCAGAACCTTAACTATTGCTCTTATATTCTCTTAACCATGTACCATGATCAGTGGTGGGATTCAATTTTTTTTACTACTGGTTCTGTGGGCGTGGCTTGGTGGGCGTGGCAGGGGAAGGTTACTGCAAAATCCCCATTTCCTCCTGATCAGCTGGGACTCGGGAGGCAGAGAATAGATGGGGGCAGGGCCAGTCAGAGGTGGTATTTACCGGTTCTCCGAACTACTCAAAATTTCCGTTACTGGTTCTCCAGAACTGGTCAGAACTGAATCCCACCTCTGACCATGATGGTTTGGGGGGGAGATTTAATGAGTTGAGCATCGCCAAGGGCAAGATTGCAAAACTGGACTTCAAGGGAGAAGTAGGGTCCAATTGTGAAGTGATCATCACCAGCTGGTACCAGCAGAGTGTGGGCTAACTGAGGCAAATTTTGTTGAGCACATAGTCTTGTCATTCCCTATGGGAAATATTTATCTTCTTCAACCTACGTTAAATCTTGACCTCCTATGACTTTGCTTTTGCCTGATGCCTTCAATCTAGCTATAATTTTCAGGGCAAATTTGACTCTGTTTGCTTACTTCTCTTTTAATAGACTGGCTTTTATACAACTTACTTGGGACTGCTCATATTTAACACTCTGAATAACTTACATAAGAGATATGCTCACATTTCTTTTATCATGGACACCTGTATTTGTACATACTTCTACAGAGAGAGCTGGCTTGAGTTATGTACCTAGTTTCCAATCCAATTTAACAGCCCTTTCAAATAAGCATTTTTGCAAAGAGAATCTGAAGCAACACATTCCAAATTTTAAACTAAACCATACTCATTTGGCTTTTATTAATTCACATACTGTATATGGGGATGTTATCTTTCCCATATTTTATTCATTTTGGAAAACTCCTACATGAGTGGCAATGAATTTTCATATTGATGAAATATGGGTATTTGATGGGGTTTGATGGGTATTTGATGGGGTTAGGTATAATCTTGTTCAATATTTTGCATTTTCTTCTTACTTTTAAGGAGAGCATTTTTTTCTGTGTTCTATTGGCCTTAATTGAAATAATAATGTATTAATGATCATTGTTCTCTATTTATTCTGTATTTTATTGTTTATTTCATTTTTCATTTGGATATTTGCATATTCCTATTTGTATATTTTATGTTACTTGTATATTTTTTAAAATATATTTGTATAGTTGTATAGTCATAAAATAAATTCATGTTTATAGCATCAATTCATTTTTACTTATTGTTTATTTTCAATTTTACAACAAGCAAGCTACTTTGAACTTTTAGTCGGAAGTATCAATATATCAATATATTGAATAGATATATTGATAAATATATCAATAAATGGATAATAATTAATACATGAGTAATAATCTAAGCAGCATGAGCAGGGTTTTTTTTTCATATCTTACTTAATTGCCATTGCAGCCAGATAAAATTTGTATAAGAATGATTATCCAAACTGATCTGAACACTCAGAATGTTACTCTCCATTAACAGCTGAACTGTTACTGGAGTTGCTTTTTCCTATAACTCTAGAAATCCATGAAGAAAGAATATAAAACAGCAATTGCTTCCACTCAGTTGTAACTGACTGTATGATAATACTTAATAAAGAAATGAATGGCCACTGTTTGATGTCAATATAAAACACACATTTATGCTGATATCTAGGCAATAGCAATAAACACACTTGCTATGGTCCAATATGTCCTTAAGTACCTACTTAAATAAAAATCAATGTTCTAATAAACTATCTTAAAGCAGTGGTGAAATCCAATTTTTTTTACTACCGGTTCTGTGGGCGTGGCTTGTTGGGCGTGGTGTGGCTTGTTGGGCGTGGCTTGGTGGGCGTGGCAGGGGAAGGATACTGCAAAATCTCCATTCCCTCCCTACTCCAGGGGAAGGATACTGCAAAATCTCCATTCCCTCCCTACTCCAGGGGGAAGGATATTGGAAAATCTCCATTCCCACCCCATTCTGGGGCCAGCCAGAGGTGGTATTTGCCAGTTCTCCGAACTACTCAAAATTTCCACTGCCGGTTCTCCAGGACCTGTCAGAACCTGCTGGATTTCACCCCTGTCTTAAAGGCAATATTCTAGTCATTTTAAAAATATTTATTTATTTATTATGTAATATAGAGGCTACCCAATTCGCCATGACTCTACGCAGATTACAATTTTTTTTAAAAATGAAAAAATTACAAAAGATAAAAATAAAATACGAATGGTCCCCAAAACAACAGATGACCAAAGAAAACGCTGCCCTCGAGCCTGGGTGAACAGCCAGGTCTTTCATAGCTTTCTGAACGCCATCCATTCAGTAATATTCGTTCCAGCAGGTGGTATCATAACAGAGAACTGAACTCATGGAATGTCATGCTGTTTAAGGATTATGGGTGTTTATTTATTTATTTTATTTATTTATTTTTTAAAAAAATATTTTTATTTTTATTTATTTATGTATTTATTGATAGGTGTCTATTTATTTATTGCTTATTTATTTATTATGGGTGTTTAATGAGGACCCATATTGTTGGGGGAAATATGCTGACTCTGTAAACCGCTTAGAGAAGGCTGTAAAGCACTGTGAAGTTGTATATACGGCAGGGGTAGGTTCCAACTTACCTCGCTGCCAGTTCGCTCCCTCCCGCGCTGCGTGGGCACGTGCGCGCATGTGCAGTAACAAAAAATCCAAAAGAAAAAAAAATAAAGCCGAAAAAAAGATGGTGACTGCATGCATAGTGCCGGAAGTCGGCTTCTGCTCATGCTCAGAAGGGAAAAAAAAAAAGATGGCAGCCCCCACGGACTGGCACCGACCGATCCGGTTCGGTGACATCATCGTGACATCACCAGCAGGCCGCTACCTGTTTGAACCCACCCCTGATATACGGTAAGTCTAAGTGCTATTGCTATTCAACTGGTAATTGTGATCTCTGGCCACCATTTTGCAGCTCCATAAATTCCTGGGCTTAATTTGTCCTGGTGCATTTGTCAGTGAAAATAGTGGAGGCTAAATCTAAAATATTATGAAAACAACAGCCAGAATTTTTATCCGCCAGATAAAATGGTTGGTTATTTGAAGGCATTTTAAATGTTCAAATAATATTAAAGCTTATTTCAGATGTGCAAAGTTAATTACAGGAGAGTAAACTGTGGGAGTGAAGGGAAAATCAAAGTGCAGAACTCTTAATTATTTTTCTAGCTGTTCTGTGGAACAGGTATTAAAGAAAAAGTGTCCTTAAATGCCATTCTCAACTAATAAGTATCACAATAATTAATGGTTGTTGAAGCAAAGTTGCTTAAGGTCACTCATTTAAATTCTAAAAAAAGTTAGTGGATTAGATTTTCAAAAGCATCCTGGTGACCCTGCAGCCCCCATTTCAACTAGAATTCATTTTAATTGGGGCTAATGTATTTATGTTTCTGGAACATTGATCCTAAACAAGTTATAGCAAGTTGCATGGGTTACAGTGGAATGTTCTATGATCCAATATATATATGTACAGATGTTCTTTAGATCAGTCTAAAAATATATGCTTCCAAAGTTTTTAATTTTTCAAACGATTTATTAAAATAACTGAAAATTTATATTTTCTATTGTATTCTATACATATACTTTCTACACAACTTATCTGACTACTGCAATGGATTAATAGCAATAGCACTTAGACTTATATACTGCTTTACAGTGCTTTACAGCCCTCTCTAAGCGGTTTACAGAGTCAGCATATTGCCCCAATATGCTCATATAGGTCCTCATTTTACCCACCTCGGAAGGATGGAAAGCTGAGTCAACCTTGAGCCTGGTGAGATTTGAACTGCCAAATTGCAGGCAGCCAGCAGTCAGGAGAAGTAGCCTGCAATACTGCACTCTAACCACTGCGCCACCGTGGCTCATTAAGTTATCTATATCTACCAAGATATGCTTTCTTATTTTACATTATTTAAGTAAAACATAGTCATAACAACCTTTATTTACCCAACTCAGCCAAGTATGCTTTAAAGTTTTATACAGCTTTCCAAATGTACGTTAACTTTTTGCATACTGCAGTGGTCACCTTCAGTTGGTCATTTCAATGTCCTCAATTTACAATCTGCTTGGGACTGACGCTTCTGTTGTTATGTTGCACAGTTGTTAATGGTCAATTTTACAACCTTTTTAAGCAAATCACATGATCATTAAACTAATCTCGATTCCCCCAGATTTTGCTTCTCGGAAGCGCTCTGGGAAGGTCACAAACAGCATGACGTTGCGATGTTGCAACCATTGTAGATACATGCTGCTTGCCATACACCCAAACTTTGATCATGAGATGCTGAGTTATAAGTGTAAGGACTGGTTATTGGCCACTTTTTTCAGTACTGACATAACTTTGATAGTTGCTAAATGAATGGTTATAAGTCAAGGACTAACTAATGCATTGGCAGAGGTGGGTTCTAACTTACCTCACTGCCGGCTCGCTTCCTCCCGCGCGTGTGCATGCGCAGTGCCGAAAAATAAGAACAACCCCCCCCCAAAAAAAGCCAGAAACAAGATGGTGACGCATGCGCAGTGCCGGAAACTCGGCTTCTGCGCATGCGCAGAAGAAAAAAAACCCGGAAAAATATTCAAAAAAAAATAACAAAAAAAATTCAAAAAAAAAAAAAAGATGGTGGCGGCCACGGACTGGCACTGACCGAACCGGATCTGTGACATCACTGTGACATCAGCAGCAGGTCACTACCAGTTCGGGCGATCCAGTCCGAACTGGGAGGAACCCACCTCTGTGCATTGGTATGTAATGTAATGCATTCCCAAACTCGTAATTCACAGGAATATTTTGGCAACTGGAGCAATATCAAAAGATCACAATTTTTATTGATCACCATTTTTATTTTGTGAATAAAAATCCTTAATTTGGTGGGTAGTTCAAAGTATGTCATAAAATTCATACGGAACTCATGACAGCTTCCAGTTTATGCAATAATCCTCAAAAGCTTTAAATGATGATGGAATAGCCCCCCTACTAAAAAGAAAATAGGAATCTACTGACATTTCAAATGTATTGTGCATTATAAATGGGTTACATCTGAGCATGTAGATATTTGCACCCATTCAAGAATGGCCATTTTTGTTTCTCTGCATCACTTTTTTCAAGGTGGACAGAGTTACAGTGGTGATGAGTAAATCATTAGAAGACCTGAAAGACCTGGTTAGAGACAGATCGTCCTGGAGGAAATCTATCTATATAGTCACTAAGAGCTGACAACAACTTCTTGGCACAAAATCAATCAATCAAAAACAAAAGCAACTCAGCGTATGAAATAAAAGTGCCAGGCATTGCCTACATTGAGGAGTATATTTATAATATGTTGGTTAAAGATAAAGGTAAAGGTTCCCCTTGCACATACGTGCTAGTTGTTCCCGACTCTAGGGGGCGGTGCTCATCTCCGTTTCAAAGCCGAAGAGCCAGCGCTGTCCGAAGACGTCTCCGTGGTCATGTGGCCGGCATGACTCAATGCCGAAGGCGCACGGAACGCTGTTACCTTCCCACCAAAGTGGCTCCTATTTTTCTACTTGCATTTTTATGTGCTTTCGAACTGCTAGGTTGGCAGAAGCTGAGACAAGTAACGGGAGCTCACCCTGTTATGCAGCACTAGGGATTCGAACCGCTGAAAAAATTCCAGCTAACCATTCACTTGCCTTGCATGTTCATGAAAAATACCAGATGATACAGATAGTCCTCGACTTACAACAGTTAATTAAGTGACCGTTTGAAGTTACAGCATCCCTGAAAAAAGTGACTCATGACGGTTTTTCATGCTTGGATGTTTGCAACTGGTTCATATTTATGACGGATGCCGTGTCCTGGGGTCATGTGATCCCCTTTTTCTTACACGCAAAGTCAATGGGGAAGCCAGATTCACTTAACAACCAGGTTACTAACTTAACAGCTGCAGTGATTCACTTAACAGCTGTGGCAAGAAAGGTCATAACATGGAGCAAAATTCACTTAACAAATGTTTCACTTAGCAACAAAAAAATTGGGCTCTATTGTGGTCGTAAGTCGAGGACTACCTATATATGGAAAACTCAGGTCCTCTCATTTGAAGAGGGGCCCACATTTCCTGGGAAGGTATAGGTTGGAAGGCCACTGAAATTTTCTACTAGCAGATACTGGAAGTATGTAAGAGCATGCTGGAAGTAAATTTTTCAGTCTCCTTTGAAATAGGGGCATGAAATTAGCCCTGTCAAGCTAATGAGCATCCCAGTCTTATGATGGGCCAGAACCACCCTCTGTTGGGAGATTATTATAATGCAGTTCAACATATCTATAGAGTACTATGTACATGAAATTGTCATTATGCAAACTGAAACTGGGAACCGACAGTAAAAAAAGATTGAATATAAAATGGTTTGCATATAAATTTCATTATAGATATTACCAAAAAAAGCTTTATAAATGAATGTATAAACCTTAGATGACAACAGCGAGTACTTATTTCAAGCAAAAGGATGAAAACAAAGTTGTGTAATAGAAAAGTGTAGCATCAGCACATTTGTATGTGATTATACTTGAGTAGATCTGTGTACTGTATATCTTTTCCTTCATCTCAGATATTTCCTAATACAGATTTATAGCCAAAGTTGCCTTTCCAACTATATTAGTCTAATGTAAAAGTTTATTTAGAAGATCTAACCCGAATAACAATCTTTTAGACATTATAAAATCATTGCTTGTTGAACATGAAGAAAGAAAGAATTGGCATTTGGCAGCCCAATCAGTCAATAGTCTTGAGTACTTTCTACTTAGCAGGACAATTTTAATCCCCAGATTGCTGCCTGTATTGGTTTATAATGCAGCAGAAAAGAACTTGAAAAGATGAGTTCTTTGAAATAGAGATTCCACCTGAAGTCTTTTGAAGGCATAAAACTGTCAATTAAAAACATCTCCCCACCACCACCACACCCCTACAAGACCTTACCTTTAGTAATATGGAGCTGGTTCAACTAACCCGCATCTCTTTTGCTTTTAAAGATGAAGGTCCTTAGGATTAAAAGTACAGTGAAATTGGCACCCACCTCCCACACCAACTGGAATGAGGTAAAAACAACAAGGAGATTATTTCAAGGAAAGATAATGTAGTTCTGGAACGTCAGAGCCCAAATCTCTACTTACAATCTTCTCTTTGATGTACCCCGAGAAAAAGCATCAACAAATAGTAGAAAGTATGGCATGGCGCTACCATCATCTTTTTTGAGGCCCCCTAGAGATATCCATATAACCTCTTAAAACACCTTCTCAAAGGTGTTTTAAAAGAAACCTTCTCCCCAAATGGCTCCTAACTTGCCCTACTTTTGGAATGCAGCCCTCAAGCCAACAGAAGCTGCACATTTCCACGCATAAATTTTTCTCAGAGTTTTGATATGCCACGAACTGTCTATGAGTTTCTTATCCAGCCTCTGCAATCTAGCAGCAGTTCCCTTTGTTTGTCATCTTGTTTATATGCTGCTCAGAACCATATGATTCTCAGAACCATATGATGCCAGAAATAAGCTAAGGTGTTTAGTGACATCTTTCATTTACATGTTCCAGAAAAGCCATCTGTTCTTTAAAAGTAGGTGTTCCAGCCAAAACAACTATCCTTCTTTCCTGCATTGTTTCACAGTGTACCCACATACAATAAAAATAACCATTTTTTCCCTGTATAAATCAGCTCAGTACACATGCTGCTTAATTTCAGAAAGAAGAAATGCAGACAGTTTTCTTGTTTTATAATAAAGGTAGGGGGAGCCATAGAAAATTTCAGCTTACACACATTTCCTTGATATTCCTTGAGTATAAATAAAGTAGGATTTACCGTGACTGGAAAGAACCTAAAATCTAATCATGCTCTTAGTCTCTCATTTAAAAGCATAAAAATCTGAATCATATCAAAGGCCTTGTTAGATCAACCTTTTGTTCCTCACAGTGGCCAATTAGATGCTTCTGGATTACTGACAAGCAGGTGATGGAGACATATTCCTGGCACACAATTGTTCTCCTGCAACTAGTATACAATATATGGAAACACTACTCCCAGTCTGAAGATAACTTTGAGTCTTCAGCCACTGTTGATAGACTGTTCTCCATGAATTTATCCAATCCCTTTTTGAAGCCCTCTAAGATAATGGCCATCAACACATTGTGTGGAATGAGTTCTACAAGTTAATTACAGGTTTTATGAACAAGTACTTTTGCCCTACCCCTTCCAATTAGTTTAATGTTGAGAAAGAGATGAGGGAGGGAGGGAGGGAGGGAGGGAGAGGGAGAGAGAGAGAGAGAGAGAGAGAGAGAGAGAGAGAGAGAGAGAGAGAGAGAGAGAGAGAGAGAGAGAGAGAGAGAGAGAGAGATCATCCTGTCCATTTTCTCGTACCATGCATGATTTTATCTATTTTCTCTGTACCATGCATTATTTTATTTTTCTCATAACAAACATGTTCAAAGCCTAGGTAATGTAAGTTTCTCTCTTTTGTCCTTGTTTTAGGTCTGTTAGAGTTTTTTTTTTTAATGTGGCAACCAGAATTACATTCAGTGCTCCAGATGAAGATGCACCACGGAATTGAATACTGTAAGGGTATTACAATATTGGCCATTTTATTTTCAATACCTTCCTAATGATCTCTAGCATGAAATTGCTTTTTTCATAGCTATTGCACAGTGAATTGACATCTTTATAGAGCTGTCCATTTTCTGTATTTCCTTATAATAATCATGATAAGATTGGAAACTTGGAGTTTTATTTTTGATTAAGCATAATTTACTGTTATGCTAAACTATAATTTACTGTTATGCTAAACTATACATGTGGTGAATTTTAACTATTATTTTGTAAGTATTCAACTGCCAGATGGCTTGGGGCTCCAATGGGGAAGCACCACACTGGAGGTAGTTGATGAATTAAGAAGCAACCCCCCTCCCCCAACTACTGTCCCAAAGGTGCTTTTTTTCAAGAGGCAACTGGACTTTCTGCTTTTTCTTTGAAGATGTTTCACTTCTCATCCAAGAAGCTTCTTCAGTTCTGAAGGGTGTTCATCCCAAAGTGCATCGCTAAATGTCTATGGAGATTCTCAGTCATCCAGGTCATGGTTGTCCCAACGGTGCTTTTTTTTTTTCAAGAGGCAACTGGACTTTCTGTTTTTTCTTTGAAAACGTTTCACTTCTTATCCAAAGAAGCAACACTTCTTCATGTTGTGACATGATGACTGAGAATCTCCATAGACAACCAGAACTACTGTGTTCTAAATGTCAGGCCATCTGAATTCAGAACTCCAATGAAATGTTTACACAATCATTCTAGAGACCACTATTTCAAAGTTAGCATCATGCCAATACTCTGGGGCATCATATCCACAGTTTACATTCAATTCTAAATGAAATTTTTACCAAATGATCATGATGGTACAGGGTAGATAGATGCTGTTTGGAATACTGAATGGTCTGTCATCCCAGATGTGCCAAATTCTCTGTGTTGCTAGGATTAGCCCTATCCCCGATAATATTTTTTTGTTTAAAAAAATATTTGCCACTGTCTCATTTAGTAATAAGTCTCTGTTCTTCAGAACCATTACAAAATCAGTTATTCCAGAAGGAATTATTGTGGTGGGTAGTGGATTGGGAAGACAGAGAAGATACAGAAGTCTTTAATATTATATAAAGGAGAAATACCCAGACAGCATTTTTTTTTTTTTTGGTGAGGAGATAAGTGAACAAAACTGTTTCAAATTTTAATCTGTGAAATATTGGAAGGACAAGTAGTGAGTCAGATGTATAGCTTAATATCTTGTCTTTTACACTTTAAGAATAGAATATAAAAGAGGAAGAAATAAAATGCTATGAAAATAAATTCAGTTTATATTGCTTTAACTGGGGTTTGTTTTGTTACTATTGTTGTTTTCCAACGGATTGTCACTTGCTATAACACTCTCTTGTGCGGTGCTATAAATATTTTAAATAAATAAATGAAATAATAGCGCAACTCACCGGAAAATAAAGAAGCAGTGATCCAAATAGGATAGTCTCCAGTAGAATAAGTCCTGATGCCCTGATGCTCTAGAACAAAGAAAGCAGACACAAGAATTTAAAGCTTTACTTCCTGTACTTACATTAGATGAATCCAAATATCTACACATATTCAATATACTTTATAATTTTTGGTACCTATCCTGCAATCCAGTTTGGATTTCAATTAATCCAGATAGTGAACATAGAGATATAAATTACTTTCAGTTGCACTATGTTTGCTTATAACTAAGTTCCTCACTCTGGGACTTATTTTCTCTTTAATTTGTTTATGCTTGTAACAATAACTATACTGATATCTTGGCAAGAAAATCCAGCATAAATTGGTGGATTCCATTTTAAGTAGTTTTCTTAATTAATGCTCAGATTCTCCTCAGATAGATATCACATCTACAATTCAAAATGATGCAGAAGTAACAATTTCTCCCCAAACCATTCAAAGTCAATATGGATTATCCATTCCCTATTGCTTGAATTTCTATAAGGAACATCAGTATCCTAGAAGAAATGGTAGTTGTTGTTTTTCCAGGACATATCCCACTCTTCTGATTAGGAATTATAATGCTATATACAGTATACTTTAGAAGTATTCCTGAAATTTGCAATGCAGATATGCTCAAGTTTCATTTCTCACTTTCCACGTCGACTTGTATATCTTCTGATTATTTTAATCCTAAATGCAACACATTAATTATCTCATTAACATTTGGGGCAATTAAAGATCCTTAATTGACATGACAGAACTCACTGAGTTTAAGCAGCGCTTTTAAAGCAACATGATTACCTTTCTATTGTTTCAACATCCCACTACACTAATCATATATATAACACATTAACTATCAGACAGTAAATACAATTGGACATTAACATCAAACTTCTGAGGGAGGCCATCTGGAACTTTGGAAAGGAGAGTTATCCAGATGCTGGTAACACTCAGATCTCCTGCTTCTTATCTTGTAAGTGCAAGGAAGCAATCAGTATTCTTAAATATCGTGCAATTTCAATAATGAGATGGATGAGAGAGGGGGGGAAAGGGGTGAAAGTAATCCAGACAAGGGTGCTGTTGGTAAAGAAAAGTTGGTCCTTGGAATTAGGCTCAGTCCTGCTTTGCATGGGAGCATATTTTTCCATGAGGAACATGTTTGCAGTTTGGAGTGATTCTTGATCTCCACCTGCCACTAAATTGGCAAAAAAACAGCCATAGGAAGGAGTGTGTCTGCACAATTATCTTAGTGTGTTACTCTACTATTTCCAGCAACAGTTATCAAGTCCTGGATTAATCATTAAGCAACATAAGCATATGCTGAGGGTATCAAGGAAAGAGGGACACCACAGAATTTCCCCCCTACCTATTTACCCTTAATTCTTTCACTACCACACTTGACTTTTCTTGATTTTTTTGTAATTGTCCTTCCCTCCTGTATTCAACTTTAATCTGCATTGTTTAAAAATGGTAACTTTGGCATGATGAGTGACTAAAGTTTAAAAGTTTTGTTTGATGGTATCAACAAATATCACATTTGTTGCCATCTCATGGTGTTAGAGTTTCACTTCTGCCAAGGGTCGCCATTGCTGTGCTGTGCTTAGGGCATCAGTTGGTCTTAATATGGCCCTGCAGTTATCTATGCCTTAGTTACAACTTCCTTTGACTCACCTTATGAGTGATACATGGGGGTACATTTAAAAAGCCTGGAAGTTACGGTTGGTGAAAAATGCAATGGTTATCCAGTTGAACAACGGAAGGAGCAGAAATGGTGTTTGTACTTAAAGATTTAAAGTGGCTTCCAATTGCCTCCTGGGTTTGATATTGACTTTCAAATCTTTAATGGCTTATGGTCTGACAGTCTATGGAACTGCTCCCACTGTGAACTTCATCAGCTATTTAGATATGAAGAAAAAGCCCTTCTGAAGATTTCCTGATGCCAGGAAGTTCCCACCTTCCACAAGGATCTTCTCCTGTGTGGCTTCCAGACTACCAAATGCACTTTTAGGGATGTACTTTTGGCCTCCCAATATTTAAGAAGATGTTAAAGCACATACTTTCTGCCAGAATTTTCCTAGTTAATATTGTTTCAGTATTTAATTTTAATCCAAATCTTGATCTATCAATGTTGTTTCGGTCCATGTTTTGCATTCCTAAGCCACTCTGATTGTTGAAAAAACAAAAACAAAACCACAAAGTAGAAATCTAATAACCAAAGAAATAAAGTCCACTGACTATGAATCATTTCAAAACACAGTTAGGCAAACTCTATTACAGTCTTTGACCATTATATCAGAACATAGTATTTGGTTGGACCTTCATAATTAATGTAAGTGAAAGTTATTGCACAAAAGTTGGCTAGACAATAAATATCAATACTGATGATATTACTATATGTAATATTCATTGCAGAGAAGCACACACCCACCCTCCAAGATACACCAGTCCTATGAATGAAGATGCTCTCAATCCAGAAAAATTATCTAACCAAATAACATTTGTGTGATTAATTATAGTTACTGCATGCCCAGGGTTTAGACACTTATAACTGAGGGGCTATTTGATACCAGTGCATGCTGAGTTTTAGAGCATTTATGAGCAAAGATCCATTTTTTCATTGCACAAATTTGAACAAGGACATACGCATTCAGAGGGAGCTGCCATAATGCAGGTACTGCAACTATAAATGTAGATCAATTTTCAATAACTGATTACCTTGCTTTATTGAAAAATCATCATGAATAAGCTAAATGGAAAGGTTGCTTTAGGATGTACAATTCCCTCTCTGGCATCTCCTTTAATTCTTTCCGCCATTTTGGCTTGCAGAGTTGACTAACTTGCAATTCATAGATACTGGCATTTTGAGGTATGGAGTGCTGAATTCCAACATAAAAAACTATTTCTATGGCTTCTCTTGCACTGCCTTTCTCCTACATCATCAGGGCAATCAGCATTGACTAATTCAGTGTAGAAAGCAATGGTGATGGAGGAGAAATAGACACAGAATGGTTGTTCCCCAAGGGTTATGCACTCATGTTGTAAGCCAGTTATTTCTGCTGGGACTGCTTAACAGCTTCTTGTGCTAGGAAGAAATCTGCATTTCTTCCACCCAGGAGAATCATTAAATATATCTTTGTCGAAATGCTGCAGCTGTCTTTGGGCATTGCCATTTCCCAAAGGCTGACAAACCAAGCAGCTTCATCAGTGCAATGAAGCTTGTCAGAATTGTCAAAATATTTCCATATTGTCTTGACAAATGGTTACACATATGCTAGAAGAAGACCATTAAGGACTGTGCATGTACTATACATATAATAATGCAGTTAGGAATAGATTGGCATAAATACTTTTAATGGTTCAAATGTATGTATTGTTATGGAAAATCAGTGGTGGGGATATTGATTTCAAATTGAAGAAAGCCAAGGAGATGACATTGGAGAAGCAAGGAAATAGATGAGGAAAAGCTTATTTTAAGCTTGGGACAAAGTGAAACTGTAAGAAAAAGGGTAACAATCATGCCTTTCTAATTCATTAGAACAGTGTTAGTCAATCTTGCCAAGTTTAATATGTCTGGACTTTAACTCCCAGAACTTCTCAGCCAGGTGAAGGAACACTGCACTAAAGTATAAAAGGGAGGGAGGGAGGGAAGGAAGGAATGAAGGAAAAACTTAGTCAGGCTTTCAAGATGCTCTTTCTAGAGCTGTAAATAAAGTATAGTTCTAACTAGAGTTGAGCAGTCTGTTTTCTGACCTGGACTTCTTCAAACGGCTTGCACAAACCCATTCTAAATGTCAGTAGACAACACTATTGTTGTATTGCTTTGTGCCTTTCAGACGTCAGACAGCAAGGAAGAGAAAGCAATGAAAATATGGTTTATATAGATCTGATTGCCAGGTATAATTTTAATGATTTTGCAGCAAAGACATCCTTGGGTAGGGAGTGGGTTGTCAAAGAATTCAAGTTGGCAGACACAACAAAATGATCAATGCTGCCATTTCCCTTCTCTGAAGATGTCTCTGCTTTGCAGGATCTTTGCAAACAATGTACCGAATTTGTGGACAGAAAAATTGGATGGGTGAATTCTTTAAATCTCATCAAGGAAAGAAGAAGAGATTCTTCTTCTCTGAATATTTCTCAACAAAGGATTCTGTCTAGTGCTGACTGTAGAACTACAACTGAAAAGTTACAAGGACTTCCTTCCAAGAATCTTATTGGGTTTCAATTGAAATGCTGTAGCCAGACAGGCTCAGGACAGCTGGAGAGATAATTGTCCAGTTGTAATTGAATAAATGTACCCTGTTTCCCCCCCAAATAAGACATCCCCTGATCATAAGCCCAATCGGGCTTTTGAGTGCATGGCAATAAGGCCAAGCGCATATTTCAGGGTTCAAAAAAATATAAGACAGGGTCTTATTTTCAGGGAAACACGATAATACTGCTATGCTCCATCTCTGAGAATTTCTCTGAAGTTCTCTTCTTCTTAGAAGTAACTTCTAAACCTATTCTTTTCTTAAAGTCTATGAAAATTGGTACACGCTCAAGAATAAACAGACAGTATTAACTTGAAAGAAAACACGACAAATACTTCTCAGCTCAGGAGCAGAAAGAAAATGAAGTGTGACACAACAAATAAAAACCATGGTAAAACTCAATAATTATAAACTGGTATGGTCAAGGCGTGCTGTATTTTACAAATAGTAAAACAAAAACTTAAGAGAAATAAGATCATACTGATCAGATAAAAGCGATGTAAATAAAATACACCAGGGTGGCATGTAAACCTGAAGAGATTGAGCATTAACTAAAACCAAGCATTTCTCTTATAGGAGCATTATAAAAGAATTGTGGATGAGTGTTTCAGGACGTATTCATCCAAGGGACAAAGTCTTAAATGGGAGGCTCTTTAGTTTCTCCTCAAGGACATCATTGGGAGGGGGGGGGCGTTAAATCTTGCCAGAATTAGGACTTTCTGAATTTGAGAACTGTCATTTGGCTTAGATATCTCGCCGGCTTGAAAATTGGTTAATGACTTCCCAAGAACACATGGATGGATATAACAGCCAGTTTTAATTGGGTTTACAAATCCTTGACACATTTAATACCTATTATCAGATTTGTATTAAGTGAGAACTCATAGCATTTCATGCTTCTCATACCTATCCCAGTCCTACCCCAAAATAAAATAAAATCATTTCTTCACACAGAAGTGTTAATTAACTTTGAAGTAAACTCTATGGATTTCAATACTTATTCTTTCATAAGACTATTCTCTCAAAAAGCAGGAATAACAATGGAAGCTCTTGAAAGATAATGGTTAGCTATCAGTCTATGATAATACAGACCAGTATTTTGTTGTTTATCTTTTTGGTAAAAGCCTGGTTCAAATTACAGAAATGCCTAAATTATATCAAAAGGAAGAGTTTGAGCTTGTTGTTACAGTATATAAAAATGAAGAGCAGCAGTACTGCTGCCCAGAGTCGCAGCTTATAAATCTTAAAAATAAATATAAAAATAAATGCCTCCATTTTCAGCTGAAGGATTTTCTTCTGACCTTGAATTCTAGAAATAGCTTGGTAAAAGAAATTTATAGAGGAAGATCTAAAGTAGCAGGCAGAGGAAGAATTCAGAAATCCTTACTTTTTGTCTAATCCTGCATATAGAAAAAGGGTTCACACATTACACTAAGCCACAGGCTTTGTTTAATCAGGGTTTAGTGCAGGGGTGTCAAATTCGTGTCATCACAGCGTCGTCACGTGACGTATCGGGACTTTCCCCCCTATGCTAAACCGGGCATGGCCGTGGCCAGTGCGTGACGCATCCGGTCCCCGGGCCGCGAGCTTGACAGCCCTGGTTTAGTGAGTAAAACTAAACTAGTAGCCAGGTCACAAAGTACACTAGGCCAAAATCTATAAAACCAATGCTTCAATATTACATGAAGCTAGACAACCAACCCTTCTTTATATATAACTTAGGCCACTTTTTAGTAAACATAATAAGAAGCTAATTTTGAGTCAGAAAAGCATCACAAAACGTAAAGGAAGATGGGCTGAAATAGAAAGAGAGAAGTTACAATCTGATTGCCATAGGGTAATTTTGTAATAAAGATGTGGAATCATAATATAAATTTTTGCAGACAGTGCTAGGTTTGGTTTATTTTATTTACTGAAATGGTATAAGCTGTGCTTGAGCTAACAACCTTTCAGAGCAGTTTAGAGAATAACAATAAATAAAAGAAAGGACAAAACTATAAATAACAATGAAAATAAAACAAGGAGAGGAGTAAAATACAACAATAAAAGTAGCAATAAAAATGTTCAGTTTTCTTTTTAAAAAAAGAATACCTTGCTAGTTGACATGCATGAAAAGCTCAGTCAAATAAAAAGACTGACAAAGAAGGACATTTGATTTAGTTTTAGGCATCTTATTGGAAGTTAATTTCAAAGATCGGTAACTATAAGGGACATTTGTTGTCTTACCACTTATTTAACTTGAAAAAGAAGGTTGATCCAAAATAAGATCTCCAAAGTCTGGAAAAGACTCATTGGCCTCATTCTCTGAATGGTGCTGGCACTAGCAAGATATAATAGCTAGTCGTGGTCACATATTTGATTTAACCCCTTACATCAGGGGTGAAATTCAAAAATTTTCCCTACCGGTTCTGTGGGCGTGGCTTGGTGGGCGTGGCAGGGGAAAGATACTGCAAAATCTCCATTTCCCACCCTACTCCAGGGGAAGGATACTGCAAAATCCCCATTCCCTCCCCACTCCTGAGGGAAGGATATTGCAAAATCTCCATTCCCACCCCACTCTGGGGCCAGCCAGAGGTGGTATTTGCCGGTTCTCTGAACTATTCAAAATTTCTGCTACCAGTTCTCCAGAACCTGTCAGAACCTGCTGAATTTCACCCCTGCCTTACATAAAGTGTGAAGTTCCTTGGGCTCCTGGTGATAACTCCTGGTTTGAAAGCATGGTCACTGGTAAAGTTTTCACAAGGTATATCTGGATAAGAAATTCTGTAGAGTTTGACATTCTATTCTAGCCTATAGGCTCTGCAGCAAGAGGGCAACCTTAACTGAAGTTCTAACTTTTAATGTGTTTGCATGTGTGACACACTAAAAAACAACAACAATTGGAGCGTCCATTGTGGCTGCCATTTGATGTTTTAGACTATGTCCCATGGCCACCTCTCTAATACAATATCTGGCTATTGAAACATCAGGAAAGCAGGGGTGGGAAAGTTATGGTCCAGACCTTGCTCAACTATAGCCTCTAATTTCTATATGTTGACTGCTGTGAAATGTAATTCAGTAATACATCTGGGTAGCCATGAATTCTGTAATCATGAACTGAACTACTTGTGAGTTGCTTTTCTTTTGTATTTTCTGTCTTCAGATAATAGAATAGCTTTGTGACTGCAGAATTACATTATAAACTTTAATACATATCACCAACTGATTCAAGATAATGTTCAGAAAGTATACTTATGATCTAATCTAAATAGCAAAAATATGATCAAGAACATTTTGTACCAACTGACAAGTAATTAAATAGAAATGTTTCACACTGTTTTCAAAAGAAGCGTCAATAACCAAGGTTAATATCCAAACAAGCTGGAAAATGACTATAGCAAGGCAGGGTTATTTCATAAAGAACAAACACTTAATCCAAATCTCTGTGTCAAACCTTGAACAAAATGACATTAGGGCTGCACATAATTATCTAAATGCTTTTGTCATTCAGTTCTATTCAACAGTTTGATTCATATTGTAAAAATTTTTATGTATTTACAATAGACCCATTAAATAAGTTAGGTATAAGTTAGTTAGTTATAACTTAAGACCAAATGATTTAAATGGCAAAAATGATTCCAATTAAAGTTTATAAGTAAAATGAATTCCAAACTGGTGTTTAGACACAAGTGTTGGAAACATTTGGAATCAGAGAAGTGCCCTTAGGCCATTGAATCCCAGTGCTTGCCCAGTATAGGAATCTCAATTAAAGCAGGGGTGAAATTCAGCAGGTTCTGACAGGTTCTGGAGAACCGGTAGCGGAAATTTTGAGTAGTTCGGAGAATCGGCAAATACCGCCTCTGGCTGGCCCCAGAGTGGGGTGGGAATGGAGATTTTGTAATATCCTTCCCCCAGGAGTGGGGAGGGAATGGGGATTTTGCAGTATCCTTCCCCTGGAGTGGGGTGGGAATGGAGATTTTTCAGTATCCTTCCCCTGCCACGCCCACCAAGCCATGCCCACAGAACCGGTAGGGGAAAATTTTGAATTTCACCCCTGAATTAAAGTATTCATGACAGATGGTTGTCCAGCTTCTTCTACATCTTCAGTGAAGGGGAAATTACTATTCATTTGAACAATTGGTTCTGCTAACAATCTAAAGTTGTCTTCTTTTCACTTAAATCCATTACTCCATGGAAGGTCATCATGGATTAAAGGTTTCCAGAGAGACCTTGGTGTTTGGAGCAAACTTTACCAGCTAAACGTTATAGATTCATTATTAGTTTTTGATTGAGATAAACCTGTTACAATTATTTACAAGTTGTCTCCTAGCTGGATGACTCCAGCTAATATGTATGGTTGCAATTGAAAATAGTTCTGGGAATTGTTCTTGGTCAACAGATGGGTGGCAAAACTGTTAATTGGGACAGAGGAATAAAGGTATAGTATGCTAATATTTTCTTATCTATACAGACCATCAGGTCATTCAAACTACTGATTTGCAGTCTTTAAAGCCATCATTGTCTTGGCACTGGGATATTTTATTTTATTTTATTATTTATCTGACCTTTATTATTTTTACAAATAACTCAAGGGAACAAACATATCCATCACACCTTCCTCCAGGGGTGAAATTCAGCAGGTTCTGACAGGTTCTGGAGAACCGGTAGCAGAAATTTTGAGTAGTTCAGAGAACCGGCAAATACCACCTCTGGCTGGCCAGAGTGGGGTGGGAATGGAGATTTTGCAATATCCTTCCCCCAGGAGTGGGGAGGGAATGGGGATTTTGCAGTATCTTCCCTTGCCACGCCCACCAAGCCCACCAAGCCACGCCTACAGAACCGGTAGGGAAAAAATTTGCCTTCCTCCCCTTATTTTTCGCAAAACTATCCTATGAAGTGGGTTGGGCTGAGAGAGAGTGACTGACCCAAAATTACCCAGCTGGCTAAATCAGGACTAGAACTCAGTCTCCCACTTTCTAGTTTGGTGCTTTAACCACTAGGCCAGGGGTCTGCAACCTGCAGCTCCGGAGCCACATGCGGCTCTTTGGGCCCTCTGCTGCGGCCCCCTGTCACCCTGTCGTGGCAGAGGAATGAAAGAGCCATCATCCTGTCACGGCAGTGGCATGGCCAGAGCCTTAGTGCGGGAGCGAAGCACCCCTCTACTTGCCTTTGCGCGGCAACAGCATTCCGCCTTCATTGTGGTACATTTGCTGTTGCTGCCAGCAAAGAGGGCTGGGAGAGAACGGCGGGGGCGGATCTTGCGGAGCCTGGCCTTCCTCCTCCCTTGTCGGTGGGGCCAAGAGAAAGAAGGGGGCAGCATGGTGAAGCGCTCCCCTCCCCCGCCGAACACCGAGCACAGCCCAGCGGGAGGGGGGAGATGGCCCAGCAGAAGCGAGTAGGACGGCAGAGAGGCCTGGCCTGGCTCTCGCAGCAGAATACTGTTCGCCGCCTTTGAAATGCGCCACTTTCTGTTTCCTGTTCCTTCCTCGGGCACTGATGGCTGGGGCCGTGGGGGGGAAGCAGAGGCGTCAGGGCTGCTCCCCCTCCTCAGCAAGCCAGGCCTGGAGAAGCACGGAGAGTTGCCCCAACACGTGTTTCCAGTGCACGCTTCTCTGTCCTAAAGTAGGATTGAGTGGGGAGAAGGGAGCAGGGGGAAGGGTAGGAGGGAAGGAGAAGCCCGGCTGGCTTTCCTTTTGTGTGGGGTGGGGGGAAGACCCAATACCCCCTCCATGGCCTGCCCACTGCTCTTGCAGCGCCTTGCACAGCACAGTGAAAGCTAGCGTACTTCACAATGGGGGAGACTGGGTCTCCTCCCCCTCCTGGAGCCTATTCCCTGCCCCACTCACCCCTGGCCACTTTCTCTCTCTCTCTCGGGGCAGAGAGCAAACCCAGAAGTAGCCGCCCGCCATTTCCCGTGGGGGGGGGGAAGACTCTCGCGACCTCCTGGCCGGCTGTGGTTGGGCCGGGAGCTCTCTCTCTCTCTCTGTGTGTGTGTGTGTGTGTGTGTGTGTGTGTGTGTGTGTGTGTGTATCTCTCGCTCCCTGTCTCTGTGTCTCTTCTCACTCTCTCAGAAAGCCCTGCATGCTCTCAGGCTCTTTGCTACCCGTTTTTCTTTCTTCCTTTTGGAAATCCGGGCTGCCTGAGGAATGAGCGCAACCCACAGCGGAGGCTTCCCGCCTCCTCCCCCTCCTCCTCTCGCGACCCCCTGGCCAGCTGTGGCGGGGCCGGGAGGGTGCGCACTGGAGGAGGAGGGGGAGGAGGAGGGAAGCCTCCGTTGTGGGTTGCGCTCATTCCTCAGCCAGCCCGGATTTCCAAAAGGAAGAAAGAAAAACGGGTAGCAAAAAGCCCCAAGGAGAGCACTCAGGGCTTTCTGAGAGAGTGAGAAGAGACACAGAAACTGGGAGTGAGAGAGAGATACACGCACACGCACAGAGAGAGACACACACACACACACACAGAGAGGGGGGAGACAGAAAAAGAGAAAGAGATGAGAGAGAAAGAGACAGAGAGAGAAAGAGAAATGAGAGAGGGTGATAGGGAGATAGAGAGAAAAAAAGACAGAGATGAGAGAAAGAGAAAGATGAGAGGGAGGGAGGGAGAGGGAGATAGAGAAAAAGAGGGGTGAGAGAGATGAGAGAGGGAGAGAGACAGAGAGAGGGAGATACCTATTTCCCATAGAAAACCAAAAATGGGGAGCCAAAAAACCTGGGTGGGGGGGGTCATGTGACTGGGTGGGAGTGAGTGACGTCGAGTTGGCCATGCCCACCCAAGTTTTGTGGCTCCCGTTGTTTTGTTTTCTGTGGGAAATGGGCCCAAGTGGCTCTTTGAGTGTTTAAGGTTGCAGACCCCTGGACTAGGCAAACTGGCTCTCAATATTTGCTTGAATATCCCCTATAACATTAGAAAAAGAGATATTTCTAGTGTTACTTTAAAAGCACAGCACAAAAAATAAAATTAATAGAAAGCATAAATGAGTATGAGGATATCCACAAATCCTTCAATTATGTCCATGTGATACTCTCTATGTGTAAATAGTACAGTACTATCCATGTATTGTTTTATTGCTGGTTTTTTTAAAGGACATTAAAGTCTGTTTCATTTCCCCTTATTTGATAAAGCATTCAGACTATACTAATTTATTTTACACCCCACTCTTATCACATCAGAGGCTATCTCTTTAGACCTTGCCAAGTTACTTTATGCTGCTAATAAAATTAGATGAGAGGTAATTGTTCCTCCGGCTTCATAATTATGGGAATTGTAGATGTAAGACTTTCTTCTCTACTTATGTGTCTTAGGTCTAACCACCAGATTATAGCCAGAAGTATAGATTTAATAAGAATTATAGGGCTATAATATTAGTACTAATAACAATGATTATTTTAGCCCTAAGAGTTATAGTTTTAGTGGAAGTAAAGATTTGGTCTTGTTTGTTATCTCACTGAACTTTTATTCAAGCCCAGTGTTCCTGATGTTGGCTTTTTATTCTAATCAAATTGTTGGGTTGATTGTGTAATGTTATGCTGGTCAATAACTGAAATAAAGATTTTGATTTTATTTGAATATGGTGATTGTTATGTACTGGGACTAGAGCATTAAGGCTCCAGTCAGGTCCTCCATTCCGGCGGGAAAATACTTGAAGACGATTGGCTGAGCAGTCTGACAGCTCCCTATATAAAGGGAAGCAGTCAGACAGAGAGCTGCTGGATTGTACATAGTTGCCTGAATAAAGAGCTGTTATTGTCACTGAACCTGATGTCTGCCTCATCCGTTCACCCTATCTAACACTGGCGACGAAGATGGGATCGGAAGGCAGATAACAGAAAAGAGCTGACAAATGCAATCCAGCACAAGGCATCAAGCGGTCTGCAGAAATGGCAAAATGATGACACACGCCCCACCGGGTCACTACAATCCAGCCAAGGAGCACTGGGATTCCTACATGACCAGGTTCGAGTGTTTCATGGAGGCCAATGACCTCCTCGGCTTATCAGACAACAAGAAAAGAGCTCTATTCCTGAGCTACTGTGGGTCTGAGGTTTTTGAGACCGCCCAGGCGCTGGCAGAACTGACACCAGTCCAGACAGTCACCTGGACCGCACTCCAGGCCATGCTGAAGACGCACTATGCGCCAAGACCATCTAAATTTGTGCGGTGGCATGAATTTAATCTACGGAATCAGTGAGAAGGCGAATCGATCAACGAATACGTTGCCGCGCTTCGTAAAGCTGCAGCGTACTGCGAATTCTGAGACCTAGACGAGTTGCTACTGGACAGAATAATCTGCGGGGTACGTGATATCAACCTCCAACGGAGGCTGTTGTCAAAAACGACCCTCACGCTACAGGTCGCCCTGGACGAGGCCAGAGCAATGGAAGCATCCACCAGGTTGATCAAAACACTTCAGAAGCAGGGCAGCCCGAAAAACACGCGCAAAACTGTCACCATCCATCGCGAGAGTTCAGAACGAGATCTCTCGCCTGACAGCGAAGAGGAAATTTGCTGCCTTAAATTTGAAAGACAAAAAGGGGCAGATGAACCAGATGATCGATTCCAGCCTTGCACTGGTTGTGGGGGAAACCACCAGCGCGCAAAGTGCTGGTTTAGAGATGCAATATGCCAACGATGCGATTGGCGGGGCCACTTGGCCTGGGTCTGCCGCGCCAACCTTCCATCACCACAGCAAATGAAAAGGGCACCAAGCAAGCCGAACCACATAAAGCCACACCGACGAGAAGCGTGGAAACCTCTGTGGAAATCAGAAAGGGCAGAATCCACAGAAACATTCCAAACCAAAATATGGCAGTCAAGCAAGCCAAAGAGCAAGAAACTGTGCGTCACCATCCTCATTGAGGGGTCACCATGCAGTATGGAGATCGACACCGGGTCATCCCTGACCATCGTCTCCTGGACAACACTAAAGAAGGCCATCCCTGGCATCCAGAGACGACAGCTGAAACACCAAGAACTACGGCTCGTCGACTATCAGGGGAACCGCATCCCCGTGCTAGGCTGTGGCACCTTCCACATCAAATTCAAAAACTTCGACGGGCCACTAACACTGACGGTGGTCAGCGGCTCCCTTCCAAGCCTACTCAGGTTAGAATGGTTTGAAGCCCTGGGCATGGGGGTAACCGGCATCAATGCAATCAACGACGACAGCACCAAGGAACTGCTCCGCGAGTTCGAGGACGTTTTCAGCGGCAGTCTGGGTAGGTACGTGGGGACCCCTATATCATTCAGCCTTGACCCAAACGTCACCCTGGAGGCCCCCTCTTGCCCTCCAGCCCAAAATTGACCAAGAATTGGACAAACTATTTGGCCAGGGAATCCTAGAGCCCATTGACCATGCCCGGTGGGAAACACCCATTGTGATCCCTGTCAAGTCTGACGGGTCAGTGCATATCTGCGTGGACTATAAATGCACCCTGAACAAGGCGCTACAACAGAGCACCTATCTGGTTCCAATCGTCCAACATCTACTACATTCACTGGGGCCTGGAAAAATATTCGCAAAGTTAGACTTAGCGCAGGCCTACCAGCAGTTACCTGTAGATGGCGCCACAGCTGAGGCCCAAACCATTGTAACACATAAGGGTGCATTCAAGTGCAAGAGACTGCAATTTGGTGTCAGTATAGCCCCTCGGTTATTCCAAAGCATTATGGAACGACTTTTGGAGGGAATACCGGGAGTAGTCCCTTACTTTGACGACATATTAGTGTCCACAACAGATAAAAATCAGCTATTCCAAAGACTGCGAACTGTGCTGAGTAGGATCAGAGAGAAGGGTCTCCATTTAAAAAAGGAGAAGTGCCAAATCGGGGTGCCCAGGGTTGAGTTCTTAGGGTACATGGTAGACGGCTCTGGGATCCACCCCACAAATTCTAAAATTAAGGCCATCCAGGATGCCCCCACTCCCCGTAACTGAGCTGCAGGCATTCCTTGGGCTCCTTAACTTTTACAGCGGTTTTTTGCAACAGAAGGCGACTGTAGCCGAGCCCTTACACAGGCTGCTCAGAAAGAATGCAAAATGGACTTGGGGCAAAACTGAGGCTGCCGCATTCACTGCTGTCAAGTGGCTGCTTTCCGCAGACAGCCTCCTGGTACAGTATAACCAGACTCTCCCCTTGGTGTTGGCCTGTGATGCATCACCTTTCAGTGTAGGGGCAGTCCTCAGCCATCGCCTGCCTAATGGAACCGAAGCCCTGATTGCTTCCTATTCCAGGACCCTGTCACCCGCAGAACGGAACTATAGCCAGTTGGACAGGGAAGCACTGGCTGTGGTGGCAGGGGTCAAGCGGTTCCACAATTATGTGTACGGTCGGAGGTTTGACCTCATAACTGACCACAAACCATTGCTTGGGCTCTTGGCAGGGGACCACCCTATGCCTGCATCCTTTTCACCGCGAATGACTCACTGGGCTAATTTTTTTGGCCGCCTACAACTATCAACTGATTCATCACCCCGGAAAGACTCTGGGCCATGCTGACGCCCTCAGCAGATGCCCCCTACCTGAACTCTTGGACGATCCTACCCCTGACACACCAGTACTGCTCATTGACTGCCTGGAATTGGGACCAGTGACGTCTAATGAAGTCGCACATCACTCGGCTAAGGACAGAACCATTGCCCAGGTTCTGCACTGGGTGTTGAGGGGATGGCCCAAGGGACCTGTTGGGCCAGAATTTAAATCCTATGTAACTAAACAAAATGAATTGTCTGTATTAAGGGGATGTCTTCTATGGGGGGACCGGGTGATTATTCCAGCCAAACTGCAAATTGCAGTATTAGAGGCTTTACATGTGGAGCATCCGGGGATTGTCCGGATGAAGGCATTGGCCAAAAGTTGGGATGAATTGAATGGAAGGAGTGGGGTATAGTTGTATTTATAGCATGATTTTATTATCCTGTTTTAATTATATAGTGTTTTTATCTTGGGGGGGGGGAGTGACTGAGTTTTAGGGAGAATGAATGAGCCAGAGGCAAAAAATGGAGCCCCCTCTGCTGAGTGTGCAAATAGAAGCAGATGGGGGCTCGGCTATGACCCCCGGCTTGGTATGAGTGGGATGCCTTGCCTGTCGGGGAAGAGAGGGGCCGAGGAGGTGAGGGAGGGGATCTCTGAAGTGTTGGAGAGCCGGGGTATTGCGGTTATAACTGGGAGAGGTAGATATGGCGGGAGCCGAGGGGTTGGCCGCTCTCGGGGAACTAGGACTCGCTGTCTCAAAGCGATTACTTGTTCTGGCCCCTCTGGTTCTGGTTCACCGGGCTCACCTCGTATACCTGGTGACTTGGGATGTCAGGGCCCTGGTCTCAGGCTGCTGCTGTTTAATGCCAGGTCGTTTGTTAACAAGGCCCCCCTCGTTCAAGATTTAATCTTGGAGGAGAGGGCTGACCTGGCATGTATAACTGAGACCTGGCTGGGCCAGGAAGGGGGTGTTCCCCTCTCAGAGATGTGCCCAGATGGGTTTCAGGTATTGCATCAGCCATGACCCCAGGGAAGGGGTGGAGGAGTGGCAATCATTGTCCGTAAGGGTCTTGTTCCTCGCAGGATCCCTGCCCTGGAGATTGTTGGGTGTGAGTCTCTCCTCTTGAAGTTGGACTCAGGGGTTCAGTTGGGCTTATTGTTGATGTACTTGACTCCCAGCTGCGTTACAACAGCCCTGCCTGTGCTGCTAGAGGCGGTAGCCAGGTTAGCGGTAGAGTTCCCCAGGCTTATGGTGCTAGGGGACTTTAATTTGCCATCACTTGGTGAATCCTTGGATGCAGCTCAGGAGTTCATGCCCTCCATGACAACCATGGACCTGACCCAAGTAGTTCAGGGTCCGACGCATAGGGGGGGGGGGACACACTTGACCTGGTGTTTCTCTCGGGGCAGTGGAGATATGATCTGGAACTAAGGGGTATAGATGCTTCTCCCTTGTCGTGGTCTGATCATTTCCTGCTGAGGTTAGACTTTAGAGCGCTACTCCCCCATTGCAGGGAGGCGGAACCGATTAAATGGTTCCGCCCCAGGCGCCTAATGGACCCGGAAGGGCTCCAAAAGGAGCTTGGGGAGATACCTGACTCCATTG
>QLTV01002955.1:316460-332873 GCA_003457575.1 Thermophis baileyi | reverse complement strand
TGACAAACATACAAAGATAAAAGAAATAAGTTAAAGGAATATACATGAAATAAAGTGGGAAAAATATACTGTAAAAGTATGTAAATGAATTCAGGGTTGCTGGAATACCATCCCAGAGAAATGGAGAAAGTACAGCAAAGAAGGGGAAAGGTGGGGAGTGAGAAGAAGGAGAAAGGAAGAAGAGGAGGAAAGAGAGGGGGAAGAGTTTAGGAGAGAGAGTAGGAGGGGGAGTAGAGAAGAGGAGAGGAGAGAGGGAAGGGAAGTAGTTTAGGAGGAGAAGGAGGAAAGGAAAGAAGAAAGGGAAGGAAGGGCTGTAAGATAGGAAAGAGGGATAGTAAAGAAAGCAACCTTGAACTAAATAAAGCAATAAGATAAATATAAGATATATGTATAATGATTGTATAAAAGAATGAAACGAAAAAGGAGATGATAAATACGTGGAATGTCTATATGGAAATAAAAATAAAAATTTTATAAGGAATTGCTTGTGGAATGCCCGGCTTCTATGAACTCACGAGCGTGGTGGGTGGTAGCGTGGCCGATGATTTTTGTGTTGGTGTGGGTAGAGATTAAGCATAAACACTGGCACTGATATCCCCTAAATTCTGATGAAGATGTTACCTAGCCTGGTAATGAAGCGTTCAGAAAACAGCCCACAAGCTCGGAGAATGAACTCTCATCCTACACCAGGGGTCGACAACCTTAAACACTCAAGAGAGCCATTTGGACCCGTTTCCCACAGAAAAGAAAACACTGGGAGCCACAAAACTCTTCCCGTGCCTGACTATTTCCTGAGTGGCCACAAAACTAGCATATGTAGTTGAATTAAACGTTCTGTTTTTCTTCTGAAACTTTTCTTTTCTTGGATTTATCCATGGTTGGCCTACCGGGGGTCAAAAAGCTCAATAAATTGCATGCCAACGGGTGTCACACATTGGCAGTTGTGATGCATATTTTGAGCGACAGGGAGCCACAGCAGAGGGATGAAAGAGCCACATGCGGCTCCAGAGCCGCGGGTTGCTGACCCCTGTCCTACACCCAAACTACAGATATTCGCCACTATTGTACTGTATGTCTTGTAAACATTTATGCATGTGTAAAGGTAAAGCTTCTTCCTAATGATTGCATGGACATTTCGAATTACTTATTTATTTGGTTAATGACCAGCAACATAAAGGAATAAAAAAAGAAATAAAAGATAACAAATACAATCAGGATCAACAGAGAGAAGTGAATATAATTATATATTGACAACTATAGAATAAATCAAATATCATATACTCGGAACACCCTATTATAGTGATGGTGAACGTTTTTTGGTTCGTGTGCCAAAAGGGGGGAGCGCGGGGGGGTCACACGCACGCGTGCCCACACCCATAATTCCATGCGCCCCCCCCCGTGCATGCGCATGTGATTCCCCCGCTCCTGGCACGCGATGGCACGCCCATTTTTTGCTCTCCCCAGGCTTCAGAGCCTTTCTAGAAGCCTGGGGAGGGCGAAAACGGCCTTCCCCCCCGGGAGGCCCTCCGGAGGCAGAAAATGGCCCATTTGCCAACTTCCTGTTGGACCGGAAGTCCCGTTTTTTCGCTCTCCCCGGGCTTCAGAGCCTTTCTAGGAGCCTGGGGAGGGCGAAAACGGCCTTCCCCACCCCTCCCGGAGGACCTCCGGAAGCCAGGTTTTCACCCTCCCCAGTCTCCAGAGGCTTTCCTGGAGGCTGGAGAGGGCGAAAACGGCCTCCCCCACCCCCCACTTTTTCGCCCTCCCCAGGCTCCTAGAAAGGCTCTGAAGCCTGGGGAGAGCAAAAAAATGGGACTTCTGGTCCAACTGGAAGTCGTCAAACAGAACGTTTCCGGCCTCCGGAGGACCTCCGGGGAGGGGGGAAGGCCGTTTTCACCCTCCCCAGGCTCCTAGAAAGGCTCTGGAGCTTGGGGAGAGCAAACAACGGGCCTTTCCCACCCACTCCAGGGGCTGGAAACAGCCTGTTTCCCAACTCCCAGTGGGCCCAGAAGGCCCAAAAATCAGCTGGCCGATGCACGCATGCGCACCGGATCTGAGCTTGTGTGTCCACTGATATGGCTCCGCGTACCACTTGTGGCACGCGTGCCATAGGTTCACCATCACGGCCCTATTACAATAATAACAAGTTTATTTATGTAACAGTAATAAATCTAATAGAATAGAACTATATATGTCCTCTATTTAAAATAATTAAACAAGATATCGACAAAAATAAATCTTTACTTCTTTAATCAGTTTTGCCTTGTTATCATTGCAGCAGCACAAAACTTGGGTACTGCGGGAGTGGTGGCTGGATTTGGACATTTCCATGAAAAACAATATATAAGTGGCTTAACACTGGTTTCTGAGATGTATTTTAAACTTCCAAAGTTGCCTATAATCCTGAGATCTCCTGGTAGTCTCACATCCAAGTTCTAATCAGATCTGACCTGTTTAGTTTTTTGAGCTCCGCCAAGTCAGCTAGGTATCTATGTTTTAAGTTGGAAAAAATTATGAGAGATGCTTTCCCAGCTTCAGGGGATACCACATTCGTATCAACAAAGTTGATATTTGGCTCTGATACTACTTCTGAATACTACCTTTTTATTTGGTTTTTATTTCCCTTTTGACCATGTTTCCAATATCTGAGTCTGACTCAGTTCTGTCTGCAGTTTGTGCCTATGTCTTGATACAATTTTAAATTCTTCCTTTCTCCGTGCAGTGGGACAAACTAAGTCCCATGGGACACACGCTAATAATATCAGTGAAATCAATACTTTCATTTTTCTACCCCAGCTATAAAATAATTGCTGTGCCATTTGTTAGCAGGATTGGGTAACAATGGTTTGCTATCAAACAGGTAGTCCTCACTTAACAACTGCCCCATTTAGCAATCATTTGAAGTTACAATGGCACTGAAAGAGTGACTTTATGAAAAGTAACTTTATGCCTTTATTTCTACAGGCAGTATTAAAATACCATTGCACTATACTAAGGAGAGGGGTTTTTTTTGTTTTGTTACAACAATGAGGGAAATGACTGAGTCTTGTGCAGCTATCGCATTTATAACTACTGCAACATTCTGCAGTCTTGTGATCACCATTTGTGATCACAACAGTTAATAAAGAAGCTGACAATAAAATTGCAACTCATGGCAATATGATGTCTTGTTTAACAACCACAGCAGATGTGAGGTTGTAAGTCCATCACAGTCTCATGATATCTTGCTTAAGGACCATGTCACTTAAGGATGGAGCTGCAGGTCCCAATTGTTAAAGTTAAGTGAAAACTACCTGCAATATAAAAGTAAAATGTCCCAACAAGATCTTTCAAAAGCATCCCAGGTTTTCCTGCTGGAGATAGGTATTATCAAAATAATACCTAAATTCTGTGTGCACAAACCCCATGTCATTCAACATAGAATAAAAACTGCACAGGGGAACTGAATGTTCAGCCAGAGAATTGATTGCTATATTTTGAGCTCAGCCTTGCATCTGCCTGGTGAGAATGCAATACTTTCTCTTAGGAAACTCTTCTCTAAACTCTGTACTATTGCTCAGCCATCACAGCAAGGGCTAAAATTTCTTTACTCTCTACTGCTGTGTCTGTGTAAACAATCAGGGATCAATGCAGGCGTAAATGGTCCATAGTTCTACAGCATGAAGATCTGAAGTATTAAAATACCTTGAACTGAATCTACTGGTATGTTTGATCTGTCTAACACAGGGGCCAGCAACCCACGGCTCTGGAGCCGCATGTGGCTCTTTCATTCCTCTGCTGCGGCTCCCTGTCACTCAAAATATGCGTCACAACTGCCAATATGTGACACCCGTTGGCATGCGATTTATTGAGCTTTTTGACCCCCAGTAGGCCAACCATGGATAAATCCAAGAAAAGAAAAGTTTCAGAAGAAAAACAGAACGTTTAATTCAACTACATATGCTAGTTTTGTGGCCACTCAGGAAATAGTCAGGCACGGGAAGAGTTTTGTGGCTCCCAGTGTTTTCTTTTCTGTGGGAAACGGGTCCAAATGGCTCTCTGAGTGTTTAAAGTTGCCGACCCCTGGCCTAATAGAACCTTCTCTGTAGCCCACTTGATTCAGCCTTACTTATGAAGTAAGTAATAAATAAGTCTTACTTATTAAGACTGTTGGAACAATCACAGATAATTCCCTGATAAAGCTATTTATGACAAACAAAATGAGAAGGGTGATTTTTTAAAAAAAATGGTACATTTACCTTTGCCTTGCGAAAACGGTAGACCACCAGCATGCTTATGAAGTCCAACAGCATACAGAGAGTTTGGAAGGAGATGATAGCAAGTCGTAAATAGTGGTCCTCCTGTGCATAGCAGGGAGTATCATCTGTACAGTCAGAACATCCTTCCCTGCAGGGCAAGCAGGTATACAAATCCTCAGCCATCTCACTTCTAGAAAAATGGCTCTCAGCATCCTTCCCTAAAAGTATCAGATATGGAAGAGGAAAGATAAGAGTATACATTCAAGTAGTACATACAGAAGGTTATTCTGGCTGCCTTCATGAGCAGGTTCTACCCTGGCATTTGATGGACCATAACTACAGAGACCGTTTGAAAAATGCACGTACCGCTTGATCATCAGAAATCATTATCCAAGTTTCCCTTGTTGTGCAAGCTACGTTTTGGGGCCATAAGTCCAGAAGTTATTTAAATGGGGAAGAAAGGCAGCAGGGGATGAGAAATTTTAATGTTAGTGAAGCAATCTATGTTACTGCCTAGAGGGGGGAAGAAAAGCTGTAAGATCATTTTTGTCCATTAGGGCTATACATGCTTGGAAAAAGAATTGAAATAATTACTTTTGAATTGACAGCAGCTTCTTTAAAGCAGCTCCATTTATTTCATGTAATCCTGAAAAAAATGCAGCTGCTTTAAACAGTCACATTAAAGATGTAGTTGCTGAATACACTCATTCAAATAAATGTGTCTTTTGGGGAGTTTCACTCAGAAAATAGAAAATTTGTTTTATTACTTTAAATAGGTCCTGTGCTTAAAGTACCTCTTCTACATCAATTCTGAAGTAAGAACTGCCCTAACATCCACAAACTAAATTATCTAACTAGGCTGTTGGCTTGAGATAATCTCTTGTATTCTTTCCATACCATTATTCATAATGTACAGGATTTTTTTAAATCAGTACCTATCAAGTATCAAGGTAGTTGCTTGATAACATTACTCAACATAGTCCGTTAGCTTCCCCTTACTTTCTTCACAAATGTATGCCCAATTTTAATTTTACATTATCTGTCAAAGTTCTTCATTTAAATTGTTTAGCTGAGCCTGAATCATTTAAAAACTATATGTGAGTACTACAGACTTGAAGAACACCAGCTATCTTTGTAAACTGTGTCTGTTTAAATAAACTTTATTTGGGGATCATCTGATTTGATTGCTCAAAACTTATGTACCTATGTAACTCATCACTTGAAGTGTTGTTCCGAGTGCTGTAGAAATTGGCTTGACTCACATTTTTAAGTGGACTACTGCACTACTTTTTACTTTTCTTAAAGTTAAAAAGATCAGCAGATGTTTATAAGACATAACTTCACAATTACATATAGGCAGCTTAAAATACACATTGTAGTGAAATTATAGTTTAAAAACCAGCTAGCACAGCTATTTTTCTTGAGCATTAATTCACCTTTGACCACATGTAATATAGATGGATGATAATGTAAAACATTATATTGCAGGAACTCTTCCAGATGAGTGAACTATTGTGATATAAACTGGCAAGACAAATTTTAAGTGCTGCTTCTCAAGCTGATAAGTTTCAGTTCAGTTGTGAAAATAGATCCCAATAGATTCAACCATCCTTGAAGTATTCAGTATCCGTGAATACCTCCTTGATTTTTTTTTTCATTTTTAGTCATCTGCTCCAAAGCCTGACATTACCCAGATATTCTTTAGTTTAATATTTATTTGTTTGTTTACAAATATTATAATTGTTTATTAGAATTAAATTTTATAATACAGATGTTGTCCCAAATGACATACCAGCAACTTTCATGATATGAGCATATTTAAGAGTATCTACTACAATGGAATGTATGCAAAACTGCACACAGAAATATTTGAAAATAATTTACTTGCAAGGTTTTTTTTTTTTAAATGAAGAATGATGTGGGAAAAGAGAATATTTGCAAATTTTAGAGAGATTTGAAGGAAACTTTCTCAATGATATGAAAATTCCTTGTGTAAATTATTTCTCATTTGGGGAGACCATGTCTTACAGATCAGTTCTTACATATTCACTTATTTTTAGAGAGATACAGTTGACTCAGAAAAAAGTTTTACGTGTCTTTATTTTAATCGAAACGTCTTCAAGTTTAATAATCCAACTAAATAATCTCTGAATCATTTTAATATTTTAAGAAGTTTTCATAGGTAGGCAGCAAGTTCTAACCTCCCAAATTAGGAGGAAATAAATCCAAATATAGCTGGGTCAGCCTGCAGTCTGCAGTGTAATTTTATGCACCCTTTGGCCTAATTTCCAAAAGACCTCTGCAAGAATTTGGCTTACAGATTTGTTAAAATTGATCTATTCCAATGATTCTCAACCTCAGCAACTTTAAGAAATGGGGATTTCAACTCCCAGAATTCCCCAGTCAGTGCCAGCTGAGGAATTCTGGGAACTGAAGTCCCCAAGATGTTGAAGTTGAGAAATACTGTAGTAATGTATTATTTTGTCAACAAAAAAGGGACATACTGAAAGGTACTCAGGATCTGTGTATACGTGTGAGAGAAATAATGCCTACAACTTCCTACCAAAGTGACAATGGTTCAATTGTGAGGCCAGTGAAGAGGAGAGGCAGGTTTCTTAGCTCCTCTTAAAAGAAGGCTTCCTTGCTGCTGACAGTGGAAAAGAGAGAGAGGGAGAGAAGTTACTTTCTTTCTGCCATCCACTAAAGCACGGGTGTCAAACTTGCCGCGTCATGTTGCCATCACGTGACGTATTGTGACATTTTTTTCCCTTTGCAGAGCTGGGGTGGGCATGGCCTGCGTGTGATGCATCCGGCCCGCGGGCTGCCAGTTTGACATCCCTGCTGGGACTAAAGACATATATAATCCAAAAAAGGAAAAAGACAGAAGGGAAGAGGATGGAAAAAGAAGAAAATGTATGGACCAATTTTTCACATAGGAAAGGTCTTATAACAGTGAACTGAAAGGATGAGAGCTGTCCGCTGCCTCTTGCTCTCAAACAATGTAGTTATGATTTTAAAAAACCCATTCCATTTGAAGATAACACTATGTTGCATTCAATTATATTGCTGATATATATATAGTCATGTTTGTGGATACACAGCACATCTGGACTTGATTTAAATCTTGGGATGTCTTTGGGCTTAATATATAAGATAATCTCCCAGTGAGTAAGGCAATTACAGGATTGGGGGAAATTAGGGCTTTGATAGGTGAGTGATGATGCAAAAATCCATGTGATGCACATGAGTGAATTGAGGAGTTCTTATTGCTTTTATGGATTTGGAGCACCTTTGTTTTTTTATTGAGATGCTAATTCAGTTGAAGGGGTTTCTTGGGACTACAAAAAATGGAACTGGAGGGCAACTGATTACACACAGGATGGTCAAACTCAGCAAGACAACCAACACATTCACAGACATGATCTACTAATGAAGGCATAAGATGACTTCTGAATAATATGCGCATGTCAATTTGGGCAGACCTCTTTAGCCTGAAACTTGTTAGCCATTGGCTTACAAATCTAATCTCCAAGTATTTGCTCATGATGCAGATTACCTGCTTTTCATTCTGGTTCCTTGCCATGTAAGAATACCTGATTTTGATATCTACCTGCTAACATCTGTATCATTTTTACATGCCATTTAAAGGATATTTAAAGCCATTTGCTCTTTTTCTCTGCAAGGTTTCTGAAGCAGGGCAGTTTCCCACTGCTTCCAGTTGGGACTGGTTTGCTTCCTGAGCCTTTGGAGGCAGTTCCAAAAAATTAACAACTTGTCTATTTTTTGGCATGAGCCTGAGAAACAGAACTGCAAACACAATCCCATCTGCCCTGCCATCTCGGCAGCCCACTTTACCTCCCAGTTCTGCCTCGACCTACAACTGTGCAGCCTTACAGAAAGCAGAAAGATGGCAAAATTTTAAGTGATAGAGGCATTTGGCCGGCAAACTCTTGATTATTAATGATGGTGAGCAAGCAAGAACACAGCTTGACTTTCAGATTCCTTGCTGGGTTTGCAGAGCTGGCTGTTAGATAAACAATCTTTTTTCAAACTAATGTGCTGAGGAAATTTCACAGAGCACTGGAGGTTGCAAAAGCAAATTCTGCTTTTTGAGATCGGCACAAATAGCTTTCTGAACTAAAGTAGGAATGTAAAATGCATGTTTTTAGAAAACAGCACATCTAACCCACTTTCTCAACTGAATCACCTGGGGACTGACTTAAAGCTGTAATTAAGAAATGCTGCCCAATTAGCAAATAAGCATGATTCACTCCTGCTCTTGGTCCTAAATATTTTGCTAAATCCCCTTGAAAATTAAGGGGGCCAATTTCTAAATAATTATAACTCAAATTGTATTGCTCATCTCCAATATTTCCCTACATCCAACCTTATTTGGCTCCACCATGTTTTCTTCTCTCTTTTTTGAGAAGGATGTTTTCTCCCATAACAGCATTTTGCACTGTTTTTATTCTGTCCAAATCCATTTTTCTTTTTCTCAAGATTTGCAAAATAGCTCTTCAGGTCATGACTGAATGTTGATGTACTATAAAATTCTCAATGTGCATTCATTTCAATGATATCAGTGCTTAGACGTCTAGAGTTAGTAGTCTTGTTTTATGTAGCAAGAGAGGTGACAGGGTACGTTACTGATTTTAAACCTGTGGCTTTTTCTTTCATAGTTTGACACTTGATATGAGCTATCTTACCCTTTTGGTTCTGAAAAGATGCATATATTCTGTTTGGCAGGCTGAGAGCCTGATTTAAAAAAAAAAATCAGTTCCTCAGAAGCAACGATCTATGTAAATTCTGTGCAATGTTCTTGCAAGTGGCTATATGTGTGCCAGCATTTATTTAATATTGGCTTTGGATTTTTATTAATTATCACCATGAATGCTAATTTTAGTGCTACAATTTTGAAGAAACACATCTAAAATAAGCTTAATCCAGTTTGAATTTGCCATATAGATACTTTTAAAATTCTAGGTTTATGTGCATATTGCCAACTCATTTCTAATTTCATTTGTTCACTATTTTTTTTCTGTAATTATTCTGCCCTATTATTAGAAGTATTGCTTGGCACTTCCATTTGTAAGGCTAAATGGGCTATAACTGGAACCAAGAGATAATTTCTGCTATCTTCCCTGTCAATTCTTATATTCTTCTCTGCACTCACATGTTAGTGTCATTGGCCATTATTCCCTGTTGATTGTCAGAGAGAGCAAAAACTCTATACTGAACATTCTCAGGCATATATTACATTAGCTGATTGAAGGAAGGTCATTGGAGAAGATTTGATGTTGGGAAAGATTGAAGGCAAAAGGAGAAGGGACAACAGACGATGAGATGATTATATAGTATCATTGATGTAATGACCATGAATTTGGGCAAACCCGCAGGAGGACTAGTGAGGCCCTGGTGTGCTATGGTCTAGGGCAGCAGTCACTAACCAGTGGTCCAATTTTGGTGGTGCACCTGGGTGGAGGAGCTGCTCCGGGATGACCAATGGGCCAGTCCTGTGACTAGAGCTCTGGAATATGGGACCGGCTGGGCAGCTCGTGGTGGGACTGGAAATCTCCACTGTAGGGGATGGTATGTGCAACGTGCAACTTTGCAGGTGGATCAACATGCAAAGCCCTCACCGAGCGGAACGAGGTAATGGTGCTGTTGCGGCAAGGGGAGGCGGTGGTGCAGGCGGGCTGAAGCAACAGGTGTCGGCAACCCGCGGCTCTTTTGTCCCCCTGCTATGGCTCCCTGTTGGCTGAACCCACCACTTCCTGGCCCCGCCCCTCACCCTCCCCTCCCAGTCACTCCTCGCCTAACTTGAGAAGGTAAGAGCGGGGGATGGAGATTCGTTCCATATTCCAAAGCAGGAGCGAAGCGTCCCTGTAGTTGCTTCATTCTTGATGGGTTTCGTGTGTGCTTCTTTCGGCCCTTGTTGGTGCTGCACGCACCTCGAGTTGTGTTTAACCATGGAGAGCCAGGTGGGTGTGGCCAGGGTGGGTGTGGCCAGGGTTGGCGTGGCCAGGGTGGGTGTGGTCAACTCGTGTTGGGGGCACTTGTGGTAGCCAAGTGCTAAGGCAGGACTTCCCTCAGACCCTCCCTCACTCTCATTATAATCTATCTTCCTTCCTTCCTTCCTTCCTTCCTTCCTTCCTTCCTTCCTTCCTTCCTTCCTTCCTTCCTTCCTTCTTTCCTTCCTTCCTTCCTTCCTTCCTTCCTTATTTCCTTCCTTCCTTCCTTCCTTCCTTCCTTCCTTCCTCTCTCTCTCTCTCCCTCCCTCCCTCCCTCCCTCCCTCCTTCCTTCCTTCTCTTCTTTTTCCTTCCCTCTTTATTCTCCTTTCTTCTTCCTTTCTTCCTTTCCTTATATTTCCTTCCTTGCTCTCTTCCTACCTTCCCTTCTTTTTCTTTCCTCTTTCCCTTTCTCCTTTCCTGTCCCTTCTTGCACGCTCAAATGCAAAAGGGGAAACATTTCTCCTTTTGTTTTGTTTTTATTTTGTTTTACTACCGTGAAAATGTAGCCCGTGAAGGGTGCATGAGCACCCCTGGGCCCCATTTTTGGCCGTTACAGCCTCCTGCAGCCCTCTGCCAGCAAAAATGGAGCTGCCGTTTTGCTCCGTTTTGGCTGGCAGAGGCACTGCGGGCCGGTCCTTTGCTGTTTCCAGGGTGTCCCTGTGGGCCAGATCTAAACACAATGTGGGCCGGATCTGGCCCACGGGCCTTGAGTTTGACACCCCTGCTCTAGAAGGAAAACCAGGTCTCTGGTTTCCTGCAAGCTTTCAGATGCTGCTGCATCTAATACAAGGTTACAATAATTGGGTTGCAAGAATCCAAATGACCACTAGATGAAAGCCAAGAGAAATTCTAAGAAGTAGCTGTTTGGATGTTTGTGGTCCAGATGCGGTAGTCCTATACATCTAACATCTGTGATATATGTGTTCATATTTACTTGTAAACAAATTCATGTATTATTATAGCAGTAGATTTGTGCTTATGTATGTGATTTGCTTTCCAAAGAACTACCAGTGTCAGTATTCCTTGGGCAAAATCACAAAGAAGAAACATCTTTTGAAGAGACAAATTATCATAGAATTTAGGAACATTAATCCTAGAGATAGTGGGAGCCAGGGGTACTAATAGGACCATGCAAGCCAACACATGCAAGCCAACAGGGCAACTTTTTATGGGGTAGAATTATATATCATGAGAATAAACAGGGGCATTGTTAACAATATGCACTAGTTTTAAAGTGATGGGGGTGACCAAGTGATTGCAACCTCTTGCCATTTTAAAATACAACATTCAAAGGGAGAAGGACTTACACTTACAATTTTGAAGTGGGTAGCCATTGCTGTAGATGCCTCTAAGAGTAAACTGAGCATAACGTATGTACAAATATAAAAAAAATACAAGGAAGACTCTCGCTATATTTAATTCTGTACACCACTCATGACTGTCTGATCAGATTAAATTATTCATTCTACTTGCCCAAGGGAGACTGAGCAAACTTCCCTTTTCAGAGAAACATATAAGAAAGTTAAGTTTAACGGATTTAAAGACACCCATGAATTTGAGAATACGGGTTGTAATTTCTATAGATTGTAGACCGAGCATACATTTAAACATTTCATGCAGATGAGTTATATAGAGAAATACAGTATATTTCAACCTCAGCAATTTTTAGATGAGTGGACTTCAACTCCCAGAATGCTGGCTGGGGAATACTGGGAGTTGAAGTCCACTCATCTAAAAATTGCTAAGGTTGAAAAACACTGATATAGGGGAAGGATTAAAATTAACAAAAAGACAACTAATATGCATTTTAAAATAACTGCTATCCTTACAGTTCTGAAAACTGTAACAGCCCAGGAGCAAAGCTTTTACAAATCAAATACCCATAAAAGTAGATATGTTTTACAGACTGTAGAGAGCATCACAGATGACAAACCACAGGCCTAAAATTCCTTAAGTGATTATATAATCCCTGAGTTGCAGAACGTTAGAGTCGAGTGCATAACCCTGACAAGGATAAAAGGGAATCTTACATTATTAATGTGTTCTCTCTTGCAGACTCAAGCAAAGGCACTTACTGTGAAAGATGTTCATTGAAAATATTTTGGGATTATAGAATCCAGTCTTACAAATGCATGAGTAGGCTCCAAGCACAAATCCCAGGCCTTTAATTGGTATACACTAGAAGAAAGAAAGACAGACAAGGGGGAAAAAAGATGAAAGACACACCCATTTTCCTTTATGGAGACATTGTAGTGGTTCATCTCAAGGCCAGCAATTCAGCAGGGGGATTAAGTACAGGACTTTTTTCTTTCTTTTGTAAAAAGCATTGATAAAAGAGATTTAAAAAAGACTTCAGTGCAACAAATGGAAAGTAAATTATTACCCAGACAAGATTTCTTTGGCAAAACTGTTTTTCATTAAAATGGTATAGTGATGAATTGTTCTCCTCTCCTGAATTTAAAAAAAAAATTAAAGGAAGAAACCTCTTTGCTTCCAATTTATCTGGTGAACAACTCTAAAAGAACACTCTGATTCACATCGTCAATTTGAAAACCAAATTTGATAGGTGGAATATCCACAGTTCATGAATATTCACATAAAAATGTGTCTCACATCTGCATGTGCTTTGTATTTAAACACACACAGTGATTGACAGGACAGCGTGAAAAGGAAATGAATTAGAGTAATAAAAAGAGATAAAAATATATTCTTGTTAATTTGTAGGCTTTAGAAGCAAAGTGGAGTGAAAACTTTTCAGTGGGAACTGCTAACTTCTGGTGTGAGAAATCTTTCATAGTTCCAACTGCTTGTTGGGTACCATCTTGTTTTCTCTTGCTGGGAGCTGGTTGGGTGGAGGATGGTATTGAACAATTTGGAGGAACCATTTTTTTCCTCTCCTCACACCCCCACCCCACGTCTTACTACTAGGCTTTAACTCTCAGTTCCTTGTTCTGACTTCTTGTAGGTCACTATTCTCCTTCCAGCCTTCATTCACTTCTCATGTACAGTTGCTTTTGCTCTGATGGCCTTCGTTTCTTCCCATAATGCTTTCTTGAATAGGCCATATAGAAAATAAAATATTGGGCCTATCCACTGTTCGGGTCTTTGAGGGTATTCTGGCACATCTCCCCCCCCCATCTGAAAAGTAACCAGCATTTTCTTGGTCTTCATCAGGGGGTCTAAGGATGTGTCAGAAAAGTCAAAATTGTAGTCATGGTGCTACAATCAAAGCCTATTTTTTATGAACATCACACATGCAATGCATATAAAAACCAAGAAGATCTTTGTTTTTACATGCATTTTGCATGCATTGCACAAATGTGTGTATGTAAAACCATAATAGCCATTGTTGTGGCTGTCATGTTTTTTGACATATCCTGGAGATATCCCTGATCTTAGTATATTAAAAAATAAAATCATCTCTGGAAATGAGGGACAAATGTATATTCTGTCTGTAGTGTACATGTATATAAATATATCCATAGGAACACCAGTCCTGTATACTATATACCCTTGTCACAACATATACTATAATTATAGGTATATTCCTAGATTAGATATTTAATGTGAAAATGTCCTACTTTGTTCACCTACTGAGCACTTAGATAACACAACTATATAATCACTATCATTCTGCATGTTGCCAATTCTTCTTTTGCCTTTCATCAAATCACAAAAAGTCAGCTCTCTTTTCAGCTCAGCAAAACATTATTACAATCTCTACATGAATAGAAAGCTGTTTTTCTGCCTTTCCATCTTTTTTACCATGGCAGAAATGATACATCAGGAAAATGAGCTTATCACATGCAGCCATTATAATCTTTGAGAGGGCACTTACTTCTGACACCATCTTTTAATCTAAATTAATCAGCAATGAGATTCATTTTCAGGATGCAGAAGAATAAAGTAAGATCATAAATTCTGTAAAGTTTTTAATGTTCTGAAGTTTTAGAAAGTAATGAATGCTATCCCCTACAATTAACCATACTATAGAATGGGATGGTAGGAGAGAAACAGAGAAAGAGAAAGAAAGAGAAAGAGAGAAAGAAAAATAAGAGAAAGAGAAGGGGGGGAAGAGAAAAAGAAAGAAAAAAGGAAGAGCATTATGCATTTTAGTCCTACAGAAACAGAAAGTAAAAACACAAAAATGTTATAATATTATATTATAGTATCCTTACACTGGAACTATAACTGGAGAAGCATTTTATGGTAATTTAGAGATTAAGCATAGTGGGATGTACATACAGAAAACAGTTCAATTCCAATATTCCTCCCCAAATTTTTTTTAAAAGTTAATTGCAATTCCACTTATCTCTTATACATGGAAGAGAATAAGAGTCACTTGTTTGCCAGCTATTGTTAAAGCCAATTTTGAACGGTTAGTAACACATTATAAGGCCCAATTACATTTTTTTAGTATATATCTTTAACCGAACAAATCTCTTTGCTTTTAAATCAGCACAGGATACATGCTTGTAAAATAAATCAATACCTGAAGCAAAGAAAAGCCTTTACCAGCATGTGAGAAAGAGATGGAGTTGCTCAAGCAAAAAAAAACCTTTGGTGTAAGGACATGTTTATTACAAGCGCACAAGGGTGTGCCCATTTTCATCTGTGAAATAGAATGGAAGGCCTCTGTTGCCATCATAATACAGTAAGCTGCTTTATGGCTTGCTGCTTTTGCTATATTATTGTAGAAAATGGCCAGGCTCCTTAGTTTGTGAGAAGCGTTCTTGTTAATAGGCTACACTGAGTAGAATAGAGGTATTACTCTACACTGGTGATAATCAGGTTATTATTGGTTCATTGCACAGCCAGCCACATGTTTAGACTGGATTTGGCATTTTTATCCACACATCAAGTCCTTCCCAATGACTTTGAATAGGGAAATGTTGATGTTTGATGGTGCTAAAGGTATCATCACAGAATGTAAGCTGTTCCAAGTAAAGCTACCTTTTGCAATTGACTGATGGTGATTTTGTCAATGCTGAGGATGTCCAGATAGTGCTCCAGTTGTTTTAGAATTGCCCCCAAGGCACCTATTACTATTGGAACTGTTTATGGTTGGGGTTTTTTTTTTTTTGCCATAGTTGTGCTATTTACAGGTCTTTGTATTTTGTTATCTTCTCCAGTTCTTTCTCTTCTAGTTTGATGTCCCCAGGTATTGCCATGTCTATTAGCCAGACTTTTTTGTCTTTCTTATTGACAATGGTTCAGTCTGGGGTGATACATGGCAGTGCTTGTTTGTTTTAATTTGAAAGTCCTAGAGCAATTTAATTTCTTTATTATGATGATGATTTCAGTTTTCTATGATATTTTTTTCAGGTCAGGGATAGTACAACACGAAGTCCTGTTAAGGGTTTCTCAAGGAACTATACGTTTTTTGGATTTTCCCATTTCCTTGGCCACTGTGGGTCATTTAGTTACCACCTAAGTGAGGGTGTCTCTGAGAAAACAGGGGATTAGTTTGGGATAGGAGTATTAGGGGTGGGGATAAAAAAAATCAAGATACAACAATTTTCCATGCATCATATGTACATAAAAAATAGAAAGGACTTCAATTGGGCAATCACAGCTGACACCCTGTCTTTGTTGATCCCTTTGTGGAGATCCCTGATCTTAACTAAGGCTCTGATTTCTTCTAGGCATCCCAAAAATTTTCTCACTATCACCTACAGTATGTCACAGAAGTGAATACACCCCCTCACATTTTGTAAATATTTAAGTATATCTTTTCATGTGACAACACTGAAGAAATGACACTTGGCTACAATGTAAAGTAATGAGTATACAGCTTGTATAACACTGTAAATGTGCTGTCCCCTCAAAATAACGCAACACACAGCCATTAATGTCTAAACTGCTGGCAACAAAAGTGAGTACACCCCTAAGTGATAATGTCCAAATGGGACCCAAGTAGCTGTTTTGGTGTCATGGTTCTTGGCTCCCTGGTGTCATGTGACTCGTTAGTGGTACAAGGTCTCAGGTGTGAAGGGGGAGCAGGTGTGTTAAATTTGGTGTTATCGCTCTCACTCTCTCATACTGGAAGTTCAACCTGGCACCTCATGGCAATGAACTGTCTAAGGATCTGAAAAAACGAATTGTTGCTCTACATAAAGATGGCCTAGGCTATAAGAAGATTGCCAAGACCCTGAAACTGAGCTGC
>QLTV01002955.1:278229-295215 GCA_003457575.1 Thermophis baileyi | reverse complement strand
TAAGAACCTGGCTTTCCCCCCAAAGGTTAGGAGATTAGATGATGGTACTCTACTATGAATTGGCACCAGACTTTTGTTGTTTTTAATGTTTATGTTTTAACTGGTTGTGTTTTATAGCTTTTAAAATGATTTTATATGTTTTTCTGTCTTCGATTGGTAACCACCCATAGTTGGGTGAAAGATGGGGGGAGGCGATAAATGTTATTTATTTATTTATAAATAAATAAATAAATAAATAAATAAATAAATAAATAAATAAATAAATATGTACGTACGTACGTATGTACATACATACATACATACATACATTTCATTACTTTTCTGTTGAAATTGAGGAAGCCTTGAGGAAGATTAGCAGGCTAAGACAAATAGCCCTGAATAGGAGCATAACTTTTCCTAACCTTCTATTCCATTGTTTATGGAACACAGTTCCAGGAACCTCCATGGTCTATGGCATTTATGGTTAGGAATGAACATATTGCAATAATACTTGAAGATTCAGGATTAGGAAAATTTGCTTCTTTGGCTCTGACGTTTAAGACATGGCGATCTAGTGGAAGCAGAACTAGTAGATTGAGTAGAACTAGATCTAATGATAGTTACTGTTACATACTAGGACTGAAGCACATAGGCTTCAGTCAGGTCCTCCATTCTGGAGGGAAAAATACTGACTGCTGATTGGCTGGACTGACAGCTCCCTATAAAAGGGTTAGCTGTCAGACAGGGCTTTTGCTGGATTGTAAATAGTTGCAGAATAAAGAGCTGTTGTTTTGAAGCCACTTCTGTCTGCCTCTTCCATTCACCCTATCTAACAGTTACAGTTTTTCTTTTAAAATGCTAATTGTTAAATTGTGAATAAAGAACAACCTCATTCAGGATGTTAATTATCTCTCCACACTTTCAAGTAAACTCAGCTGTTGCCTCTGTAGAACAACATTATAGATGTACATTTCACAACAAAACTCCATTTGTTTGATAGCACTTAGCAATAGCACTTATATACCGCTTCATAGTGCTTCTACAGCCCTCTCTAAGCGGTTTACAGAGTCAGCATATTGCCCCCAACAATCTGGGTCCTTGATGTTGCATTGTGCAAGGAACTGGGAGGATAAAGTGACCTGTTTCTAGGTAGAGAATCCAAGAGTTCTTTAAACGATCCATATGTGCAACATTACTAAAATGATTAATCTCAGAATTAGATAAAAGAAATCAACCTTCGAGATCATTATATTACTACAGCATGAGCCAAATGAAAAGTGTTCCAAGTATGACATAATGTTTTCTTGTTTAGTTTATTGGAAGGATAAACTGGAATGATCTTAGAAATCTTCAGGTATTATTGCCCAAAGATTCTTTTAGAGAGTAATCCTCTAAGAGTAAATCTATCAGTAGCAAGTGTTGGCCTAATATTAAGATTACTGATATGCAGGTTCCTGTTCATTTTTCCCCTTGGCCCCAGGACAGGTAGGTTAGACATTAAGACAGCTACTGAGTTGATGTATGCTTTGTAGAACATAACTGAGATTTGAATCTTGATCTCATTGATCCAAAACATCTGTCCTAGTTTTTGTTTTGTAGATTTTCACGGGTATAGGTATGTAGGTCTTGGTGTATTACCCGAATACACCAAGACCTACATCTATCTATCTATCTATCTATCTATCTATCTATCTATCTATCTATCTATCTATCTATCTATCTATCTATCTATCTATCTATCTATCTATCTATCTATCTATCTATCTATATCTATATCTATATCTATATCTATATCTATATCTATCTATCTATCTATCTATCTATCTATCTATCTATCTATCTATCTATCTATCTATCTATCTATAGATATGGATACAAATAACATTGCAATAAAACTTGAAAAATATGTATGAATGTTTTTATAAGGAAGATATAAATCTCTAATTTTTTTTAAAATTGAGAGATAAATTCTAGTCCTAGCAATAGCAATAGCAATAGCAATAGCAATAGCAATAGCACTTAGACTTACATACCACTTCACAGTGCTTTACAGCCCTCTCTAAGCGGTTTACAGAATCAGCATATTGCCCCCAACAATCTGGGTCCTCAATTTACCAACCTCGGAAGGGTGGAAGGCTGAGACAACCTTGAACCTGGTGAGATTTGAACTGCCAAATTTCAGGCAACTGGCAGTCAGCAGAAGTAGCCTGCAGTACTGCACTCTAACCACTGCGTCACCGAGGCTCCTACTCAGTTAATGATTTTTATTATTCTTCCACAAGAAAACTATGAAGTTATATCCAGACAATCACAAAATGTTTAATTATATCTGAAACTCCTGAAATAAATAAATTTATTTCAAATAAACACTCTTCTGTACTTGAAATCCAAAGGCTGCTATTCAAACATCAGTGCAGTAGCAATATCTGGATGAAATGTTGTCTTGCAACAAAGAAAAATGAACAGGCTCTTCACATTATGGAGATGAGAGTCATATGATGGTCACTTGACATATCAAGACTATGCTGACTGACAGATGAAGGCATACAGAAAACCCTTGGGGTTGCCTAATTGTTGAGAAAACGTAAGAACTGAGCTAGAATTCTAGAGCTGTGGCAAGAACAGCTCTAGAATTAAATGTAGAAGGTCACTATCTGAAAAGAAAATGAAAATGTCTTGGCTCGGCTGATTGAAAGATAATATGCACCTTCTAAAACTCAGTTGAAGAAAAGCTGTGATTAAGATAAGTGGTTAGTGCAGTGCAAACAAGTGAACTATGTAACCACTTGTGGCAATCGCTAGGAAGAAGGATGAAATAAATTAACATGTCCTTAACCAGAATTTCATTCCCAAGCAACAAGTTGCTATGCAAAAAACTTCTCTGCTAAAGAGGGCAAAGTGGATAATTTTCAAGCTAAACAAATTACCTACTAGAGAAGTGGAGGGCCTGGAAGAATGTGATGAATGTGTGAATATATATCCTTATCTTTCAAATTGTTAGGCCATGCCACTAATTTTGAGGCCGCAAAATGTTTGTCTAATAAAGCATGCATAGCTCAAATCCCCAATGCAGTGATGGAGCACTATGTTTATTGTCTTTGGTAATATAGAAACAATGTCAGATATTGATTGCTAAAGCTCCAAAGATATTTGCTCTGTTGCCTCAAGCTCCTTTTTTTTTTTACCTTTTTAAAATTCTAGGAGGGTGTGCTGCACAGCAAAACTAGTCTAATGCAGAAAGATTCATAGTGTATATGCTCAACTGTCTCTTGCTTGAATGGATCTACTGAAGCTGAAAAATAGTCCACTTCATAGTGGATGGGTATTGATTGTAGGTTGGAAAGCATGGCACAGACTAAGAATATGGCCTAGGAATGAGGTTCTTCAATTTATTACATTAAATGTAAAACCAGCCATTCTCATAAATAGATAGAGCTGAGATATAAGGCGCAGTGGTTAGAGTGCAGCACTGCAGGCTACTTCAGCTGACTGCTAGCTGCAGTTTGGCGGTTCAAATCTCACCGGCTCAAGGTTGACTCAGCCTTCCATCCTTCCGAGGTGGGTAAAATGAGGACCCAGATTGTTGGGGGCAATATGCTAACTCTGTAAACCGCTTAGAGAGGGCTGTAAAGCACTATGAAGCGGTATATAAGTCTAAGTGTTATTGCTATTATTAAATTTATGTGCTGTTTCGTGGTTTGAAATGTGATGTAACGAAAGTATGAATAGAAATCCAATGAAAATCAACTTAACACCATTTCAAATCTAGTTTAGCAAGCAAGACAGTTTAAAAGGCCAATTAAATATTTTGTGCTCATGAAAGAAGGTCAACTTAAACTACAGAAGGTGACTAACCTGGCAAAGGTATTTTAGAGTGTGGAACCAACCACTAAGAAAGTATTTTCTTGCATTCTGGTCAAAAGTATTACAATGCCAACATTATAGATCTTTGGAATGGAAACAGATTCCTTTTAGCCATTTTGTCCCAAGATAGAACTGAAAAAAAACCTGTCACTATCTTTAGGGCAGGGGTATCAAACTGGCGGCCCACGGGCCGGATGCATTAGCAATGGCAATAGCACTTAGACTTATATACCGCTTTACAGTGCTTTATAGCCCTCTCTAAGCAGTTCACAGAGTCAGCCTATTGCTCCCAACAATCTGGGTCCTCATTTTACCCACCTCGGAAGGATGGAAGGCTGAGTCAACCTTGAGCCGGTGAGATTTCAACAACCGAACTGCAGCTAGCAGTCAGCTGAAGTAGCCTGCAGAACTGCACTCTAACCACTGCGCCACCTCGGCTCTTGCGCCACCGTGGCATTACGCATAGGCCACGCCCATCCCAGCTCCGCGAAGGGGAACGTGAAACGTCACCTGATGTCAACGTGACGCCGTGAGTTTGACACCCATGCTTTAGGGAATATTTACACTAATTCTAGTCCAATTAATTTTTTTCTATAATATAAACTTGAATGAAATACATATTGGCAAACACATAGGCTCCATAGAACAGAGGAAAATAGCTAACTGGATTGGACTTTGGCAAGCTGCTTTTATATATTTTTCTTTTCCTGAGCAAGATTAAAAGAACTGTTTTTCAGGTTTTTTCTTCCTGGTTATAATTTTTTCCTGGTGTTTCATATCATTAGCTGCTACTCATTGTCCATCTCCTAAACAAGAGGCAAACAACCTGCCATCCAAGCTGACATGTCATCCCTAAGACTCCTTTTGGTGACCTTCAGTCCTCTGTGATTATGATTACTGAACATCAAAAGAGAGTTTTGCATAATTTTGAGTTGGGAAGCACTTGTAAAGGAAAACTCCAAAAGAAGCATATCATATATTAAAAACAAATAATCTTCTCCACATTCCTTCCTACCCACCTATATCCAGGGTCACACATTTTGAGAGCCTTAGCTCCTTCTGAAATCTTAAATTTGGCCTTTGGCTTAATCTATAAATTATATTGATTCAATTTAAAAATTGATTTAATCTATAAATTAGTTTAATTCGTGTATAAATTATACTTAAACTATACGTTCTATTTGGCAGCATATTGCTTCCACCTGTAGAAGTCTCTAGACTAGGAGTGTCAAATTCACGGCACCACGTTGTCGTCACGTGACGTATCACAGCTTTTTCCCCCTTTGCTAAACCAGGGGTAGGTGTGGCCAGCGCGTGATGTATCTGGCCCACGGGCTGCGAGTTTGACACCCCTACTCTAGATTATGTGTGAGAAATGCAGAAATTGTTAAGTGTCCTAATAACAAGTTGAACATGAATATGGAATAGTTTTGACAGAATGGAGAAGTAAATACTTTCTGCCATCCAGTCACATAATTACCCAGGCTGCATATAAAGTGCACTTGTGTCTGATAACCTGAATCCAGTAAATTACTGAGAGGCAACCTCATAAGATTTTCACATAGACAGTAGAGTTTTTTTCCATGGGAGGAGGAAAGTTAAAAGGGGTAGATGGATAAAAAGGTAGCAAGGAGAGTGAAGATTGGAGAGAAGAATACGAGGAAGAAAGCATGATGGAATTAGTCTGTTAAAGAGATGGGAATTCCAGGATGAAATTCAAGATTACTGAAGAGGAACTAACATAAGGGTTTGTGATGCAAGGGGGAAGCTGCAGAGAATCATCTACCATTGCAGATATCTATAAGGAGAAGAAGACCCAATGATGCTGGAAAGGAAACCCAATTTTGTTAATCATGAGAGATTTCCAGCTAAGTTTAACTAAAGCCCCTGATTAACTCTTTGGGAATTTAGTAACAACTATACTTTACCATACACATAATGTCATTTTAACAGAAGGAATATTATTGTGGGTAGAGAATTAGTTAATTGCTAAACTGTAGCGCAGTTAAGTCATAATGTAATTTGTTACATTCCAACTCTGACAGAGGATGGAGGGGAGGGGAAAATAGCAAATCTTTTTGTATGCATTAGCTAAGTTCCACTTGTTTAGCTAATGTAAAGGACATTTAACCTTGCTATTCAATAATAAAAGGAGTGATTCACTAGAAAGACTTTGGATGCTGTATTTTATTTGATTAATCTTGAGCACTGGGACACTGCTGTCCTGGGTACTGCAGTCTAAAAAGGACATTGACAGACTGAAAGGAGTTCAGAAAAGGGTTACCACTATGCTGGAAAATAAGTCCTGTGAGGAACATTTACAGGTACTGTCTATGATTAGCCAGCCAGTGTTCAGATAGCTGAACTGTCTTCTAGAGAAGGCAATGAACTTGTTCTCCACTGCTCTGAAGGGTAGGACCAAGACTAATGACATAAAACTACAAGGAAATAGAGTCAGTGTTTTTCAACTTTGTTTTTTAACCTTGGCAACTTTAAGAAGTGTGGACTTCAACTCCCAGAATTCCCAAGTCAGCCCTTCCACACTTCTTAAAGATGCCAAGATTGAGAAACACTGGGTGGGTTAGATATCAGGAAGAATTTCCTCACAATGGGTGTCAGGGGAATGTTATGAAGTGCTACCAACAATCTTCAAACAGAAGCTGCTTAGCTATCTGCCCAACGTCCTTTATCAGATCCTGAATTGAACAAGATGTTATACTAGATGGCCTTTGAAATCTCTTTCAACTCTACTTGATTCTAACCCTTGGAACTAACCAATTATGAATGTGGAGAAGAGGAGATGTCATTTCTTGCCCTTTTGTGATGGGAAGTAGATGAGAGTTGCAGTCTAAATCCTGTAACAGACACAATACAATTGTTAGAAAAGGGGGAATAACATTGTGATCTAAGTTATCTCCATATGCATATATAATGTACCTCCAATTGTTCTGCAGCCATTAGCTCACACTCAATTCAGTAGAGATCTTGGTTACAAAGCTATAATGCATTAAAAGAAAGGTCAACTATTACTAAAGAAAACATAATCCCACTTACACCACTGTTCTGAAGTCGTGTACGTTTTGCACATTCTCATTTAAAGAACAGATAATTATTTTAAAGTGACATTACCCTTTTTGAAAGTGTATGACAATTTGATTCCCACTTCAAGGTTTTGCTATGAAGCAATTCTTTTTTAATGAAAAAATGTGTTAGGCAATTAAAGGTATGGGCATTTGGGATGAGAATCAAATTCTTATATAAGTCCTCTTTTTTTAAGAGTAACGTTGCTTTGAAAAATATTGGAGACAAGACTGGTGTTCACTTAGAGATGGTATATCACCCAGAACATACAGAAAGCATCAATAAGTAAAAAAAATTATACAGGCTAGGATTTAACAACTGGATAGCTCAGTGGATATGAATTTAACTCAGGGACAGATTCCATGTTTGATTGTTAATGTGACACTGTCTGAATAGAGATCGGTCACAAGCAGTATACCACAGTCCTAGGTTCCATTTTGTCCAATGTGTTTATAAGTGATATAAGGACTATTATTTATTTATTTATTTATTTGTTGCATTTTTATGCCGCCCAACTCCCAAGGGACTCTGGGCGGCTTACAACAGAAGTATAAAAAACATTAAAACAATATAAATATTAAAAAACTATTTAAAAAGCCATACATACCATTCGTGGCCAGATCTCACAGATTGTAACATTATATTAGGTAAGGTTTGTCTTTTTGCTGATGATACAAGGTTGTGCAATAGAGTTGATGTTCCTCGGAATACTTGTAACATGGAAAATGATTTGGCTTTGTCAGAAAATTGGTAAAAAAAAATGTGTAAACAGCAGTTCAATGTTCTAAAATGTAAGATCAGTGAAAATGAATCCTCTGGATTTACAGATGACTGTAAAATGAATAAACAGTATGGCCAGGCAGTTGTGAAGGCAAACAAAATTCTGGGATGTTAAATTTAAATTTACTGACAAAGAAATAAAGGGAGCCTACTATAGCTATTTCAAGCTATAGTCTCCCTTTATTTCTTTGTCGGTAAATTTAAATTTAACACAAAATAGTTTGTCATGGAAGTGACTGCCTGCGAAGGCTCCTGCATTGGGGCTGAAAGGCGAAAGCGGAAGCAGTGTGCTCCGTCCCATATTTGGGTAGACCAGGTTGCCCTAATAGACCGGTCTCACCGGAAAAGCACTTAAAATTCTGGGATGTATCATTAGAAGGATCACCAGCAGGAAAAAGGAGATCCCATTCCTGCTATAAAGGGCTTTAGATGCCATTTGGAATACTGTGTCCTGTTCTGGAGACCTCACTTTAAAAAAAGATATTGATAAGATTGAGTCTGGAGATGGGCAATAAAAATAGTGTAAGATCAGGAGAGATTGGAGGAACTGAATAGGTACAGCCTGGAAACAGAAGGGAAAGGGTGGACATGATTGAAAATATATTAAGGGTGTAAACAAGGTTCTAGAAGTCAGTATTTTCAATATTAAGGAAAAAAACAAAAACACAGAGGTTTAGCTTCAAATTGACAGAAGGAAAGTTCAAAAGTAATGAACTTCACAGAAAGAGTAGTGGAAGCTTGGAACCAGCTTCCAGAAGAGATGGTGGGTCAATCATCAGTAAGTGAGCTTAAGCATGCTTGGGATAAGTGGATGCCCATTATCTGACAAAAGTTAAAAAGATTTTTTTTAAAAATGAAATGAAATAAATAATTTAAAAAACCTCAAAGGGCAATTCAATGGACCTCTAGGTCTTTTTCTGCTACTTTTCTATTAATATAAAGGGAGCTGTCAACATTTTTGTGGTTATGAAATTATCCTGGGCAGGGGAGAATGTTATTTCTTCAAATGATACTATATAAAACTTCATATTCCAAATCCCAGATAGAAAGTTCTGGTATTTCAATATAGTTTCCAAAAAAGTGAAGTGAGTTAGAAATACAAATATTATCTTACATCATAATTCCTTTTACTCATCAAATGAGCTGTATATTTATTTTGCATTCATGCCAGTTAAGAATTATACCTTTGAAGATCATATTAAAGTTATTTAATTTTAAAACATTAAAGATTTTCTCCTTAACAAATATTTATTTTAAATATGGAAATAAAGATGCTAATGTCACTACATTTTCCTTACCAATTAAATGGCTACTTTCTGTGATTGAATGTATTACTAATGTGTTGTAACAGTTTAAACACTTCCAACATATGAATGAGGATGAAGAAATATCATGTGACTGTTTCCTTTCCAATATAACAGAGGACAGATTTCTTCACAGAGGAGGACTTTGTATGTACAAGGAAGGAGAGATCATGGATGTTACATCAGCACATGACTCAGTTTCCTATTGATAATTTGATAAAGCTAGTATTAACAAGGGTAGCTATTTTATCTATGGATGAAAACTTCAATCTTGAGCTAAGTGTAGAACTAAGTTAATCATGCCAATTTAAAATCTAGATACTGGAGTATATCTGTGCTGATAGATATCCTTCAAAAGAATAGCACGACTTATCTATTACTTTCAATTTCAAATTTTCTATATCTGGTCAAAGGAGCTGGAACAAAATAAAGGCCAATTAAAGATTAAGTGAAAGGAAAGTCAGGGACAATTATATGGCTTATAGAAAAACTAAGAAAAACTAAAATAATATTACTTAAAAAGTGCAGAGGTCCCTGCTTAAACAATAGAGGGAGATAGGAAAAATAATGTCCCAAAATTATAAGGCAAAGGAGTTTGTAACCATCTGTATGCTGTTTTTCTTCTGCCCAAATGTATACAATCTGCTATGCAGCTAATGCAATGTTGCATATGAAATAAGGTGTGGTTAAAACTTATTCAGAACAGCCAACTACTCTGTACAATAATGCTTGCAGTGTAAGCCAGTGAAGAGGAAATAGAAGCAAATATTCCAGGACACTTATAAAAGTGAAAATTCTGATTATTAAGAGGAAATATATCAGATCCTATTATTTGAACATATTTTCCATATAGGAACTCTTATACAATTAAACATAAATTAAGATATAATCAATTTTCCCCCATTCCTTTCTTTTCCTACCTCTCCCCCAACCCAAAATAAATTGGGTTTCAAAGCTTGGGAACTATACTTCCCCATAAACTCATTTGACCTCAGTTCTCTGGATGACATCCATAAAGTCACTTTATAAAAATGTGCTGCTTGCATGGTACAATAAATTGAACAAAGAGCTCAGGAGGATGGGATCAATGAAAGTGATAAAGCAAGATTGATCAGCTGAATGGGAAGCCTATTAGAGATTGTTGAGAAAGATGAGTGCATTCCATTTGTCTCATCCTCCAAAATTTAAATTACACATTACAAAGGGGCAAAATTCTAGTTATGCCACAAAAGAGCTTTGATAACTGCTGTCAACCCCACACATTTTGTCATAGAATCTGTGTTTGTATTAGAAAAGTAAATAAAAAAGGGAGAAATATAAAGATAAATAAATAGAATAGTTGAATACACAGCTAGTAAAATAACAATGTAAAATCCTTAAGGATAGAGATTATCCCTTTAAATTTAGATATGATCATTACAACATTTTGTTTGTTTTGCTATTTACATTATGTGTCTTTCTTAAGGTTAGCGCTCCATCTGTTGCTCAACTCACAGCAGCTTATACCTACCTTCCCTATTGTATGGCATGCTGGGAGTTGTAGTTCAGTAACAGCTAAAGGGCCACATATTGCCAATACTTCAACCGGCAGATTGCTAAATAAAATATAATTTGCCAAGAATTTCATGAATCATATTCTGGTTAAAGTTGTATCACATTAGACGTTTATGCCATAGTCCTGCTTATGACAGAGTTACTGTGAGAAAATTCCCACCTAACAAACCGTATATCAAGTGAAATTGTCATCATTGTGCTGAGTATAATAATATTAAGGATAAATTACAATTCATAAGCAAAATTATTTTCAGATTATAGTCATAATTATATTTTAATCTCTGTAGTGGAGAGTTGTAACAAGCACAATGGCATTCAGTAGAAAGTAGTCCCAATGCGCCAGGAGGTAGGGGATATTTTTATCCACAGCAGTCTTCCCAAAAATTGAATCAGAAATTTATTTAGAAAAAGTTCTTATGCAAATAATTAAATTTGCAAATAGCATCTTAACCTTAATAGCTACCATCTCCATTATTTCAGCTAAATTTTTAGATGTGAAAAAATAGTCTATTTTATATGTCTATGGAGATTCTCAGTCATCCAGGTCATGGTTGTCCCAAAGGTGCTTTTTTTTCAAGAGGCAACTGGACTTTCTGGTTTTTCTTTGAAGACGTTTCGCTTCTCATCCAAGAAGCTTCTTCAGCTCTGCTTCTGAAGCTGAAGAAGCTTCTTGGATGAGAAGCGAAACGTCTTCAAAGAAAAACCAGAAAGTCCAGTTGCCTCTTGAAAAAGCACCTTTGGGACAGTATATTTTATAATTTTATAAACATTACATTCATTCAAAGTATCTGACATTTTGTTGTGTGGAGAACAATTGTTTTATTTGAATGTTGGAAATAATGATGGGCAATAGATAATAAAATAATAAAACATAGTAAAATTGCAAATCTTGACAGAGGAAGAACATTCTCTAGTCCATTTCTCTGGTTTGGCTGCATATATGAGCCCTGGGCATCAGTTGGCCATTGTTATTAAATACTGTGAAGCAATTTTTAGCTATATAATTTTCAAAGCCACTTATTCGTATCCACACTGGAGAAAATGCACATCATTAAAGTAGAGAGACTCTCAAGATGAGAGAGGTACTGATTTTCGCCAAGGACAACTCTGATGATGCTTCCTGATTATACACAAATGCCAAGGAAACACAGTCCTCTTAAATCTGCTTTTTTCTATTTTTTGTGTCCCTCTTGCAACATAATTTAGCCATCCCCTTTCATTCAATTGATAGGAAAGATAGGGAAAAAAAACAATAAAAGGCTTTCAGATCCAGATGTCTGTGTGCAATTGAGTTTCCACTGACGTTGGTAATTTTAAAAAGTCTTTGATACATTCTCTTGAAGGGCAAGATATCATAATGCAAGTTTAACCTCTGTGTCTATTTGACCTAGCACATTTATAACTAGTCCTGAATTAAATAGGCAGTAGGCAGTAGGCAAGCCAAAGATACTAAACTAATTCAGTTTGAAATAAGACAGAGTACTTGTTGATGAACTGGGTTTAGATGGAAAGACACAACTTAGTTAAAGTAGTAGTCAAGGATACCAGGAGACAAACATAGCACAGCAATCAAGGTAAAATCATTGCCAAGATCAAGCAGAGATCCAGGTTTCAAGGATAAAATACAACATGAGAAGAGCATCTAATGGACATTTGTTTCAGCATCTAATTGCAGTTAAGTAAAGGCAGAAATCCATATGCTCTTAGTCTCCAAACAAGTTTCTCAGTCCTAATTACTAAACTTGGTGCTTCAAGATCATGTACTAATTTACAAACAGTCTCACTTATGCTCTGTGCAAATATGTACTCTTTCTTCCTATCTTTTGGTTCTCTCTTCAAAGCCAGAGATGCCTCCATGGCCTAAGAGCTCTGGAATCTAATACATGGTCAGAGTTTGAAATGCTAAAGTACAAAGGGCAATATTATTTCAAAGAATCTGAAATAATTATTAAGGTGTGACAGGGCCTCAACCCTTAAGTATCAGCTTCCCTAAAAGTCATCCCAAAGGTGCTTTTTTCAAGAGGCAACTGGACTTTCTGGTTTTTCTTTGAAGACGTTTCGCTTCTCATCCAAGAAGCTTCTTCAGAGCTGAGAGCTGAAGAAGCTTCTTGGATGAGAAGCGAAACGTCTTCAAAGAAAAACCAGAAAGTCCAGTTGCCTTTTGAAAAAAGCACCTTTGGGACAACCATGACCTGGATGACTGAGAATCTCCATAGACATTTCCCTAAAAGTCCTTTTTGGTTTCTCCTCCTCATTCAAGGAGGAACTGGCCTTCAGAATGCTTCAATATGAACTGGATTATGTGGGTTATATTTTTTAATATGCAAACACTGGACAGATTCTCTATGTATGGAGGTTCTCTGCATTGAAATTGCAGAAATGTTTCCTCACTATTCACTTGCATGGAGACAGTCTATGGAAATAAGAATCTCTCTATTTTCTTTCTACATAAGGAGATTGACACAGGGGGCAGACCCAGCCACTCTTTCATACTTCCCTTGAAAGTATGAGGTAAAATTTCATCTGGAATTAGCATTTCTATATGTGTATGTATTGATATACAGTATAGTGGCAATAGATACACCATCAGTAATTCTATGTAATCCTTATTAAATAACAGAGATTGTGTAGAGATTAGACATTATCAATAGAAAATAAAGAAGATTATTTTCCTTTCAGGCAATCAAACTTGCAGCACAATCAAACTTGTAAGATTGTACTATCCAATCTCAATAAAGGAAACAATAACCTTCCTATGGAATTGATTTCCTGATCTGGTCTATTTAGGGAGCTAACAGTATATGAGGTCAGTCACACGGTTGAAGATTTGTCACTAAACAACTCATTTTCTGGCATGTTGAATAACTTGCATTGCAAAATATCATTGACTGTTCTGTCAAACCTCTACTTTTCTCTAGGTATACCTTTTTTGAAGGAAGGCCAAAATAATGCCAAGCGATTATCCTATATGAGCTTTTCCTATAAAGAAGAATAGCAGAAGAAAAGAAAGGCCATGCATTTAAAACCCTCTTTGTTCCTGTAAAAAGCTCTTAGTCAATGATAAAAGAAGCCATGCTTGTTAACATTCTAAAGAAAATCCAATATCCTAAATGAAGATAGTTGGATACATTATGCTGTGGTATATTATATTCATTACTGCGTTTATACCCTGCCTTTCTATTTATTTCAACAGTCAAGAAAGCTTATAATAATTAAAAGAAAAGGGAAGTATTTTTACAAAATTAATTCAATTAAATAAAAATCAGTCATTACAATAATTAAGATGAAAGAGATGGGCTTTTACTACAATAGGAGCCAATATATAGCTTAGGGAGAATTCAGTAGACCAGGAGCCCATATAAGGCAAGTCTTTTTTGTACTTGTCCAATAGACAAACTTCTGGTATCCACAGCATTTTCAGAGGGCCTTTCCTACTCTAAGTAACTGGAGAGGTTCCTAGCCATGTCAAATTCAGTTCTGATCACTTTATCAAAACATTATACATCCTTGCTATCACAACAGAAACGCTTCAGTGCAGGGGTGGGTTCCTACTTACCTCGCTGCCGGTTCGCTCCCTCGCGCACCTCGTGCGTGTGCCTCATGGGCACACGCGCGCCTCATGCGCGCGCGCATGCGCAGTAGGAAAAAATCCCCAAAAAATCCCCCCAAAATAAAAAAAAGCCAAAAAAAAGATGGCGACCATATGCACAGTGCCGGAAGTTGGCTTCTGCGCATGCTCAGAAGGGGGGGGAAATAAAAAAAAATAAAAAAAATTAAAAATAAAATAAAAAAAGATGGCAGCCCCCACGGACCGGCACCGACCGATCCGATCCGGTTCGGTGATGTCATCGTGACGTCACCAGTGGGCCGCTACCGGTTCGGGAGAACCGGTCCGAACCAGGAGGAACCCACCCCTGCTTCAGTGCCTTCTTGGTAAGAATTCCTGAAGACACACCATGGGAAACATTACATTTCTATTTGTTTGTATATTATAATAATTGTGCTCCAAAATTGATCTCTGAATGAGATTATAAAGTAGCCCAAAAGGTTAGTTGGAGGGAGGCATAGCATAATCTTTACAACCAGACTATTGATGTAGTTTACGTGTAGGTGTTTATTTTTACTAAACTTCAGTTGAAGTTCACTGACTGTTTAATTGCAAGTTCATTGAAACTTGCCGTTTTAATAGAAACTGTGCAGTGGTTTCATTGACTCAAGCATTGCAACTTTTAATAGAGGAAAACAAAATTGACATATAGGCAAAAAGTCTCAAGAAACTTTCCATACTAGAAAACAATTAGTAATGGAAAGTTAATCCATTCACACTGGTGAATCAATCCATAAAACCACACACACACACACACACACACATACACACACACACACACACACCACATACCCAACTCATGTTTATCATGAGTTTTTGTATAGTTCCTGACAGTCATTTTTCTTCTCTTCTTCCACACTTAAATATAAGGGTAGAAAGAGTCAACCCAAAGCAACATTTAATAATAAAACAACTACATACCTAAGCATCAAATTGGTTGCAAATTCTTAACATCTACATTTTAGAAATAAGATGCAACATTTATAATGTTAACATTGCCAGAAAATTGTCAGAGTAGAGTGTCAAAACTCCCACCCTGGCAATAAACCTCTTTGCAATTTGAGAAGAACCCAGATAATATGTCAGTAGCAGAAGAGATTTATATGACTTAAAAATCTCTAAACATCCTGCTTATAAAACATTGTTTGAATATTTATATATTATTTACCTTTGCTTTTACTTATTTTCCTTGTTTTAGCTGGAAGACCTATTCACAAGGCTGTAAAACATATATTAAAGTACAAAAAAAATCAGATACAGTAAAGACAGCAACAATCAATCATTCTTGCTTAATTGTTATGGAGAGATATTTGGGGGAAAGATATTTGTAGTCAGGGAGAGAAGTTTTCGCTCTCCTTTGTAGTGTGATTACACTTGAAAAGTCTTATTTTCTGAAGAAAAGGAGACCTTCAATGAAGCTGTCAATGGAAGGCTTTTCCCTCCTAGTACAATGGACAGTGTGTGATGGGCAGTACATAGTACAATGGACAGTGTGTGATGGGCAGTACAGGGAAGAAAGGGGAGGGAAGAGAAGAAAGAAAACAAGAGAAGAAACAAAGATGTGGGGAAATAATACCATAAACGAATGTATTAGATAAGATATTAAAGGGCAAATTTCAAATACAACCAGTAGAATAATCTGATGTTGTACATTCCTTAGGATAGGAAATTTCTGAAGTATGCCAGAATGCAAGTGTGGGTTTACTTGATTTCTTCCCATTATGTGATGGAATATAGTCTGGATTCCCAGGAGGGACGGATGTACTCCAGAAGAACAAGAGACAACTCAGTTCAGATAGCTTGCCTGAGAGAAAGAGGGTCAAAATGATTCTTCCCTAATAGTTCTCAGAATATATGATTTATCCCCCTATTTCAGCCTTTTATTATGGGCTATATCTAACATAAGGCAATACAATGAAATCAAATGTAACATGAAACAAAAATTAAAGTTTACATTATAAACATTCCATATGGCCCCTATAATTAATTATGTAGAGTTAACAATCTGTTCTATAGCATAAAAATTGGTATCTCTAGGTTTTCAGTATTGGAGTCTGAAAGGAGGAGAAAAAAACTTAAGGTTTATCTAACCTGCTGCAGAAATACATTAAAACAGGAATAATAAAAAGTAAACAAATATCTACTTTTCTGACTCTCTCCACTTGAATAGGAGAGACAGAAGTATAGCCTAAATTAAGAGTGTTCAACCTTGGCAACTTTAAGACTAGTGGACTTCAACACAATTGAACGAGTCCAGAAGTATTTCACAAGAAGAGTACTCCACTCCTCTGCTCACAACAGAATACCTTATGCCACCAGGCTTGAAATTTTGGGCCTGGACAACCTAGAACTATGCTGCCTATGGTCTGACCTAAGTGTAGTACACAAAATTGTCTGCTACAACATCCTACCTGTCAATGACTTCTTCAGCTTCAACCTCAATAATACACGGGAAAACAATAGATACAAACTCAAGGTAAACCGCTCCAAACTTGATTGCAGAAAATACGACTTCAGCAACAGAGTGGTCAATGCCTGGAATTCTCTACCTGACTCCATTGTTACATCCTCTAACCCCCACAGCTTCAACCTTAAACCGTCTACCATGGACCTCACCCCATTCCTAAGAGGTCCGTAAAAGGGGGCGTGCATAAGCGTACCATCGTGCCTACCGTCCCTGTCCTACTGTCCCCATTTACTTGTACTCATTCCTTGTTCATGTCCATGTTTACATGTTTACATGTATACCTGTACATGTTCAACAAATTAAATAAATAAATAAATTGGACAACCAAAAAAAAAAAAAGAGGTATCATT
>QLTV01002955.1:240561-271862 GCA_003457575.1 Thermophis baileyi | reverse complement strand
GACAAGACAAACATGATATTTCTAGACAACCTTGATGAAAAAAAATTTCTTTCTTTTTTCTTTCTTTCTTTCTTCTTTCTTTCTTTCCTCTGTCTGCCTGCCTGCCTTCCTTCCTTCCTTCCTTCCTTCCTTCCTTCCTTCCTTCCTTCCTTCCTTCCTTCCTACCATCTTTCTTTCTTTCTTTCCTTGCTTTCTGTCTGTTTGTCCTAACATCTAACATTCCTTCCTAACATCTTTCTTTTTTTCACGGCGGGAGAGCCGGCGCTAGGCTTACCTTCCTGGCGAGGCTCGGAGACCGCCCAGCATGCCCATCTGCCAGCTCTCCACTTTCTGCCTGCCCCGCCAAGGTGCCCGTCAGCCCGGAGCCCGGCGGACCCTGAGGCCAGAGGAGCTCCATAGGTGCGTGCCCCAATGCACACCAAAGGTCCTGGAGCCAAAGCCGGGAAGGCGAGAGGGGCGGCGGCACCCGCGCTCCGGCAGCGTCGCGTCCCGTGTCATGTGCTGTCTGGGAGCGCAGTCTCCGGGCTGGCAGGGGCCTTCCTCACCCGGAGACTGCGCTCCCGGACAGCACATGACAGGGGACGCGATGCTGCCAGAGCGCGGTTGCTGCCGCCGTCGCCCCTCTCGCCTTCCCGGCTTCGGCTCCGGGACCTTTGTGCACCTATGGAGCTCTGCCAGCCTCAGGGCTGGCGGGGGCTTTGGCGGGGCAGGCAGAAAGTGGAGAGCCGGCGGATGGGTGTGCCAGGCGGTCTCCGAGCCTCACCAGGAAGGTAAGCCTAGCACCGGCTGGGCCCACGCACTCCCGCCCGCCCCTTGCTCCGGCCGTCTCCTGGGAAGTTCGTGGGAAGTGGCAGCGGGCGGAGCTGGGCAGGGCAGAGCCGCCGGTGCAGCAGTGCCTGGCAAGGAAGGCTAGGTGGGGAGGCGTGGCCGATTGTCTCGTTGTCCCATGGGGCGGATGGGCTGGAAGAAGCATGGTTGAGCGGGGCCGGGGCAGTGCAGCCTATTGTGCCTTCTCTTGCCCCGCTCTCCATCCTGGAGGGCCGCACATCCCCCCCGCCAATCCTCCATAAAACCGCCCGCCCCGTTTCTGCAAAGGCAGAGCCCTGCAGGGTGATCTGAAGAGGGATGCTGTAGAAAAGGCTGCCTTCCATCCGTGTCTCCCATGCCAGCTCTGCGGGACTTGGGGCTCTGAAGCAGCCCACTGACTTCCAACGCGGCACCGCGGTCCGAGTTCCCAGAGTGGCGCCGGCAGTCGGCTGGGCTGATCTGCAAAGAGAGCAGGCAGGTGGCCGGTTGAGAAGCCAGTGGGCTGCTTTGGAGCCACAAAGTGCCGCGGAGCCGGCACGGGTGGAAGGCAGGAAAAGCTTGGCGGGAAAAGCAGTGAGCGGGAAATTGGGTGGACATGGGCGGGGGGGCGCAGGGACAGGACCGGTTTGGTGAACCACCTGCCGCCCCCCTTGTCCCTCTTAGCGCCCCCCCTGCCACCACCCTTGCCTCTTAGCGCCCCCCTAAGTCATCCCACCGCCCCCCAGGGGGCGGTACCGCCCACTTTGGGAACCACTGGTCTAGTGATTCAAAAAATATTCGAATGTGCAGAGATGGATAAACTCACACTAGAATTAAAGGATAAAGATAATTCAGAATACTATGCGGTATGGGACGATTGGTATGTATGGATAGACAATAGAAATAGGAACTATAAATGTACATAGAGTTAGATTGTAAATAGAAGGTATTTAATGTACTGATTATTGATTTCCATTGTATGTATAATGTCACAGACTTGTTAATTATGTGATAGAGCTGTGTAAAGAAAAATTGTGTTATAAAAATAAGTATTAAAAAAACTGGGTGATTTTTTTTTCTGACTGGGAGCTGAATGTTCCATGTTTAATGGTTTTCTGCTTCCAAGGCCCCAGGAGAACATCTGGAAATGTCATAGTGTTTCTGAGGGAGAGACTGACATTTTTCAGCCTTTTTTTTCCCTTTTTGGTGGGAGGCTGAGAAGTTTAAGTGCAAAATAGGTGTGTTGCATTCTGTGAAAACTTAAAAGCCTTAGTTTGGACTATTTTCAGTACAAAACAAAAATAGTAAATACTGTACTGTAATCATGTCTCTAGAAGGAGAAATGTCAGCAGTAGATAGGGTGAATTAGGAGCTCTCTGTTGCTCACAAATTGCACCTTAAATGTCTGTTCCTCTGGACCGATGTTTCTCAACCTTAGCAATTTTATGATATGTGGACTTCAACTCCCAGAACTCTTCAGCCAGCATGTTGGCTGTGGAATTCTGGGAGTTGAAGTTCATTCATCTTAAAGTTGCTAAGGTTGATAAACCTTCCTCTGGACTGCATACCTTAATTATATTGTACTGGGTCTGCTAACATAAAGCTCATCTTCATTGTTGTGTTTTTTAAAGTAAATATTGAATGAGGAGGCTCAGTTCTGGACTCTATATCCTGTCAGGGGCCTGAGCTTAGGAGTTTGTCCTGTTGGAATATGGCTGGGGTTTATTTTTTGCTATGAAAGCAATTGTTTCCATTTTTCTTTTAGTACAAATAACAAGCATTGTGTAAAAATTAAATACACTGCCAAGGTGGGTCCCGATTTGGACATGAAGGCCTCATTAGCTAAAAAGGCTTTGCTCAGAGGTGGTACTCAGCAGGTTCTGACCAGTTCTGGAGAACCGGTAGCGGAAATTTTGAGTAGTTCGGAGAACCGGTAAGTACCACCTCTGACTGGCCCCGCCCCCATCTATTCTCTGCCTCCCGAGTCCCAGCTGATCGGGAGGAAATGGGGATTTTGCAGTAACCTTCCCCTGGAGTGGGGAGGGAATGGAGATTTTACAGTATCCTTCCCCTGCCACGCCCACCAAGCCACGCCACACGCACCAAGCCACGCCCACAGAACCGGTAGTAAAAAAAATTGAATCCCACCACTGGCTTTGCTGTTTGGGGAATTCACATCCCACTTAGTCTATCTGATTAAGAATAACACAAGGCCCTGCTGTCCATTTATCATTTAGCTCATCTCATCTTCCAAATGAAGACTTCTTCCTAAATTCAAAAGGATTCATTATACACCTTCGTTTATCTGCTCAGTGCTCCCTCCCTTCTTTTCAGCTGCCTTTCTCTACTCAACGTGCAAAGCCTTTTCCCCAGCTGCCACACAAAACCTTCCCGCCACTGTGACCTACTTATTCTGGCTCTGCTCTTTCTGAAAAGAGTGTAAATAGAAACTTAGCCCCTTGGCACCCTCAGTCAGGCTTTCATAACTTGGTCCCAAATGCGAATAGCACCCAGCTAGACTGCCATTCATTAAATGTGTTAAATGTCAAAACCTTGCTGCTTTCATTCACTTTTCATGCTATTATTCGTATTTGCATGGATCTCTGAACGTGGGTTTTGTTATAAAAGCCAGTTACATGAAAGTGCTTAGATACTCTCAGGTTTGTATTAATTGAAAGAATGAAGAGCTGGTTTCTACAGTAACAATACAATAGTCTAATTTTGTTATAATTAGCTATTTGCCACAACTTCATGAATGGAAGGAGGAACAGGATACTCTGTAGCTGAAGATCATGCAGTACTTCATTAGTGGGTTATCTTTAAGAAAACAAGATATTCAAGGGAATTGCAGTTTCATAACATAGGAAAAAGCAGTTGGTTGAGAAAACTAGAATATGGCATAGTAGTTAAGATGTTGGACTAGAATTAGAGAAACTGCCCATTAGATTATTTTGAACAAATGACCCTTAATTTCACCTACCCACATGACTGAATAGGAAAATCTGGTGGGAGAATGCTAAATAGGCTGCTCTTGATTTCTGATGGGATCGAGTGGGATCTTGATCTAATAATTATCTAATGCATTGTAAGTTAATAATGTATTTTTTATTTCTTCAAGGCAGATATATGGTCAGTGTCAGGTGATTAGACTTCACATAAAGCATCCTTGTTAGGGTAGATAGTTGGTCTATTTACATAATACCTGGAAGAACATCACTGGTAGCCATGCACTTTCTCACACAAAATCTCTTGGATAGAGATTGCATTATATGGTCTTTCTATTCTCTGAGTGAGAAGATAAATAAAGGGCAAATACCAATATCCATAGTATATGCACAACAGAGTGCAGTACTACTACACATTTCCCATTCCCTAAACCAATGTTTCCTCAACCTTGGCAACTTTAAGGTGTGTGGACTTCTGGGAGTTGAAGTCCACACCTCATAAAGTTGCCATAGTTGAGGAACACTGTCCAAAGTTGTAAGAGTTCCAGGGATTCTATAACTGATGAATTTTTAATGTAAATAAGGAAAATGCTGCTCCAATCACCTCCAACAGTCATTTTTGTACCACAGCAGATTCCTAGAACGACCCTTTGCATGTATATCCCTTTAGCTTTTTGCGTAACAAGATAGTTCCTACATTTCTCTCCTTTCATTCTCATAGAAATCTTCCACCCACAAAATTTTCTCATCTCTGCTGGAAGAATAAATCTTTCCTAAACTTTGGGGCCATTTCTATCAGAACTGAGATGGCTTGCACATATAACAGTAGCCCAGGAATTTGCAGAGCCATACTTTGGTCTATAAGCCACAATAAATACACAAAATACCAAGCGGTAATGGGGGATCTCATTGGCAAAAGCAAACAAATATTAATGGTTTAGTGAATTCAGATAGTGAAAGAATATTTTTTGCCTCAACTGGAGAAAGTAATCTTGTTTTGAGCTTTTCACTGATGAAAAAAAGCCTAACTAATCTGGGCTATTAAGTTAATATAGCAACAGTTGACCAGTTACCAACAAGAATCTTACAAATTCATAGTTGATGTTGGGGTTGCCAGATTCTGGGCTGAAAATATCTGAATAATTACCAGATGGCAGCAAAGAGTTTGCTTTATAGGTATCTTTGACATCATCATGTGGTTATCTGGAGATCTGCAGCCCAAATCTGGTAGCAACATATTGGCAGAAATTGCACAGTATTTTTTTCATTCCCATTTTGCAATATTTTGGCTGAAAATAACACTTATTTACCAACCAACTGTAAAGTGCTTTTTTATGCAAAGCTCTTAATGAGTTATAAGAGAGCTAATGCTCAAGAAAAACAAACAAAACACAGAACACCCACCCACTTTGGCTATGAAGAAAGATTTGGCTTTGGGAGAAATTGAGGAAGAATTCAAATTGACTAGCATGGAAAGTAGGCTACTGCTGCTACTCCCACATCAGTAGACTGCAAGACATTTTCTCCTTTTGCAGATCCTCCTCCAGCTTTGTAAAAATATCTACTGCAAAGGCATGGTTCTATGTGGCCTCACTCTAAATAAGCAGTAAGTGCAACATTCCGACAACCAGCCTATTCATATATAGAATAGAATAGAATAGAATAGAATAGAATAGAATAGAATAGAATAGAATAGAATAGAATAGAATAAAAGAGTTGGAAGGGATCTTGGAGGTCTTCTAGTCCAACCCACTGCTTAGGCAGGAAACCCTATACCATAGAATAGAATATTCTATTCTAGACCTGGGGGGTCTTCTAGTCCAACCCACTGCTTAGGCAGGAAACCCTATACCATTTCAGACAAATGGTTATCCAATCTCTTCTTAAAAACTTCCAGTGTTAGAGCATTCACAACTTCTGGAGGCAAGTTGTTCCACTGATTAATTGTTCCAACTGTCAGGTTGGAACAATTAGTTCTATGTTGCTTGTCTCCTTGATTAGTTTCCACCCATTGCTTCTTGTCCTGCCCTCAGGTGCTTTGGAGAATAGATTGATCCCTTCTTCTTTTTGGCAGCCCCTGAGATATTGGAACACTGCTATCATGTCACCTTTTCTTTACATTAGACTAGACATACCCAATTCCAGCAACTATTCTTTATATGTTTTAGCCTCCTGTCCCCTAATTATCTTTGTTGCTCTTCTCTGCACTCTTTCTAGAGGCTCAACATCTTTTTTACATTGTGGCGACCAAAACTGGATGCAGTATTCCAAGTGTGGCCTTACTAAAGCATTATAAAGTGGTATTAACACTTCACATGATCTTGATTCTATCCCTCTGTTTATGCAGCCTAGAACTGTATTGGCTTTTTTGGCAGTTGCAGCACACTGCTGGCTCATATTTAAATGATTGTCCACTAGGACTCCAAGATCCCTCTCACAGTTACTACTATTGAGCGAGGTACTACCTATACTATACTGTGCATTCTGTTTTTCTTGCCTAAATGTAGAACCTTAGTTTTCTCACCACTGAATTTCATTTTATTAGATAGCGTCCATTAAACTTCCCCCTAAGCCAGGGGGTTTGCAGGGTCTGATCCAAAAAGTAAAGATGATGGCCATGATATTGTGAATGAAACTCTGCCTGTTTTTATGTGTGCTGCACATGCAGTGCATATAAAAAACAGGCAAAGCTTCCATTGCATCTTTGTGCAAATATGATTTCTTACCTCAGTATTATTTAAATTGCATTTGTGAGTTCCTGAAAACCAGCCTTCATTTGAACATTGATCAATATCCACTTTCTGTAGATTTATGTCAACTTTCACAACACCCCTGAAAAAGAAAGGAAAAAAGATTAATTTGCATAAGACCAGGGTACCATGGAAAGAAAGAGAAAAAAAGCTGTAGTCCATTTTAAGATCAATTCTGAGAAGTTATGATTAGTGAAATGAAGAATCTCATTTAGTCAATCTAGTTACAAATGCCAAAACTGCACTAAATATTAATGCCAAAAAAGGATACATTCTAGTTGGCTGGTATATCACAGTACAGCTTTCTTTTACCTGGTGCTCTTCAGTTTATTGGATTAAATAATCATCATTCATCATCTGTGCCCAGTTGAGATGCAACACTATTCTGTGTGTATGGGAAATATATTCCAACATCTCTGGGAATATTAGATTTGGGAATACTACATTAATTTATGGTAGTTATACAGGTATACAGTAGTTATACAGTTATACTGTTGATCCATAAGAGATAATTATAATTCCTAATAATAATTCACCCAATACCACCATTCAATTTATTTCCAAACAAAGAGAAAGTAAACTTCCATAGCGTCTCCTGAGTCATCCTAAAAGCATAATGGAATGGAGTGGAATTATTGTTTGGTTTTATGAACAGAACCTTTCTGTGACAAAGAATAGTCTGTCTGAGGCAATTTCTTCTTTTCGCATACCAAGAAATAATAGACCTTGCTTCTGGAATTAACTCCTTTTGTATAGTGTCCTTGATGAGAGCAGAATTATTTAATTAATTGCAGGTGGATTTTAAATCCCATTTTTTCTCATTGGTTCAAGCAAGTGTACAATATTTCTAGTGTCAAACCCTGGGGAAATCAGGAAAGCTAAGGCTTTCTACAAGAATCTGACCAACTGTCCGTTAAGGGAAATGAGCGGGGGGTTAAAAGAGGCATTCAAGGTGGGCTGTATTTAGATCTCTTGTGAGCATGCAGGGACTTATGACCTATGATGTGCTTGGCCTCTCCCTCAGGCTCAGTTATCTCCAACTGTAAGGTCCGGCCTCCCCCCCTTATTCAAGAAAGTAAAGTCTGTTGAACCTTAGCATTTCAAAAGGAACCTTTTATTGAACAGGGGTGATAGCAGGATGAAAGAAAAGCAGGCTCTGAGATCCCTCAGGCAATACAGTTAGAATTAAGGAATTAGAGACCCCTCCCAACAGTCCGATATGGATTCAGCCAATCCGCAGGCGTGAAGATGTTATTGTACTGGCCGCCCTGAGAACGCGATAAGGGAACTTTCTCAGGGTCGTTCTCTGCCGGCTTTCAGCCAATACAACCCACATGGCCCTCCCTCACATTCCCCAAAAGGTGCGAATACCCAGAGCACTGAGGCGCCAGGCAAAAAGTTATAAAGCAATAAGGCACAGGATATAGGATACATAGGGGTTAGAGCAAGTATACAATATAAAGTGACCCAGGTCCCCCCTTCCCCTGAAGAAATGGCAGAACCACTGATCTGACACCAACAGCAGAAGAGTATCCTCATTTAAGAAAATTAGGGCAGACTTTCCAACCTGTCTGTTAATTCTGGGAGGTATCAAATATATCTGAAAAGTTCATGGTAATGGAAGACTGGCATAGTGAATGGATGAGGATAAATATAAAAAAAAGAGAACGCTAAATATAACACCTATTTTTAAATAGCATTAATAAATAATACCGTAAATAACACCCGTGACAATGACATACCAGAAACCATCAGTCCATACAGGCTGCAAATAGCCACTTATCAAGTATTTACAGGTTTAAAATATTTCTATTATGCATTCTGTTCAAAATAAACCTGCATATTTCACTTTCACTGATTTAGTTGTGACATGAATGCTGATCCATGTGAAGTTCATTTATCATCTTCCCTACCTTGGAAGAAATATTGTTATAGGCAGAAATAATTGCATTTACTTTCTAAAATGTATACAGTCCCAAGTGATCTTTCTTATCTTCTTTTAAATTTTGGAAAGGCCAAAATGTATTCCATAACAATTTCCTGGAGTGGACATATGAATTTGTAGCATTGACTATAGAGAAATATGAGTGAGAGTTCTAGAATCATAGCTTAGCCATAGCTCTATGGTCTTTCCCTTTAGGAAGAATAATATTACATGCCCTTTTAATGTAAACGGCCTCCTATGTAACCCCAAACTTGAAAGAAATCAGATTAGAGCAGGGATTTGCAACCTGTTTCCATGAAAACCACTAAAAATTTGCAAGATTTCAGTTTTATTATGTGAACAGTTGAAAGATGTCAAAAGGAACCATATTGTTGATACATTAAAATAGAAGCTAATGGGACACTCTGTTCCCCCCCCCCAAAGCTGGAAAACCTCTGCCAGTGAGAATAAACAATGGGAGATAAGAGAAACAAGAAATCTGCTTTGGAAGAAACTATTAATGTTGCCATTGTAACTCAAAATTCTTCATAGCATTAGCAGGAGTTACATCTCAGAAGCCATTTCATTATTTCAATTTCGATGCTAACAAGGCCTGCTTTTCTATCCTTGATCCAACACCATATAATGATCCATCATCTTCTTTGTGGCTATGCAGATAATTGATACCTTTTCCACTGATTATTGTGGTTGGTTGGTTTGCTCCTTACTTGGTGCTTATGAACTTCATCCTGTATTTAGATCAAGTTTAACAGAATGCCCTTGAGCAGGGGTGTCAAACTCGATTTCATTGAGGGCCGCATGAGGGTTGTGTTTGATTTTGGGGGGCTGGGGTGGGTATGGCCAGAGTGGGTGTGGCCAGCTCAATGTCACTCGTATGATCAAATGCCACTTTTGCTAGTAGTTTGTTTTGCTAGCACTCTGCCAGTGAAAGCAGAGCTTGTGAGGGCCGCATGCGGCCCTCACGAGCTTTGTTTTCGCTGGCCGAGGCACCGTGGGATGGTCCTTCGCTGTTTCCAGGGCAGCCCTATGGGCCAGATCTGGCCCACGGGCCTTGAGTTTAAGACACTGCCCTAGAGCAAAAAGTAGGGTATACGTCGTGTCAATAAATAATAAATTAAAATAAATTTTAAAATGAATAAAATAATAAATTTTAAAAATTAACTACTTCTCAGGACTACTCCACGCCTTGTAAAATTGGCTTTGACATACATACATTTGTTTAGTTAGTTAGTTATAAATTTATATAGCCACCTATCTTTCAACCAACTCTGGGAGGCTTCCAATCAAAAATTAAAAGACATATAAAATCATATTGAAACTATAAAACTAAGTCAATTAGAACGCTAAAAACAGCAAAAACCTGGTGCTGAATCAATCTTTGAATGTGTGACTATTTAGCCAGGCCTTCAAAGGAAGGCTAAAAGAGTAGAGGCCTGCGGAATTTCAGGGAACAGAACATTTCGTATCTTCCATATCCAGACTCACAATCAGGAGGTTGTGAGTTCGATCCTAGGTAGAAGCAGATGTAGGGTCTCCTGCTTGAGCAGGGGGTTGGACTAGATGACCTGCAAGGTCCCTTCCAACTCTGTTAATCTGTTAAATAACATCTTTATGATAAAGCCCAAGTTTATAGGCTTCCCTGGAGATGAACTTGAAAGATACAACTGGAAAATTGTATCTTGCGTGTTTCAATCAGAAACTTAGTTTTCCAGCAATAAGATGCTTTTCTCTTATAGTTAAATTTTACATGGTTTCTTATCTCTGTGACATCTATGTCAGTCCAGCTTTGATTGACCTGCCTGTATTACCTCTTTCTGGTTTTCCTATCTCCCATTTAATTCCAACTGGTTAGAACACTCCACATATTGAAAATGCCCCAGGGAGAGTCATGCTTGGAGACTTCCGGATCATCAGGCTCACACAGAGTGCCAGAAGAACTGCACATGAATTTGATTTCTCTATTACTTATATAAAATACTGACCTATAAGCAATGTACAACATTAAATATAGATACTTTTTTAAAAAAAAATATAGCAGTTGATAATCAGATAGTTAATGCAGACAGAGTATAAAACAGAGTCCAGCAAAAGTCAGAGAAGAAATTAATGGAAAAGGAAATGGAACCATTTAATGGAGTTGGATAATAACATGAAATAAAATACTGCAATGTTTAAAAAAGCAAAAAAGAATGAAACCATCTTAGCAAAGGTAGAATGAATATTTGTATACAAAAACTCCCTTGCATCTCTTAGTAACGTTGACAAACACTCCCAAAAGAAGGACATTGCATTCTGTGGTCAATGGACTGACTCACTACTGTAGAAAGCAATTTCCTATCTTCTTAAGAAAAATGAATTGGGAACTAGGTAAGTATTTTTCCAAATAACATTCCACAAATGGGAGAACAGCTAACTCTAATGCGTAATAACCTCCATGGAATTTCTCTGAAACACCAAACAACAATGCATTTAACCTCTGCTTGTTGTTTGTCAAGAGTATTGCCCAGGGGTACCACCTGTAATGTTGCAGAAAGCAATCAGCCAGGAAGCTAGCAAGAAGCAAATATTACACTCACAAAAAGAATCATGATGAATTTGATCAAACCATTACTTCATAGATGTAAGACAGGTTGGTCCCCAAAATCTTAGAGTCTCTCAAAACTACTAAATTGTAATGTTTAATGTGGAGATGTGGTGAAAGAAATTTTGATGTATTAGATTTGATAACTAGAGTGCCAAAGGACCATGAACTGCAATTTGTGATGCCGTTAAGGATAAATCAAACAGAAATATCCCAAAATACAAAAAGCAAAAGAAAGCAAAATGGCTGCCTACTGATAGTCTGCAAACAACTGAAGAAATGTAGAAAGTAAGAGATAACAGAGACAGAGGAAAAACTAAATGCTAAACTCTGGAGAAAAACAGAAAAAGACAAGGACTGATATCTAAATAAGCAATGCAAAGAGGGTAAAAAATGATTGGGAAGGACAAAAAGTTTACCTAAAATTGCAGAAATGAAGAACGCCTTTTATGCATATGAGCATAATAAAAGATGAAGACAAAAAAATTTAAAAAGAAGACATAAAGAAAATCTGGCATGAAGATAGTACAGTACAAAAAAGATCCTTAAATCTGTGATAAGCATAACTGTTTGATCATTGACCATTTGATCATTTATTGTGGAAAGTGAAGTTAAATTGCTACTTCAAGAGATGATGAAATACTAGCAAAACTGCTTAAAACCTTATAGAAAAATGCACTTAAAATACTACATTTTGTTTGCAAACAGGCATGGGAAAGACAGGTGTAGCTCAGAGGTGGGTTCCTACCGGTTCTAACCGGTTCTTTAGAACCGTTAGTAACTTGGCGATGACGTCACGGAGCCGGTTCTGTCGGTGTCTCCGTGGGCGTCACCATCTTGGATTTTGCTTCTGCACATGCGCATAAGCTAATTTTTGCTTTGCGCATGCGCAGAAGCTATTTTTTGATTACTGTGCGTGCACGTGCATGGCACGACCCTCAACGAACCGGCAGCAAAAGGATCCAGAACCCACCCCTGGTGTAGCTGAAGGGCTGGGAAAGATCCATTAATATTCCAATACTAAAAAAGGACATTGCTAACAAATGTTCATCAAACTACTGAAAAATTGCATTGATCTCAGATGCTAGTAAGGATTTTACTAAAGATTTAGCAATTCACTTTTCCAAAATACATAGAATAAGAACTTCCAGATACACAAACTGAGTTTAAAAAAAGGAGGAGGAGCAGAAATCACATTGCTAAGATCTGATGGTTAATGGAATGATGAAGAGAGTTCTAAAAAGGCAAAGTTTTCTTTTATTGACAAAATCTTTGGACTGATTAGACCACAACAAATTATGAATGCATCATATATTTTTGGAAGAAATTATATGATGACAAGAAAGTAACAAAATTGAAATTGGTACAACTAACTGCTTAAAAATTGAGGAAAGCTACGACTGTATATTGTCATATTATTCTTTAACTCATATAGTGAATTCATATAAGAAATGCTGAAGTAGAAGAAATAGAAAGTGGAAGTAAACATTTTTAGAAGACCTGAAGCATGGGCAGATTAAAGGTAATTAAAAAAAGCTCACAGAAAACAAGGCAGATCAATACTATCACAGTTAACAGAAGCATGAGCTTATGGGAACTCAAAGAAGAAATTATTGACAGACAACCTGGAAAAAATGACATCCTTCAAAGATTTGGAAGTAACTGAACAAACAATGTCAAAAAGAAAGAATTTTTTAAATACATTGGTGCTAGCCATACAAGTGGTATTTTATTAAAATATGATTTTATTAAGATTAATTGAAGTAGCAATTAAAAGAAAAAAGAATTAATTATAATAATTAATTAAGTGCAACTCTACCTAATTTTTTAATAAAGGATTTTACTTAGCGTGCAAAAGTCAACTGAAGCTGATTAGAAAAAAGTTGGCCTTTCTCATGCAGCATTCTGGGACACAGAGGCCAGACCACAAGGGCATTGTTCCCTTTCATTATGGACCTCTTGAGACCAATGTTTCTCAACTTTGACATGTTTAAGATGTGTGGACTGCAACTTCCAGTCAGCCAGCAAAATTCCCCAGCCAGCAAAAATATTGCTCTAGGCAATAATATTTAGGGCAATATCTTATATCTTGTGCCAAATGTATAAGCCATGAGAATATTTACTGGTTTTGGCTTCTATCTGCATTTCAGACCACTATCAAAACTGTGGAACTGATCTGATTCATTTATATACCTACTCATGATGCAGTTCTTGGACAGTTTATCCCAAGACAGCAAACTAAATATTCAAAATACAGTCATTCAAAATAGCAACTATATCCTATGTATATTTCAAAATCAACTTGCTTTTAGAAAGGAAAGCTCAAGTATTTATGTAAAAGGCTAAGGCAGAGGTGTCAAACTCACATTGTCACGGCGGTGTCATGTGATGTATCGGGACTTTTTTTCCCCTTCGCTAAAACGGGTGTGGGCGTGGCCAGTGCATGACGCATCCGGCCCGTGGGCTGGGAGTTTGACAGCCCTGGGCTAAGGCAATGTCTCAACCTCAGCAACTTCAGTGGACTTCAACTCCCAGAATTCCCTAGCCAGCAATTGTCTTGGAAATTCTGAGAATCTGAGTCCACACATCTTGAAGTTGCTGAGGTTGAAAAATATCGGAGTAAGATGGTGGATGACTGGGAAATTTGCAATGCATAAACCTAATACAGAGGATGCCAGGCTGGGGAAAGCTGCATTAGTTCAGCTAGAAAAAGAAAAAGAGATCTTCATATACGTCACACAAGTTCTATGATCAGGTGGAATTAAAAAACAAAATAATCTAGTTGCTAAACGAAGTGGGTGTCCTATTAGCAGTGCTGTCTTGATGTTTTGATAAGGATATGGAACATTAGCTGCATGATAACTAAAATTTGGCTTGTCAGCAGCATCAAATCACTGACATTTATCTAGCTTGATAATGCTGCCTAGCAAAATTCAAACCTCTTACTATTTGGTTATAAAAGAAATAAACAAATCATGGATAATTGTAGATCATTTGATAATCCTAGAGTCCTTTTTTTTTCATTTTAAGGCTAATAAGCATTCCATCTTTTTATGTAGTATTCTAATGCTAATACAAAATACTATAACATAATATTTTATTTTATGAATTTAAGGAAAATTTTCAAGGCCAGTAGAGAAGAATTCATTATTTGGTAGCAACTAATTAGAGCCAGTTTAGTATAATGGTTAAGGCAGTAGGCTAGAAACAGGAGACCATGAGTTCCAGTCCTACCTTAGGCACAAAGCTAGCAAGGTGACCTTAGGTCTGTCACTTTCTCTCAGGTTCAGAAAGGAGGCGATGGCAAATCACTTTTGAAAAACCTTGTCAAGAAAACTGCAAGGACTTCTCCAGGCTCCCTCTGAGAGTTGGACATGGAAGGGGCGGGGGAAGCAGCTTATTACAAATTAACTCTTTAAACGTTTCAGAATCCATGGCATCCGAAGAATTTGTACAAGATAGTAGGGTACATCTGTATGGCAGTCTGTTGATCACAGAACGGGTGGATACCTACAAATCAACAGTTCACTCAAAGCCCAACTGATCAGTCTATAATTAAATTAGGAGTTGAACTCAGCACTTTCTCATATAGGCTATAAGTAATTTCTGGGATCTGCTGTTGCAAGACGTAACACTGACCGCTTACTTAGCAAAGCTCTTTAAAAGGAGCAAAGAATAGGGTAGGTTATCAATACCTACTGATCGTGATAGTTCCTCCAGGTTTACTGGTCCCTATCTTTTTTCTAACATTGATTGGGAAACAAAAGTGACCAAGGGCTCATGTTCTGTTTGTGAATGTTTCAGAGGCGGCTGATCAGCCGCTGGGCAAAACAGCTGCTGGATAGTAAATATTATCTTATCTGAAAATCAGGGGGCTTCTTAAAACTTCCTACTATACTGAATCCCCAGAGCTAATACTATTCTGCACACTGTATTGGCCCGTCCATTTTTCATGTTGCAGAGGACTTCCCACCAGACAATAAAAGAGTATCTGAAGGGCAGGGGTGGATTTCTCTTACCTTCCCTACCGGTTCAGAAGCGCACGTGTCGCGTCAGAAGTGCATGCACAGAGGGTTATTTCCCAGCCGCTTTCAAGCAGCGGCGACCAGGGAACTGGTTCGGGGGGGCGTGGCAAGCTGGCCTTCACTACCGGTTCGGCGACTGTGGCCAAATTTTCGCCACCGGTTCGTGTGAACCGGTCCAAACCAGTAGCAACCCACCACTGCTGAAGGGACAAAAAAATATCATTTTTTTCTACCCATTATGCAGTTCTGCATACTATCCTGATGAAAAACAATTGTTCTGTAATGCAAAAATGAGAAAGATCCCTTTGTGGCACAGAATGGGAGGAAATGATCACAGGGATAATTTATCACATTTATATGCCATTCGCCTTCCAGCGACTCTCATCCCAGCACTATGCCACATCATCTTTGATGTGAACAACCTTTTAATCTAATGACTTTTTAGCAAGACAGAAGAGTCTTACTTGAAGTGAAAACTCAAGTGGGTCTAAAATTGAGTCAGTAACTGGCATGTCAGTAAGTGGCATGTACTAGTGGCAAATCAAGGCCCACTTGACCCAACACACCAACCCAAACAAAAGAGTCTATTATCAAATTATGACCTACTTCATACTTTTTACCTTTGCTGAGCTTTCCAATTGTCCAGCTTCATTCACAGAATTTTATTGGATGACCTAGACAATTATTTTCCATTTATAACTTCCCACTATGTTCCTGCTATTTCTGCTAGCTATTTTTCATAGTACAGAACAGAGGAAGAACTGCACAATGTCTTTGGACTATTGTGGTCTATTGTGGACTATTGTGATCTAGAGACTAATGTGAAGTCTCTAGATATCTAGATTTCAACTTCCAGAATTCTCAGAAATGGTCATGTTGCTAGTGAATCCAAAGAGTTCAACTCTAAACCTGATTCCATCCAGGTTAGGGAAAGTTGGACTAGTAACACAAAGAAGGAAATATTCTGGAATTGTCACTTGCTGTGATGGGCAACCTTTATATTTTTAAGAGAACAAGAATCATGTCAGCCTTCCAAAGGTCCAAAATGGGTAGATCAGCTGGATTTTCCATTATTTCCTGGATTAGAGGAGAGTTTTAAGCTCTGTCAGGTGCGTTTTCAGGCTTATGCTAACATTTTCATATGCTTTTGGACCTTCACAATGTAGGAAACCTTGCAATTATGTTATTAAATTTGGTAATATGATTGGTGGACATTTGAGGCCACAGAAATGAGCTCAGGGGCTACTTTTGATCTTTAAGCCATAGGTTGCTGTTCCCTGGTCAACAATGTGGTCAAAAGCCATGAAATACAAATTTATGCAGCCCATAAGCAAAGCTCAAATATATACAAGAACTTCACAATTACAATTCATAGCTGCAAGGTATTGACCCAGCATAATAAATTTGTTTTACAGAGCCTGGAAAATTGCCTTATCCAATTACTAGTGTTGTGAATGGCCACACTATTCTTTTACTGTAAACATTTGAACTTTACATAGGTATCTCACTGACGGAAACACTTGTGCTTGTCTCTTGGTAGCACTGTGTAGCATTTGGTCTCTTGGTAGCACTTGGTAGCATTTTTTTAAAGTACCTCTGTCAACAAAGGTAACACCAGGCATCCAGTGAATTGGGTTTTATCCCATAAAACCTTCTGCCAAAATGAATCTCTTTGAGATCTTCAGGAATCTTTGCAGTATATTTGTACAAGAAATGAATGCATTTCATTCAGCTTTTCCTCTCTAGAAAAGGATCTCTTTTTTAGGATCTAGCTTATTTTCTATTTAGATCTTTTGATCCCTCAACCAGAACCACATGTAAAATAGTATAAAATGGATATTGACTTGCAGAACATTAGAACGCTGAGTTCACCCTGGGAATTTATTTTTAGAACAGACACTGGAGCTTACAAGCAAATAGAGAATATATAGGTATGCACACAGAGACACAAACACACACTTAATTTATATGCTGGCAAAGTGAGGAGAGGGAGAGAGAGGGGGTAGGAGGTGGAGAGATGGGGGGACGGAGAGGGAGACAGACAATTGTTATACTTAATAAGTTATGCTTAGGTCCTTATAACATATATACACTTAATCAGAAATCATTGCTTTTTATTGCAAATAATCCAGATTTTTGCTACTTTCTGCCAAAGCACTTAAAACACCTTTTAAAGAGAAATATCATCACTTCATGGAATTTCTTCATTTTAAGTGAAATATCATCACTTCATGGAATTTCTTCATTTTAAAAACATAATAATTCATCATTTATAGCCTCTATTCACATAAAAGCTTATTAGTTTAGCCATCTTTATCTAGAAAGAAAATTCATTGGAAACATTGGAACCTTTTTCCAAATACTACACATAGGATCAGGCCACATAAACTCACACTTGGCAATCTGGGGGTTTAATGCCACAAGCTGCATTAATTTATCAAAACATGGCTATTTTCTACAACGGAATACTTGTCTAAGAAAATCAAGCTCAATGCTTTGCTTTGAAAACCTGGCCTAGAATAAATCATTACTGACCTTTAAGCAGTGGTTGGTTGCTAAAATGTGAATAGCCAGGATTAAGTCCTGCCAAATTTATTTTACAGCTCAGGCTGAGATTTTGAAAAGAATCAGAAATGACTGCCGGGCACAGCAGAAATTGGATCAAAGCTTAACCTAAAATTATGGACCTGTGGCCTAGAGGATGATGGGAAATGTAATTCAACATTGGAAAGTGGTTCGCCATGGCTGGGGTAGACCTATAGAAATAATTGAGCCTACAGGTTTATCCTTATATATATGACATTTCTGGGTTTAGTGGTTATGTTTTAGTTTGGATTTTTCTTATGTGGAATTAACACTCAATGGATTTGAGATTTAAGCTTGAACAGTTTGCTCTCACACTTCAAAACCTACGATAAACCTAGAAAACTGTCATCTATGGTGTTAGCAAATGTACTTTGAAACTGCCAACAATCAATTTATATCAAATCTCCTAGATTAGGGATGGGCAATTGGTAACTCTCTAGATCTACGTATCATCGATAACACTTTATATAGTCTTAGAGTTATGTGAGAATGAGACACATCCTGTGTGAAATATTTGAAGGAAATCAATGAACCATAGTATTCACTGAGATTATAATGAGAAAAGTAGATGGCTTATCAATCATTTTAATGTTTGAGATTTTGATTTTTTTGTGTGTGCATATGATTAAAAGCCAACTACAACTCTGCCCACATCTAGAATATCTGCTCTGACAATACCTGGTGCTTAATACATGTTGTTGTCCTTCTGAGTCAAGGAATGTTGTGGTCTTTGTAGACTTTTGTAAGTGGCAACATGACATTTGAGGGGAACTTCATCAACCCCAAGCCCAGAAACAAGATAGTGAGATCCAATAGAATCCAAGACTTTGTTTGCTTACATCTAATTCACAGAATCTTTCCAAACTAAAGTTATAACTCTATACATACATGTAGTCCTTGACTTATGACCACAATTGAGCCCAAAATTTCTGTTGCTAAGTGAGGCTGTTGTTAGGTGAGTTTTGCCCCATTTTAGACTTTTCTTTTCACAGTGGTTAAGTGAATCCATGCAATTGTTTGTAATACGGTTGTTAAGTGAACCCGGCTTCCCCATTGACTTTCCTTGTTAAAAGGTCACAAAAGTCATCACATGAATCTGGGACACTGCAACCCTCATAAATATGAGTCAGTTGCAAAACATCTGAATTTTAATCATGTGACCATGGGGATGCTGCAATGGTCATAAGCGTGAAAACAGTCATAAGTGACTTTTTCAGTACCATCATTAAATGAGCTGTTGTTGAGGACTAACTGTATATCCTGAGATATTCTAGAGTTCAGTTACCCTGAATTTCTTCCCATTTTCCCATCTTAATGTGCAGTCTCTTAATCTGGGCCTCTCCCTGGGAAACCTCTGTGTTGCCAAAGCACTCCCCTGCTGCTCCTACTGGTGCAAATCCATCACAGTCTTGGGCAAAATCCTCCTGCAGGAAAAATGGCATTCTCCTCTCCTGGTCTGTCCAGCTATAGCTTTATCAAGTAGCTGGTTGGATAGCTGACCAAAATTATCAGTGGTAGGCAACTGAGAGATTAATTTTCTTCCTGTAGCCAGGGCCAGAACCTTGCCAATAAGACTCAGAGACATAATGGCAGACGGAATAACAGAGTTAGAAGGGACCTTGGAGGTTTTTTAGTCCAACCCCTTTTATACCTTTCTGGTGACAGTGGTTAAGTGAATCCCTGAAGTTGTTAGTAACACAGTTGTTAAGTGAATCCCCAATAACTTTGCTTGTCAGAAGGTCAAAAAAGTTATCACATGACCCCAGGGCACTGCAACTATCATAAATATGAGCCAATACTGCAATACTGCATCTCTAACAATCCATCTGTTAAACTACTGAAGTTCGCAGATGACACAACAGTGATCGGTCTCATTCGAGACAATGATGAATCCGCATACAGACGGGAGGTTGAACAACTAACCTGGTGGTGCGACCGGAACAATCTGGAACTGAACACACTCAAAACCGTAGAAATGGTGGTAGACTTTAGAAGAAACCCTCCCATACTACCACCTCTTACAATACTAGACAACACAGTATCAACAGTAGAGACCATATCGCAAGATCTAAAATGGACACCTAACATTAAAAACATCATCAAAAAAGCACAACAAAGAATGTTCTTTCTGCGCCAACTCAGAAAGCTCAAACTGCCCAAGGAGCTGCTTATACAGTTCTACAGAGGAATTATTGAGTCTGTCATCTGCACCTCTATAACTTTCTGGTTTGGCTCTGCAACCCAACAAGACAGACACAGACTTCAGAGGATAATCAGAACTGCAGAAAAAACAATTACTGCCAGCCTGCCTTCCATTGAGTACCTGTATACTTCTGCACTACTATTAATCTTCTCATCGTTCCCATCACCCATCTCCTCCCACTAATGACTGTATGACTGTAACTCCTTGCTTGTATCCTAACGATTTACATTGACTGGTTCCTAATATGATTTGATTGCTTATTTGTACCCGGACTATCATTAAGTGTTGTACCTATGATTCTTGACGAATGTATCTTTTCTTTTATGTACACTGAGAGCTTATGCACCAAGACAAATTCTTTGTGTGTCCAATCACACTTGGCCAATAAAAAATTCTATTCTATTTTATTCTATTCTATTCAATTGCCAAGCATCTGAATTTTGATCACGTGACCATAGGGATGCTGAAATGGTATAGGGTCTTGGCCTATATCATTTGAGACAAATGGCTGTCCAATCTCTTTTTAAAAGCCTCCAGTGATGGAGCACCCACAACTTCTGAAGGCAAGCCATTCCACTGATTTATTTTGCTTCTCTCCTTGATTAATTTCCATCCATTGCTTCTTATCTTGCTTTCTAGTGCTTTGGAAAATAAGTAGACCCTTTCTTCTTTATGGCAGCCCCTAAAATATTATAATACTGCTATCATGTTGGCCCTAGTCCTTCTTTACACTCGATATGTCCAATTCTTGCAACTGTTCTTCACTGTATGTCAAATTGCTGCTATAGACCTGACTGTGGTAGAACATACCATTATTGCCTTTATCTGGGGACTGTTTTCTACCCCACCTCCACTGATCCAGCAGAATTTTGTTCCACACAATATGCCAGTTTCAAGATTGCAACCATGGTTAAATTTTAGCAGTAAAAATTGCTTGGCTCAGTTGAGTCCTCTAACTACTTCCCCAGTATGTATTTTTTTTTCCAAAAAAGAAACTTCTAATATCTTAAGTAAGCATGATCCATTATACACAAATATTTGAAAATGATAAAAGACTGAAAAATAAAAAGTGGTCTCATAAAACCCCTGAAAAGCCCCTGAACTATGGAGAAACAAGGCATAAATAGAACAAATGAACTGCCTGGATACTTATATGGAAACAATAACTCTTAACCGGAGGGAGATGAAAGGTCATTGGCAAATTGTACTCAATGAAGAAGTGGAAACGCTATGGGGCATATCATGAACTGGCCGCTATATTAAGACATGTGGAGGATAAAACTCGATCGCTCTCCTTACTTTGCAGTTCATCTTGTACTAATATTATTCTCTTCCTCTACTAAAACTGAGCAGATGTATTAACACTATTATCAGTGTGCATTTTAGAAAGGACAGCAGTCTTCACTAAAAATAAATGTAATCAAGCAGAGTATAACACTGCAGGCTTATGAATTAGTATCCAACTGAAGGGAATCCCCAAGGACCATTTGGGGCCATTTGCCATTATCTGTTCTGAAATCTATCTTGACAGTGAGATTATGCTAGTTTCTAATAGGCCTTCAGATATATTACATGGACCTGGGTATAGCTAGGAATTTCACACTAACTGAATCAGAGGAGCTTGTTATTTTTTTTACATATTTTATTTTTCTTATGCTTGGCTAATTTTACTAGCCAGGGAAACATAGCAAAGATTGAATATTTCTTTATGCAGGTAGGTAAGATTTGTCAGATTCCTGTAGGTAAGATTTGTTAGATGTGAAGACTGAATATTATTGTACCTTCTTTCATTTATATACTGTATATAAAAGCCTTGAATTATTTTCTCTTTCATTAAATTGAGCCATAACTATTTTCACCTGGTGATATGAGAATGAGTAGCAACTCCTCACCCTGAGAAGAGCATCCCAGATTCAAAGAAATGGTGATGAGAGCCAAGAGAAAGTTTGGGCACTTCTGATGGAGCAGACTCAAAAATTCCAAGTGTTTTTATCTGGCTGGCTCACTACACCCATTCACAAAGAGAAAAAGAGAGAGTTGGCCACAATGGTCTACACCAGTGATGGCGAACCTATGGCACGCGTGCCACAGGTGGCACGTGGAACCATATCTGAGGGCATGCAAGGCGTTGCCCTATTTCAGCTCCAGCGCGCATGTGTGCGCTGGCCAGCTGATTTTCGGCCTTCTGGAGGGCGGAGGAGGTCGTTTTTGCCTTCCCCAGGCTTCAGGAAAGCCTCCAGAGCCCTGGATGGTGAAAAATGGACCCAACAGCCTAACCGGAAGTTCTGAAATGAACTTCCGGTTGGGCCGTTGGGCCGTTTTTCACCCTCCCCAGGCTTCAGGAAAGCCTCCTGAAGCCTGGGGAGGGTGAAAACGGCCCAACGGCCCAACTGGAAGTTCATTTCCGAACTTCCAGTTGGGCCGTTGGGTCTGTTTTTCGCTATCCACAGGCTCCGGAGGCTTTCCTGAAGCCTGGGGAAGGCAAAAACGACTTTCCCCCCTGCCCTCTGGAAGGCCAAAAATCAGTTGGAATCCGTTTTTTGCCATCCCCAGGCTCCGGAGGCTTCAGTGAGTCCTAGGCGCATGCGTGGGGGGGCAGCCTGGGGGGTTGTGCGCACATGCACGGGGGGCATTGCATTATGGGTGTGGGCACACACATGCGTGCTATCATGCACGCACACGCCCTTTTGGCACCCGAGCAAAAAAAGGTTCGCCATCACTGGTCTACACCCTGGTGAACTCCCAGATGGATTATATACAAGGTGGATCATAAGACTGCCATTAAAGATAACCTGAAAGCTTCCATTAGGAAAGCTCTTTAAAAGGTTGGTCATGTTTTTCAACATTAGTAACTCTAAGAAGTGTGAACTTCAACTCCCAGAATTTCCCAGCCAACCCTAGATTAAGACATACAAGTTATTTATTGATTAGCTTTGTATCCCGCCTTTTGCGCTAGAGCTCAAAATGTGGCGCTAAAGGAGCTCCTTCCAGTTTTATTGCATTACAATGATAACTCTCTGTGGAAGGTTGGACTGAGAGAGAAAAACTTACCCAGAAAATGACCTTCTACAGTTGAGGATGGACAAGAATCAGGGCTTTCCCGTACCGGCCCAGATCTTCACTAGGGAGATTATCTGTTTCCAGGCCAAGTCCAAATATGACTGCTACCTTTAATGCCCTAAATACTTAAGCAAAAGTACCCAAAATAATGTCCCTTCAAATCATAATTCATCCATCTTTTAAAAGCTATATAGGAAGTTAAGTGCTTTTTCTTCATTGCATGGCAATAAATGATCAAGTGCATTGCTTGTACCTGTTCCACAGGGCAAGGGGCAACACATATGAAATAATTCAGTATTAAAGAATTTAGAGTCCATGGATTTGAAGGATCAGAAATTAAAAAAAAATCAAAACAATCCCGTTCTTGGTTTCACCCTCTCCGATTTCTGAATTCCAGCAATGCTTTGGATCTTTAAGCAAAGACTTATTTTACTACTGCTTATTGTTAAACACCTGGGCATTATAAATCTTGCTTGATTTCTTGCCAATCAGATCTTCCTACCATTGCCCTTAAATGTGAAGACAGCTTGTTCCCTTTGAAAAGAGAAAAATTAAAATAATAATTTAAAATGTGCAGCACATTTTGCTTTACATGTTGGAGCTCCGAGATAAGTTGGAAAGGATATCAAATGTTGGTGCCTTATTTATTGAAAGGTTACATCTCTCCTTCCAAGCAATGAAATGGGAAAGAGCAAATCAGGAAGAATTTTAATATGTCCCTAACAGATGGTGCACAGAGGCATTTTTGAGAAGGAAAAATTCAGTGCCACATTTTTTTTAAGGGGATAAAGATGAATATTTCATTTATTTTATTCTTAAGAGACTTACCAGAGGAGTTTGGAGATGTTTTAAAGCATCATTATCATTCAGTTACATTGAGAAAGAGAAATTAAAAACCTATTTTTGAAGGTATATGTGGTGATTAATAGTAATAATATAATAACACAGGAATCTTTTTCCCCCTTTGTTTTTATTCTTTCAGAATGTGAATGGATCACAGTTGATATTTTTGTTTTTCTAGTAATTTAATTAAAATTAGAAAGGTAAGAACAAATATATACTAAAAAAATAGAAGAATAAAAAGAAAAAATAGTGCAGAAAAGGAAAAAACAAAGGAAAAAGAAAAGGAAAAAATATAATAAAGAAAAAGAAAAGTATTTAAAAAAATGACTTTCCCCCTCATAAGAAGTATAAACAATTTTAGCAACTTATCAATTCTTTTAAGATTCAACAAATGATCCCTTCTTCTCATATCTCATCTTCATCTATAAACAAATATTTAATATTTAAACAAATATTTATAGTTCAGTCCTTGTTAGCAAAATTCTATTTCCCAGAGATAATAATATACTGTAGCTATTTTAACCTTGATCAAATAAACCAACTTTATATTCTTCCTTTTACTTTTAACAGTAATTATCTTTAGACGCTTCAAATACTGACCTAAAACTTGATTTTTTTAAAAAAAATTGTCCCTTCTCACAAAATTCTTCAGAACAAGACTCTTTTGTAAATCCAATATACGAAAGTTATCCAGGTTACTATTTTGTTTTATTATTTCCATACATTTAATTATTAAGACATCAGCTGGTTTCATATGTACCGTATATTCAGTTTAGCATTTCTCTTCCATGTCATTCTTGTAGCCTTTTATTTTTAAAGCCACTTTCAAATCGCTCTGTGTTTTGCCTGATAAAAACTGTTCCTCTTCCATAGCCTCTTTTAACATTCTGAGCATTCGATTCAGCTATAAGATTCAGCTAGTAAATATTCAGAGAAAATTATCCTATTATTTATTTATTTATAAAAGTTATGCACCACTGACTCTGTTAATAGTTCTGTGTGGCTTACAAGGGAAAGGAAAACAAAGCTGACATCCATTAAAAGATAGAAAAATAATAACAACGCTACTAGCAGCAGTGGCAGTAGCAAATAGAGAATATAAAAGTTTGAACTATGGAACTAAATGGTCTTGCAAAAATAAATAAATCTAAGCTCACTAACTTGTAGATTGTAGTACCTCAGAAGACAATAAGCATTCAATGAAATTTTTTCAATATAGTCTAGCAGAAATCTGGGCAGAGCTTAAGAGCTATCCTGCCAACAATCCAAGGCTGTCACCAAAGCCACATTTTTCACTGAGACTGACCCATACTTATCAGCTGAATGTTTTTATAATTTCAGAATGGGCAAATGTCTCCTTGCCACTGGGACTATCTGGTATTAATGCTGGATCCCCAAAGACCACTAAATGCAATCTTCTCCTTAAAGGGGATTGCAATTCTGTCCAGAACAAAAATATATTCTGAAACCTACATTCTGTCCCTCTAAATCCTGAATTTAGTTTTATCTTATTCTCTGTGAAAATATTTACTGACCCCTCGCATCCTGGACATAAATTGTTTCAACTCCTACCCTCAAAACGACGCTATAGAGCACTGCACACCAAGACAACTAGACACAAGAACAGTTTTTTCCCGAACACCATCACTCTGCTAAACAAATAATCCCTTCACCAGTGTCAAACTATTCACCAAGGCTGCATTACTATTACTATTAGTCTTCTCATGGTTCCTATCACCCATCTCCTCCCACTTATGATTGCAGGACTGTAACTTGTTGCTTGTATCCTTACGATTTATATTAATATTGATTGTTTCCTGATTGCTTATTTGCACCCTATGACAATCATTAAGTGTTGTACCTCATGATTCTTGATGAATATATCTTGTCCTTTTATGTACACTAAGAGCATATGCACCAAAGACAAATTCCTTGTGTGTCCAATCACACTTGGCCAATAAAGAATTCTATTCTATTCTTCCATATCCAGTTCCTTAAAGCCTGGATACCTACAAAGCTTGGCATGATTTCCAAAGACTGGATCCAGAAGAGGTATAGTTGAGTATCATCAGTGTATGGATGATAATTCCAAATCTGACATCATTCCACGTGATATCTTTCCCAATATAAATCTAAGTGAAGGAGAGAAGGGGAGAGGAGAGAGGGAAGGGAAGTAGTACAGGAGGAGGAGAAAGAAAGGAAAGTGGAAAGAAGGGCTGTAAGATAGGAAAGGGGGATGGTAAAAAAGTAATCCTGAAATAAACAAAGCAATAAGATAAATATAAGATATATGAATAAAATGTGTAATGATTGTATAAAAGAATGAAATGAGAAATGAGATGATAAATATGTGAATTGACTATATGAAAATAAAAATAAAAAATTTACAAAAAAATAAATAAATAAATCTAAGTGATCTTATCTAAGAAAAATGGTGCAAACTATTCAAAATGGAGCTTGGGTGGCATATGAGCATTGGCCAGAACTTGGGTTATCAGCCTAATAGCTCTTTCATGGTTTATATGGACAGAATGCTCCTCCTGCGAGGCACAGCAATGAAATCTCCATTATGTCCAGCTGAATTTGTTTCTTTAGCTATTCTACTATAGCTCAGTCTGCCTTCACTGTTTAGGGCATGCATGGCCACTCTAATCTCTAAGCTGCTGGGCATTCAGCAGCTACTGTGCCAAGCTTCCAAGGAGACTGCTATTCTATGCATCACTCATGCCACAGATGGAGTGACAGTCAGCTTCAAGAAAACTTCTTCGAGAACAGTCTGGAGTTGAATATAATCTATCAGCTTCTGTGGACAGATTAACTTAATCTTGTGCATGCCCCTTTGCAATGGAGCAAACTTCACCAAGAATGGTAAAACCTGTCTTTCTGTAATCCAGGGTTTGAGCAACCTGCAGGAGCAGACTTGTGTGATTCCCCATCCTGCTTTCGTAAATTCCCAGAAATTGTGCCCTTGAGTTTCAATAGCAAACATTTCACAAATGGCTGCATAATTTGCCATCACTGGAAAGAATGAAATGGTATATCGGTCATTTATAGATCTAATATATCATCCTGCCTAATAGTAATGCCAGCACTGGCACAAATTTTTTTTAAAAAAAATGAGGTTGCTAGGAACAGACAGAGCATTTCCAAAATTCTTTCTAAAATATCTATACAACAGCAATGCAGGATACTCACCATTTTTCTTTAAACATATATTTACTCACTTATTTAAGATCAGGTAGAACAAGATTAGTCTAAACAAGTGTAGCAATCTTAACATGATGGATTAAAAAAAATCCGTAAGTATATTCACCTTATTTGGTTCTTCGATGAGAGTCCACCAAGGAATCAGAGAGGTAATAATAACCAGGAGTGTCTAAACGCACTTGATGGGCACTTGCCCATGGGCCCCACGAGCATAGGAGCCCCATACTAATCTGCGTATGTTAACCCTTCAATGTACCTTGTATCATATAAATACAGCAACATATTTATTACATTTTACTGAATTTTTTATTAATACTAACATGCAAATATATGTTTAATTTTATCAACCATTTACATTTTTATTCCTGTGAGTAGTTGTCATAGGGGCCCCAGTACATTGCTTTGCCCGGGACCCATAATGTTTTAAGACAGCCCTGATAATAACCAGAGTTTTTAATAGCACTTAATAGCACTTAGACTTATATACCACTTCACAGTGCTTTACAGCCCTCTCTAAGTGGTTTACAAAGTCAGCATATTGCCCCCAACAATCTGGGTCCTTTTGCCAAGAAAATTATATGAACAGGAGCTGAACCAAGTTTCATACTTGGATGGGAGACCATGAGAAATCCAAAGCTATGGGCTAGATTTGGAATTTTAAAAAACATACCCCAAAAGAAGGGAATGGAAACCAAATCCATATGATTGCTTAAAAAAAATGATATGGACTTCTCTAGGTAATTCTATGAATTAAGCTTGACTTGAGGTGGTGTCCCAATCTATCAGTCTTACCAGGCACGTCAGCAATATAAGCTAAGAAAAGTATATTCTTACTTTATTCTAAAGCTACAGTACAAACGTCTTGCAATCTGAAAGAACAAATTTCCTGAGAAATTAGGGAGGGTCTCTTTTGAGCTTCTTGCCCTGCCTAGTACCCAGCTGTGGGCTATGGTCTCTTTTATCTGGCTGTTCTCTAGATAGCATCCCCTAAGGTCTTCTCCACATACCATTATACCATCTTAAAGCCAGATTAACAAGATTTCCAGGATTTATCTGAAACATGGCTATCTCTGCTCCACAGTTCATAAATATATAATGGGCTAATTTAGAGCTTCATGTATATCATCTCCACTGGCAAGAAAGAAAGAGAAACAAGGAAAGACAACAAATTTGCTTCCCCTCTCTCCCAGGCCAGCTCCATTGGCCAATGACTCTGAAGGGAACAAATAAATCCTTCTGAGAATCGTGGGTAAAAAGTAAGAATATTAGTTTTCAAGACAAGTGTAATCTCTGTAGACTAATATAACCCAGCAGAGATAACTCAGTAGAGATCCAGCAGAGAGGTCAAGCTAAGTGTCCCATCAGCTAGGGCAGGGGTGAAATCCAGCAGGTTCTGACAGGTTCTGGAGAACAGGTAGCAGAAATTTTGAGTAGTTTGGAGAACCGGTAGTGGAAATTTTGAGTAGTTCGGAGAACTGGTAGCGGAAATTTTGAGTAGTTCGGAGAACCGGCAAATACCACCTCTGGCTGGCCCCAGAGTGGGGTGGGAATGGAGATTTTGCAATATCCTTCCCTCAGGAGTGGGGAGGGAATGGGGATTTTGCAGTATTCTTCCCCTGCCACGCCCACCAAGCCACACCCACCAAGCCACACCACACCCACCAAGCCATGCCCACAGAACTGGTAATAAAAAAAATTGGATTTCACCACTGAGCTACGGGCTTCATTTGGCAGGTCCCGGAGAGAAGGCAGAAGGCCTTTTCTGCTTCCACTTTATGGAACACTCTTCCCCTTGAAGTGAGCTTGACTTCATCCCTTTTATCTTTCTGGAATTCTCTTAAGACCTGGTTATGTTGTTAGGTCTCCGGATCTCAAGGAACTGATGAATATTAAGATGGCCCCAGTGTAACTAATATCTACTCTTTGCCTAATATTTTTTTTAATTTTTAGTTTTGTGCCTTTGACAAGTTTAAAAGCTTTTAATAATAATAAAGTATTCATATTAATACTTATTTGAATATATTGTTTTTAGCTGTGTTATATGCCACCCAGAATTTATGAGATAGGCAGCTATGTAAACATGACAAATAAATAAATAAATAAATAAAATCAGCAATTTGGCCCTGCATGAACCTAACTGTAACCATTTCTGCAGACGTTTTTCTGAAATAAATGAAAACAGAAAACAAACTGCAATTCTCCAGTGACTTGTCTATTTGTAGAAAACTACAATGTGGATCTTGGGGTGCTAATGAGTCCGCCCTTTCACACTTATCAGGTTCCCTGCCTTACTTGATACATTGCATTTTAAAGAAATAGTCTGCAGAAATGGTTACAGTTAGGTCCCTGCAGGGCCAAATTGCTGATTTTAAAGAAATAGTTTTTACATAGGAAGACCATATGTTAGAAGACAAAGTGCCACCATCTCCAATGTTATTTTTATTTCCAGGAATTCTTCTGGAACCAAAAAGGTCCCACGGGGAGAAGCCTAAGGTAAGAATTGCAAAGAGCAATGGGGCATCAAGTAATATTCTACTGAACTAGGCTGTTCAGGTCAACCAGACTGTGAATGGCCAGTCCTGCCTGCCTGCTCATGACATGGTCTCAAAATCCCAATTTTTTTATTGATTGCATTTGTGTGCCATCAGTAGTTTCCAAAAATCCAAAAATGAAGCATTCAAGTAATCTATCATTCATAAAATATTCAGATAAAAATTCCAGATGAATTAGTGTACTGAATACAATCAGACCCACTAATAATACTAGTATATTAGCTGATCTTTAAAATGGACAACATAGTCAATCAATTCAATTAATTCAGTTAATAATGATCAAATAAGAGCAAGGTCCCCTGGCCTCTCTGATCTCCTTAAAATAGCCCTTGAAGGTTGAGAACCTGTGCAGTCATAGAAGTCAAGAAAGGTCCACCCCATTCCAAGGTTGCGTTGATATTTAATCTATTAAAACAGATACATTATTACATGAGTTTTTCATGAATTGGGAAGTCAATGTACAAAGCACGTTTTTTTCTTCCTGGGAAAATCATGGTATCTAAGGCCTCTTCTATACATTTGGCTGGCACTTATTTGGAAATGATGCCACAACTGTCTATTCTATGGCTTTGCAATGCTATAATTCAGCTAAATGAGTACTGCAAAGATTCTTTTGAAGCATTAAAGCTAAAGCTTCAGAGCAGGCAATTTATCTTTGGTGGGAACTCATATCAGATTCTTGCTTTTCAGCTCCCCCTGCCACCTTTTTATGAAGCTTAAATTAATGGAAGTGAGCACCATATGGTCTTGCCACTTTGCCACCGAGCTTCTTAAAATGAGAGATGACCAGATGGTTCTTTCCCTCCCCCACGAGCCATTTCACCATAAAAACAAACATGGACAAGGATGGATGGATGGATGGATGGATGGATAGCAGTTTTTGTGCTTGGTCAGCTGATGGGATGCTGTTCAGCTCATGAAAAATCCCTAATATTGAGAAAATAAGACACTTGCAGGATGCCAAAGAAATGTTTCTGGGATTATTTGATGAAGCTACTGATTATGCCCTATAGGAGACTTTTAAAATATTTTTTGCATCATCAATCTTTAATTCTGCTTCTCCTCATAATTTCAGTTGCATTATAAAATTATTGATGAATCTTTCCTACCATTGCAAACTACTGTTAATGTGAGTGGTTGTGGGAAAAAAAAATGTTTGCAACAGTGCTGCAAAATTAAGAAAAAATGTTTTTCAAATTAGAAAAACTCTGCAAACATAGCTCATGCATATGCTAGCATTCCTCCAAGAAAACAAGAACAGTGTTAAAATTTCTCAGCTATTTTTTTCAGATAACATCTCTGAGTTAAGAGAAAGAAACAACGTGTTGATTAACTGTATTGTGGCAGAGATTAAACTTTGTAACTAGAAAATATTTTGCAGTTGTTACCACAATGACCTCTACTGGGCAGTTGGTCTGCACATATTGCATTAACAAAGTTTATAAGGCTGGATTACTATTCAAACCACCACAGCCAATATTTTAAGAATGAAATTATTATTAGTAATAGTTATATCCAAAACAGAAACATCCATGGAATTCCACAACACATGGCTAGACTTTAATCGGGATATACCCATGCAAAGAAATATCAGAAGTGGAGCATCTACAGAAATAATGATTGAGCAGTAATCGACCCACTCCTTTCATAATGGTAAAATTTATTTGACATTCAGAAATATTCAGCAAAATTTAGCTTTTCAATTGGGTGTACTTATTTTCTAATTCAAATTGAAGGATCTCTGATGGTGATGCCTCCCAGGTTATGACTTGTTGACAAAAATAGCAAGAAGCCAAAGAAAGCCTCAGTGCAACTGAG
>QLTV01002955.1:213581-235363 GCA_003457575.1 Thermophis baileyi | reverse complement strand
GAAGGAGAAGGAGAAGGAGAAGGAGAAGGAGAAGGAGAAGGAGAAGGAGAAGGAGAAGGAGAAGGAGAAGGAGAAGGAGAAGGAGAAGGAGAAGGAGAAGGAGAAGGAGAAGGAGAAGGAGAAGGAGAAGGAGAAGGGATGTTCTCCTTTGTATATATGCAGTATAAATTAGCCTATTATCTTTTTCTTATTCTAGTATAATACAGTGTTTCTCAAACTTGGCAGCTTGAAGGTATGTGGACTTCATTTCCCAGAGTTCCTTAACCAGCATGGGATTGCATCTTCATCTTGTAACTTTGATAATGATGATGTTATCCATTCTGTTGGGTCCGACTCTTGATGATTCTATGGATCAGGTCTCTCCACATCTTCTAATCTTGCACTATTTCCTTGAGTTTGTCTAAGCTGTGGCTGGTGTCAGCTTTGATAGTGTCCAGCCACTGTGTTCTTTGATGGCCTGGTTTCCTTCTTGACAGCCTGGTTTCCTTCTTATAACTTTATAAGTGTGTAACAGTCAATGCAAATGGACTGGAAAACCACAAATATTTGTTCTCATACAGAAAGAAGGGGAAACAAATGCAATATGGACAAAGAATAATAATATCCAGTGCAATGTTGCTTTTCAAATTAACTTTCTTGAATGCTTTCCTTAGCTCTGGCTTCACTGTTTCAGATAAGTGAAGGCTCTTGATTAAGAGGATGTGCAGCCAAATTTTACAGCAAGTGTATGCAATCTGTACCCTGCAGACCACATGCAGTTCTGCAGTGCTCTTGAGTGTGTTTATAACCAAGATTATTGAAATTGTCTCTTGTTCACACATTATAAAATACCATTATTATATTTGATTTAGACCTTGAAGAACTAGATTTAACAGGCAAAGGATGTAAACTTCCAGACAAAGGAAGACAGAATCATCATTTCCCATTCAGTTTATATCTTTACTTCTCCTCCCCACTCGCTCTCCAATAAATCAAGGGTAACAATTGTTTTATCCCATAGTTGCAGTCCCCTGAATTAAATTTCCTGGGTATTATCCTCATTTACAGCAATCTCTTCTTTTTCCCCAAGATATTGTTTCATTCCACTCTCTGTTCATTAAGACTCATTACTATACTGTAATGGTCAGGATGAAATTATATGAGAGGATTCTAAATTCTAAACAATTTAGAAGAAAACTTCTTTACATTATTTCATCCACTTCCTGATTCTCTCTCCCCCCCCCCCAAATATGCAAATCTAAATTTAACTCTGAATTGGGAAAGGGGCTGGGAAGTGACTTTATTATTCAGAACGTGAGTCCTTCTTGTCCTAACTCCATGCTTCCTTAAGAGTTCAGGAATTCCCATTTTGGACAATGTAGCCATTAAAGCTGGCAGAATGATGAGCGCAGACATCCAGTAAACAATTCCCTGTCCAAGGACAGAGTTATTATTATTATTATTATTATTATTATTATTATTTATTAAATTTGTATGCCGCCCAACTCCCAAGGGACTCCCAAGTTACCTCTGAGTAACAAATGGAAGGCTGCCCCAAAAAGCATAAGATTTTGAAACAAAATTCATTCAAATCCTGCAAGGATTTCCCAGCAGGGGATAAAATATGATAAGTAAATTGGCTAATAAAGGAAGTTAGATCTGATACAAATGTTAAGGACACAAAACTCCTCATGGAAAGTGTTTCTAAAACAATATTTTTTCCCAACATTTATCCTGCAAAAGCTACAAGTGTGACACCTCTTCCAAAGGGAAATACATAGAATAAAGTGAAAGTGAAGAAAACAAAGACACACCATTTTAAAGCAATTAAAATAGTTCACTGCAGAATGGGCATTTCAAAATACCTTATGCTTTAAAAAGCTGTTTTATTTTTATGGTGCCAAGAAGGAAATGACATATGACAACAAACAGCCTCCCATATATCACATACCTTAAATTCCTGACAAATTGTAGCAATTAATTATTATACACCTTCTGGATGGCAACAATTTTTTCTTACCAGATGCACAAAATTAAGCTCAGTGTCTAAGATGTGGAAGCTGTTTTCACCTCGTTCTGTCAGTTCCCTTATGATGTTCTCTCCCTTTTCTAAAAACAGCTATATTTGTGAGCTGCTAATTAAAAAGGAGGTCTTTTTACAAAGTTGAAAGCAAAGCTGCACTGAAGAGTCTCTAAATAGAGCTCATCAAGAGAAGTAGCAAAAATATGGAAACATTCAAACTGCAGAGGAAGAAGCAGAATTTCTGCAGAATTTTTTTCCACATTATTTTCCCAATTATGTGAAAAGGAAAGGTAAAGGGATTCTCTAGCCATCCAAGCAATAAATTGGGAGCAAGAGAAAGAAAAATATAGCAAATGTCTACTCTGCAGAATGCAAGCAAGCTATGGAAATGGATCACAGAATTTTTACTTGATTGAAAGCCTTACTTGTCCTTTAATACCATGCCAAAGTCAGCATTCCTAAAAGTTCAGTTGGAGCAAGGACAAAAATAAATAGAATATATTTAATATTACCACTGAGTGGTGAAGATTTGCAAGGAAAATAAAAAATAAGATGCTAAACCATCTAAAACAATGTTTCCCAATCTTGAAAACTTTAAGATATGTGGATTTCAATTCCCAGAATCTCCCAGCCAGATTAAGCTATCCTAGTCTTTAACCAAATGAATGTGTATTTGCTGAAATTTTGTTCTGTTCTTGCATCATTTTTACTGCTGTTTTATTTTATTGGGAACTATTTGGTTGAAAAGACAATAAAAATCAAATATCATATACTATGTACATATTAATATATGAATACCTGCATGCACACACATTTGGTTATAGATGTTTTATGATTTAGAGTTCAAAAATAGCTTACTTTGAATTAATCAGAATAGAGCTGGAAGGGACCTTGGAGGAGACCCTATACCATTTCAGACAGGTGTCTGTCCAGTCTCTTCTTAAAAACTTCAAGTGATGAAGCACCTTCAACTTCTGAAGGCAAGCTGTTCCACTGGTTAATTATTCTCATTCTTACGAAGTTTTTCCTTAATTCCAGGTTGCTTTTCTCCTTCTTTAGTTTCCATCCATTGTTTCTTGCCTTGCCTTCTGGTGCTTTGGAAAATAAGTTGACCCCTCTTATTTGTGGCAATCTCTCAAATACTGGAATACTGCTATCATGTCAGCCCAGTTCTTCTTTTTCTAGACAAGCCATACCCAGTTCCTGCAACCGTTCTTTATATATTTTAATCTCCAGGTCGTTAATCATCCTAGTTTGCTCTTCCCTGCACTTTTTCCAAACTCTCAGCAACTTTTTTGCAATGTGGTGACCAAAATTGGATGCAGTATTCCAGGTGTGGTCTTACTAAGTTTTTTATATTGATCATCGATAAATTCTTCAGTTTATCAATGATGAATTATATAAATTCATTCATCATTGATCCATTCAAACCTTCTAATGATTAAGATGAAATTGATGATTGGGGATCATCAATCCTTCTTTACAAAATGATAAATAGATGATACATTATCCCTGTCTATAGTCTGGCAAATCAAAGCAATTGATGGAGGGGTTATATTTTATTGACTGTTGGTTTGATGTTTTAGGATTGAAATTGTAAGTGATTTTAATGACTTTCTCAAATATTTAACTGCATAGCTATTGGCTATTCAGTTCTTCTGTTATGTTGCAACAAGTAATCTGCAATTAACTAGTAAATATCTATGATATTTGCTAGGAAAACCCCTCTGGACATCAGAGCAAATAAGCCAGTTGTTATCAAAAGAAATACTGGAAGAAAAATATAAAGATAGAGAAAACTGCTTTAATTAATAGTCCCTTGTTTTAATTTCAGCCATTTGGATGTATTTCTGTTCTCTCTTTCTTTTTGCAACATTAAAAAAATAAATCTCAGCTGACTCACAGCTTTGTTTCAGTTTTCCACCAGAATAAATTTCCATTTCATAAGACCATTACTTCATAAAAACTTGCCAAATTTAATATTTATGATCATCACATTGTTTTTATGAGCTGTTAGCAGAGCTGTTAATTCTTATTGAAAGCCAAAGACAAAAAAAAAAAAACAATTTCCCATACTTTAAGGCACATTTTCCCTCTACTTGTGTTTGGAAGTTTTATTACTATCAAAATGCTGACATATATATGATACATTTACTAATTAGTCAACAGACTGAAGTTGTCCTAAATTCATATTATGAAATTAGTCATGAACTTGACCTTCCTTCCTTCCTTCCTTCCTTCCTTCCTTCCTTCCTTCCTTCCTTCCTTCTTTCCTTTCTTCCATCCATCCATCCATCCATCCATCCATCCATTTTGTTTTCCTGGTTTCCCTAATGGGACACTTATACAATTCTTCCCTAACACAGCTGCTTTCCATATGTCTGGATCAATACTAGAATTCTCAACAATGGTTATGCTGACACAGATATGTTAGGAGTTGAAGTCTATGTACCTGGAGAGTACTGAGGTTGAGTAATGATGCCAAGATGAATAAATGAGGTTCCAATAGAAGAAAAATATGTAGCTCAGGCTTGGACTGTGGAATCCTTGGTGCTCTCTGAGCTTCTTTGCTCTCAGACATATCCCAACTAGATAACAATACCAGTGCTGGTAAGTGTGGGGTTTGCTCCTTGTTGATGTACATCAGCTAGGAGATTCCTGGAAGTTTGGTATTCAGACAAATCAGCCATCAGTAGACACATAAAGATAAACCACATTTACATAGCATTCAAAAGAAACACCTCATCTCCAGCAACTAACACCCAAATAAGCAGGGATTAATGTGATAAATAATCAAGCAGAAAACAATACCCTAATCAAGGAACTTCCCAGGAGAAAACCACACTGCCACCAAAACTGTCAGGGCAAACTACTGTATATAAATACGGCGCAAACTGCATACTCACTAGCATTGATGATGTTATCTAACTGGGTAATGAAACATCTGCAAGAAAACAACCAAATCCAAAGAGCACCAAAGACTCCACAAATAAGAATGTGTGCAACTATGGACATTTTTATACGATTTTTATCACTGTTTGCCCCTTCCCATCCATGTCATTTCATGTTACACACACACACCATGGTAGTCTTTACAGAGCTTGCTGCAGAGCAGTACAATCACCTTTCTGCTTAAAAAGACTTGCTGGAACAACAGCTAAGAGATAAGGCTGAGACTTCCTGAAACGGTGAAACAGACTGGGATAATGCTCCACAAAAGTGCAGAATTTGAAACAAGAGAGTTGTTTGACTGCACTTTGAAACAGATTGAGCCAGAAATGAATCAGCTCAGTTCTCAAACACACTTGATGTTGTGTAATTTTAATAAGAGATGTCGCAGACTTCTGGGAATTCTAATGCTCGGAACTGGTCTGAAGTTTGGGGTTTTCTCCTAAAAGAAGGAGAATAAAAAAATCTGTACTGCTTGTGTTTTAATGAAATTTAACAAAAATGTCACTAAAAATTGAAAACTGAAAAGTCTAGCAATAGCTTTTCATTCATTACCATATCCAGAGGGAAAGGGAAGAAAGAGTCTTATCTTAGGGTGAATAACCCATTAAACAGTAGTTCTAAAGTTCTTGTCTTTGGCAATGCAGAAGGAAGTATCTCAGCTGGATCAGAATTGGTGGCACAGGCAGTGATGGGCATTCCGCAGGATGTCAATAAGACACCCCTGCTTTGTCAGCTGCTCTAATTGGCAGTATGCTTCTGGGTGCTATTCTAGGTTCCAGTTATTACTTATAAAGCCCTCCATGGCATAGGACATGATTATCTGAAGGATTGCCTATTTTCCATGGTGTTTGCCCAGCTGATAAGAGCAGACAGGATTGGCATACTCTACGTTCTTCAAGTAAACAGTGTCTTCTATTGGAACTTAGGATCTGTGCCTTCTCTGTGCCAGCACCTGCCCTCTGGAATGAAGTTCCCTCTAATAACCATGTGGTTTCCACCTGACTGGCATTCCAGAAAGTCTTAAAGATCTGTTTTTTTCTCCAAGACCTTGGGGTAGGAGGGTTGGGGTGCCTGTTGGATATGTTTGGAAGTTGGCTGGGCTTGCCACCTGTTCGTGTTCTTTATTCTCTCTTTCTTTCTTTTCATAACATTATTATATTGTGTTTTGTTTCATTTCATTGCACTCTGTCCAGAATTAGTTTGTAAGTGGGCAGTGCCTAAATGGAATAAATGGACTGATCTGGTAGTCTTTCCCTTCAAACTCACTCACAGCCAACCTGTTCTTCTAAAGATTTTCCTTCTGATCAGTAGAGTGTCTGAGCTCTTGGACTGCATAGAGATAAATGCTGCCATAAAATTATTTCATCTATTATTCTGGCTCCTGTTGCTGCTTTTGAGGGACTATGAACCATATTGCAGCTGCTGAGAAGCTCAGTGTTTCTTCTGTCTTGCTTCTGTATCACCTGTAATCACAGTGAGTACAGAAGACTGATAGGGTTAAGGAATAGGGTCCATTGTATTCCTACTGTACAGTAAGAATCACAAAAGTCTGGTGCTTTCTTAAGTTGGAATGGAGTTCTTACCTAGAAATTCCCTATTAGTTCTTTTGAACCTCTCATCAGTCTTTGATACTATTGCTCACGACATACTTCAGAATCACTTCCTCTCTCTTAATGTTTATTATTTATTATTCATGAAAAGCATACACCTTTGTCCCACTGAAGGGGGAAAAGTTATTAAAGACATATCTGTAGGTGTCCTCTTAAATATGATATGGAAGTGGCTTGACCTTGTCTTCTTCTTCCCAGGTTTATCCTTGGAACCATATCCTTTCGTCTGCTGACTCCATAGATTAGATTTAGGAATATTAATTTCTACAGTTTTTTGTGTTATATTTGCACACTAAAATCATCATCCTTATCCTCAAAGTGATAATAGTAGATGTGGGAGCAATAATAATTCTATGCTGTTTGGAATCTTTAAAGATGACATGCCAGCCACAACTGCTCACATCAGCTCATGCTCGGGACTCGTCTTCATCTCAGAGCTTGCAACGGAAGTCTGAGGTATTTCCTCTGCACCAAGAGAAGAAGAGGATCCAATCCAAGATGACTCTTTTTCTTTTTAATGTCCTGAGAAAGAACACTCAAGAATGAAAAACAGACCCTCTGGCAAGGATAGCAGCTGATATATAGCTTCCAGCTTTAAGTCAAAATTACTCAGGTCTGACAAGTCATCAAAAAAATTTTCTCTCTCTCTCTCTTCCTTTCCCCTAAAAGATATGCACCTTATCTAGCAAGGGTGGAGTTTTATGCAATCAACTTGCCATCTAGTTATGTCATCAGACCTGTTATGTCATCAGCATGACAAAATAACAAAAGCCATCATTCCAGACTAGAACAAAAGGCTGCCAACTTTTCCCCTGACAAGATTGATGTTGTTTTTTTTAAACACCTGTCTACTAGGCCAAAGCTTAGCAGCTAAAGCTTTCTCCATCATTGCATATTTATGTTGGCAAACGTTTTGGCTTCTTAATTTCCTACTTTCATGTATCCACTAGAAGTACAGAAGTCTTGCCAGAAAGGGGGAAGGGGAACTGGGAAGCTTTTGCCAAAAAGAGATAAATTAGTGGCATAGAGCAGCATAACACTGGATAGATTTACTATTCAGTGCTTCCTATCCTTCCTATCCTTTTTCATTATGTCCAATCATTAATCACAGTGTCTTAATCAAGGCAGTATCAGTTAGCCAATTGGAATAAGGAGGTGATGAAGTCAATTCCATATCCAGGTCTCCTGCTTCACAATCTATATTTATCTTAGGAGTCCAGCATCTCACTGGACTTTCCAGAAATTTAAAAAAAAACAATCTTGCATATTAACACATTTTCTATTTTTCTTTTTCTTGAGAACAGCTAAATTAACCAGGAATGCACATAATAGGATATGTCTGAGGTTTAAAGATCTGGCTGCATAAAATTCCATTAAATATTGTTAATGCAGAATGTTGTGAGTGACTGTACGTACATTTCATTTCTTTGACAATACTTTGAAACTACACCCAGAATCCAGTCAGTACCCAATATAGCTCCAGCAATTGGAAGCAAAATTCCAATCATTAATTACAGTGTCTTAATCAAAGCAGTATCAGTTAGCCAATTGGAATAAGGATTAGGCAAAATAAGGATGGAATAAGGACAGGCAAAACCTTTGATATCGTTTACTGAAAATTCTGAATGGTATACAAGGGGCAGCATCATGTGAAACATGAGATGTAATAGCTGATACCTAATACTGGAAATTGTTTACCCAAAGCCAAACTACAATGGAATGGAATGGAATGGAATGGAATGGAATGGAATGGAACGATCTTCCTATCAGTTAGATTGAGGTATTGGATGCTTGAACATGATGAAATAAAATCTCAGCTTTTTCCCCCCAAGCATCTTTGTCCATTCTGACACTGAATGTTAGCAGCTCCCTTGATAACTAAACAGTAAATCCAGATTTTTTTAAAAAAACAGCTTGTCTTTAACTGCCAAGAGGGCAATGGTGGAAAACTTTAGACTTTCTCATATAATGCCTATGAGCCTCAGAATGGCATCTGGTTGGCCACTCTGTGTTATGGATTGCTGTATTAGTTGGACTTTTCAACTGATTCCAATCATACTCTGATGATAGTGTCTGTTATTTGCTACTCTTTCAATGCATCACCAGTGACTTCATTGAGAAATGTTGCTGACCTGACACAATGGCACCTAATTAACTTTGTGAGTAGGCAAAGAGATGGTCAACCCAGATTACTTACACCAACAAGTATTATGCCCCATCTAGGTATTCAAACAAAAATAACATAATGGCATCAAAATGATGACAGTTTAGCCAGGACATCATCATGCTAATGATGCAATTATATATTTGTATATTTAAGTAAGAGTAATTATTACAATATACAATAAGTAAAATGAAAAGAAAAGAAAAACAAAGAGGGAACAAATATTTATGCAGCTACTTGTTTTATGAATGATCTCTGATTCTTTGCAGAGAAATACTTTCCTTTATGCAAGCTGGAGACATTGATCATGAAGCCTGGAGTTATCTGGAGATAGGTAATTGACAACTACACAAACACTGTAGCTAATGTTTTCAGGATTTCTTTCCAAGGCATGGTGAATAACTATGACAACATCTATGATAAAAGACAAGAAAGCTTTGCTTTTCCTTTCCAAATGGAGATAAATCTATGATGGAAACTGTAAGGTGGGGGAGGGGAACATTGGTGAAATTCTGTCACACAACTGTTGAAACAAGAGCTGAATGTCATTCCACAAACCAGGTTGCCATAAATAATGACATGGAAACTTATCCAAGATGGGCATACTGGCAAAAATTCAGTAGCTCTATGGTCAAGTGGGAACTTAAGCCTGGGTCTTCTCAGTTCTTGTTCTTGCCTAACCTCATCCCTAATTGGCTGTAGGGTTAGGGTTAGGATAGTTGAACAGGATAGTTGAAAGCCATCTAAGATACTGGGACCAGCAAACAGCTTGACTGGCAAGAACCAATTGAGTTTAAATATACAAGAACTAACTTAAAATGAAATTATGCCCCTCACAATTCATTCCAAGGTTTGTTAACAGGCAGGTTTTACCCTTATGTAAAATGAAATGAGTTCTTGCGGCAGAGAATAGGGTAGGCCAGTGCAGTGCAGTGCAGTGCAGCGCAGCGCAGCGCAGCGCAGCGCAGCGCAGCGCAGCGCAGCGCAGCACAGCACAGCACAGCACAGCACAGCACAGAATAGAATATTTTACTTGGTCAAGTGTGGAATTTGTCTCCGGTACAGAAGCACTCAGTATACTTGCAAAACAAACGAATCATCATCATCATCATCATCATCATCATCATCATCATCATCATCATCATCATCATCATCCCAATAAAAGTCGGGAGTAAAGATAATAAGAAGGATAATTAATAACACTACAGCCATGCTGTGCCTAACCTCATCCCTAATTGGCTGTAGGGTTAGGGTTAGGATAGTTGAACAGGATAGTTGAAAGCCATCTAAGATACTGGGACCAGCAAACAGCTTGACTGGCAAGAACCAATTGAGTTTAAATATACAAGAACTAACTTAAAATGAAATTATGCCCCTCACAATTCATTCCAAGGTTTGTTAACAGGCAGGTTTTACCCTTATGTAAAATGAAATGAGTTCTTGCGGCAGAGAATAGGGTAGGCCAGTGCAGTGCAGTGCAGTGCAGCGCAGCGCAGCGCAGCGCAGCGCAGCGCAGCGCAGCGCAGCGCAGCGCAGCGCAGCGCAGCACAGCACAGCACAGCACAGCACAGCACAGAATAGAATATTTTACTTGGTCAAGTGTGGAATTTGTCTCCGGTACAGAAGCACTCAGTATACTTGCAAAACAAACAGAGAAACTAAAACTAATACTAAAAGTGTGCAACAAGTAGAAGGTGGAAATAAGAGGAATTAAAAGGATAAATAATACTACAGCCACACTCTATGGGTTCATATACATACACATTAGACAGAACTTAGTACTCACTGTGTTTTGTCAACTGTGAGAATTCAGCAGAGTGTTCAGCAGAGTGATGGCATGAGGGAAGAAACTGTCTTACAGTCTTGGCATCCAATACCCTACAGTGCCATCTTGAGGGAAGGAGTTGAAACAGTTTGTGTCCAGGATGTGAGGGGGTCTGCAGATATCTTCTCAGTCCTCCTTCTGACCCACACAATATATAGGTTTTCTAAGGAAGGAAGGCTGGTTGCAGTTGTCCTGTCCGCAGTCTTAACTATCCATCCGAGTCTATACCTGTCCTGTTTGGTTTCTTTCCCAAACCAGATAGTTATAGAAGTTATAGATAGGATAATAGCAGCAACCAAGCTCTTTCTCTTGAATCTCCCAGACATTCAATTCTTAGTCACCTCAACAAGTCTGTTGCCATGATGAGGATTGACTCAACTGTCTGTCTTCAGTATATGGAAGGTAGACACATCTTCTGCTTCAAGCAGAACCTCTGCCTGATAATTGCCATTGTAGATGCTGACAGCCAGGTAAGATATATCTATGTGCAGTACACTTATTTCCTATTGTTTTGAGCTGCTGTTTCAGTCTTTCACTGATTTCCTTTATACAGGTAATCCTAAATTTAGGACTGTAATTAAGCCCACGATATTGGTCATAAGTCATGTCAGTCATAAGGTGGATTATATAATGTGACTGCGACTGTTTTTATGATCTTTTCTGCAGTGGTTGATAAGCAAACATGATGGTTGTAAAATGAATGCTGCGATCATGAAGTGGATGCTATGATCGTAAAGTGAACACCATGGTCTTAAAATGAATGCCATAGTCATTAAGTAAACCTATTCCCCAAAAGGGGTCACGTCACCACCTGTATGTGTGTGCAAGTTCCTTTTTGGGAGGACTGTTATAATTTCAAACTGTCGATAATAGATTGGTTGTAAGTCGAGAACTACCTGTATAGCTTTCCTTTAGAACTTTCTGCACTGAAAAATATAACACTGCTTTGGGAGCAGTAAGAACTTGGAACAATTCAATGTGAAAGAAGTAAATGTTAATTAAAAAGGCTCATTGAAAGAAGCATTTCAGATTCATCAAAAGGATCATAAAGTAGCATTCTAAGCATCATTTAATTTCCTTGTTGCTATATTAAAATATTAGATTAGAGAAGGGTTTGAAATTCACATCTTGGTAGAGCTTTCCACTCACAGTGTATGTAGTAACCTGTGTAGTGAGGGTGGCACAGAATGAACATATGCTATATGTAACATTTATCTTGCCAGGAAAATTACATCTAGGTTTGGTTGAATTAATATTCTTGTACAGTGCATCTAGGTTTGGTTGAATTAATATTCTTGTTTCTAAGCAATAAAAATTATTATCAGGTTTTTCTCAAAGGTGCTTTTTCAAGAGGCAACTGGACTTTGTGTTTTCTTGAAGATGTTTTGCTCCTCATCCAAGCAGCTTCTTCAGTTCTTGAGAAAAGGCCATCCAGATAAGCACAATTTTAATTTCAGAAAGTGATTCCTTCTGATGTGCTTTGAGAAAACATGAATGAGAATCAACCATTGAAAAGATGTTGACTTGTAAGTATCAACACTTGTTTATACACACACACACACACACACACACACACACACACAAAACATACAATTAACACTCCTATTTGCACTGTTTTTATTCTTCCACTACAACCCTCATACATATGCTCACCCATATATTTTTTTAACCTGATTCCTGCTGTGGCTAAACAGGGAAACCATATGACAAAAAGATGATATGATTCTCAGTAGTACCACCCAGTCTCCACCCAGTCATTATTGTTCAGAGATTTCAAGTGAAGCAGTGAGGGTTTTAAACAGACAACTGCTGCAGGTTCTTCAAAAATGAAAGATTAGGCACTTCACCCTATAGTACCAATGGTTATTTTCAAATGCCAGAGATAAAGCAAATATCCCTGCTGTAAAGAGCTGACCATCAATATCAAGAGTTGAGCAGGAAGAATTGGATTCAACTGGGAAGAGAATTACTTTTTGTACTGCCATTGCCAAGACCTCCAACAGCAGGCAATCCTTCATTTTACAGAAGGTACCCTAGTACAGAAAGGAACAATTAGATACCGCAACAAAGAAAGCCATAGAGACATGTAAAGGCCCTTTCAAAGAAGACAACGTGAGATGTTTCTCTGTGTGTGAAATCCCCCCCCCCTTTTTTTTTCTGGAGTCAAATATAAAGATGACCAGACAATGAGAAACCATGCCTAGAAGACTTCAAAAAGAGTTCACTGAAGACATTCTCAGATAACAGGTTACCCGTGGTTTCTTTGTGTTTGATCCAGGAAATTAGCAAACAAGAGATGGTTGTCTGTGCTTAAATGTCAATCTTTCTCTTCTAAAGCAAATGGTTTTTTTCCTGTATATATGCAGCAAAGGAAAAAATTGTCAGTCAGGACTAAGTACATGCAAAGGCCTCAGGTGAGTTCTACTAGAAAGTCACAAAAAGCAATTGTGTCAGATACCTATAATAGTCAAGGGGGGAAACCCTCACAATTGTTAATATTTTATTGGGATCAACCCAAATTGATACTGAAGAAATTGCAAGCTTCTGAACTTTCCAAAAATCTCTGTGAGGCAAGATGATATGAAAGATATACACAGGAAAGCCAAAAATTATTTCAGGTTTTTGAACCACAAGGCTGCAGTTCAAATTAGTCTTAGGATGGGAATCGTAGACTAAATGCACTTGTGAGTTGTAACTATAATCAGTCTCACTATATTAGCAAAATCTAGCTGAATGCATTTTATATGTTCAGAAAACAGATGGGTTTTTACTTCATATTTAAAAATTTTAAATTTCTTCCATGATGGTGTCTCTTTATTCCAAATCCTTAATATTTGCCTGAATGCTCAATACAAATATGAGTAATATTCCCCTTTACTAGCATATCTTTCTCTGATTTAGTTATTAATATAGCAGTGTAGCTCTGTCAATAGGTTACCAGGACATGAGTAAGCAATGATCTGTTGACTTATGTTGTGTCGCAAATCCCCAAATTAACTTACTAGGTCTTATGTATTATGGAAGGAAATCAAGCCAGCCTAAGATGTTATGTCAAAGGTAAATGATTAGATGGTCTACTTTCCTCTCTGACCACTCCATAACATAAGCAAACAGAGTTGATTTATTCCAATACTGGCAAATATACAATAGCTTCTGTCACCATGAGTGCACGGTGGAAGTTTGGGTATGCTAGATCAACAAGATGAGTCATTGTCCAACAAAAACAAAGAATAAAAAAGCTCTTGATTTTTTATTGCCTTGATAGTTGACAATGATTCCTATGAAAGAGCTAAAACAGTGTCAAATTACCTCTCCCTATTAAAATCCCAAAGCCCAAGAACTGGAAGGCAATAGTTCCTACAAATGGAGAATAGACCTCTTATGAACTCTACAAAGCTGTAGTGTTTCCCCCCATAAAACACCCACATATGAAATGTGTCTATGGAGATTCTCAGTCTTCCAGGTCATGGTTGTCCCAAAGGTGCTTTTTCAAGAGGCAACTGGACTTTCAGCTCTGAGCTGAAGAAGCTTCTTGGATGAAAAGTGGAACATCTTCAAAGAAAAACCAGAAAGTCCAGTTGCCTCTTGAAAAAGCACCTTTGGTACACATACTGTATGAAAGAGATTGACTACAGCTTCAACTAAGTTTGAAATATTTCAGTCTATCAAATGAGATTGGTGTCATGGGATCAGAGGTGGGTTCCTGCCGGTTCGGACCAGCTTTATAGAACCGGTAGCGGGAATTTTCCCCTGCTCGCCGAACCGGCAGTGATGACCGGCTGGACACCCCCCCGAACCGGCTCTCTCGGCGGCGCCATAGGCTGCGCCATTTTGTTTTTTGCTTCTGCGCATGCCAGAAGCTGTTTTTTGCTTCTGCACATGTGCAGGAGCTGGTTTTTTAGCACTGTGCATGCGTGTGCATGAAGCGCCCGCACAGCGCACAAGGCGCACGCACCCACGCGGCGCATGAGGAAGCGAACCGGCAGCGAGGTAAGCCAGAACCCACCCCTGCATGGGATCACAGATCCAGAACTGCTTTTAAACTGGCAGTCCTCATGAGGAAGTACCTAACGATGTGGCTTTATTAGTCCCAAGTCTAACAGACTGAAATTGCTTATATTTTATAGACACTGAGACTGCAATCTAGGATGCACAGGACTACAGACTTAATTTCACGGACTGTATGGGGTTCCCATGATTCTTAACAATTTGGATTGTTAACCACAATGTAACATAAAGCTCCCACAATTCACTCTTCAAAGTTGAGAACATTCTTTAAACAACTTTCTTGTAGCACATGTCTGCAAAGCCCATAAATACCGTATCTCCACCTACAGTTCTGAAACCTGAAATCAATCATAGTGATTATAATGAAACTCCAGAATTTTGATTTAAAAAGCTGGTTGTATTTTTTAAAGGTCAAATTGTTCAATTAAGTATTTAAAAGAAAAAGCTCCAAAGAAATGAAGTCTGTAGCTTGTTTTGTACTATGTGCTATTCTGGGTAATTCAATCAAAATGATTGAATTATAGACAATCTGTGTGGTTCAGCTAACTTTGCTCCATGCAAAAACAAAATAAAACAAAAGTGCAGGTAATGGTGTTGTGCTAAATTCTTCCACTTCTTACAACTATTTTTTTTCCAAACTTGATCTGTCAGAGATTTTTTTATTCCAGATCTAAGAATAACTGGAAGGTTCTAGATTGGAGAAAGTTTGCTTCTCTCCTGACGTGGTTGTAATTGGCTGAAGGACATCTGACTTGATATCAGCTATTATAAGTAATTACAGCCTGAATTCATCCATTGGAGTTTAAGAGATTTGCTATACAGCAAGTTTAGTTCAATACAATTTATGAAATTTTCATGCATTTACTTATCTGACTGATATGTTACCTTCCTTTTGAGAAAGCAAGGAGGCTTAACAAGGATCTCTTATTTTAACTTTACAATGGCAATGTTGTAAATAGGTTGAGACTAGACAGAATGAATGATCCAACGGGTTTCCCTGAATAACAGTGGACTTTGGGTCTTTTGCTTATCAAGCCAACTCCTTAACATGTTATTCTGCTCCAGGCTAACGATAACAAGTCAGTATGGCAGCAAAGGTATTAAATATTTATTATAGATACATACTAAAGGAGAAGGAGACAGCAGAGAATGAGATGGTTAGATAGTGTCATTGATGCAATGAACATGAAATTGAGCAAACTCCAGGAGATAGTTAAAGGAAGGGGGGGAGCTAGCATGCTATGGTGTATGGGGTTGTGAAGAATTGGACACGACTTAGTGACTGAACAACAGCACTTTTCCTCTATAGCAGCAGTCCACAACCTTTGCGGTTTGGCGGCCCAGCAGAGAGGGAGAGGGGAACCAGGCCACATGAGCAATGGATTGGAGTGAATGCGCGTATGCACGCAGCTCAACTTGCATGAGCGGCGGGCCAGTATGTACACGCATGTGCACACAGTTCAACTTGCATATGTTGAACTGCGTGCATGTGCGCATGCACCCCACCACTTGTGGATTCTGGTTCCAAATAGGCCGCGGTCCGGTAGTGGGCCGCGGCCCGGAGGTTGGGGACCCCTGCTCTATAGGGCTTGAGACAACATATAGCCCTCTCTGTTCTATTTGTCATGTTGTAGACACATTTACACTGCAGCATAATGAAAGATAATGTCTGGCCCAAGATCAATGGCGATTATTTGGCTGAACTGGGCTTTGAATAACTGGGCTTACATCCTCAGAGGTAAGCTGTCATTTCAATCGCTATATCAATTTCACAAGATTTTGGCAAATGTCCACTTGACCATTTTAGAGCTATGTAAATTAACATCTCGATTTCTAATAAATTTGACAATTGCAAAGACAGTCTAATGAATTCTAGATTTATTGATCATGTCATTTCATGTGGCTTGCTTCCTGGTCTAGCCGAATTCGTGTTTTTATCATCTGAATTCTAGTCTCAGAAGATGGAGACCACTAGAGGGAGTATTTTGTCCTTCCACCGAGTTTAATTGCTTGGGGACAAATCATGGCAAGCAAATGACATCTAGTTTTGAAATCTTGAAAATCTGCTCTGCTTACCAGTGGGGTGACATTATGATTAGAGCTATGCTGTATTCCTTTGAGGTTTTACCAGAATTTATTTTTTTAACAACATCAATAACATAATAATAAATACCGAGCAGTGACTGAGCAGTCATTTTTAGCACAACTGTGAGAGGATAGGCTGCCTACAAAATGGCCAGCATCTGGGCTGCTGTTTGCCCTGTTCCTTTAAGACCTCTCTCTAGCCAGCACAACAACTGTTGGCTGTAGGCAGAGAGACAAGCTGAGTGGTGTTGATGTGGGGCTGGGGGGAGAGAAAGAAGGAGATATGTAGTCATCTGTGGAAATAAAGCAGCTCAAAGTAGACAGAAAAAGATACTATTCTCCAGCAATAGGACTCACAAGGAGTAGTGGTTGGAAAAGCAGTAGGAGGATGTATAGTAGAAGTGGGAAAGTGGGGTAGGGGGCAATGAGTATTATTATTGGAGTGCTTGTGTGTATGTTGCCTAGCAACCTGTGTTGTGTTGACTCTCTTGGGTTTTGGAGCCTACTGGCTTGGGTATACATGAAGGAATCCATGACACCAATTCACCTCACAGGGTTGTTATGGGGAAATAGGAGGAGGAAAGAGTAGTAGATATGTTTGCTGCCTTTATTTCTAAACAAAAATAGAATTGGAATGAAAAATAAACATTTCTTCAAGATTCCTAATGTACTTGCCACTTCAAGAAGGGGCCTCTGTTCTACATGTGTGAAGTTTGTATTTCTTTTATACAGTAGCAGTGTCTTAATTACTAGTGATAATCCAAACAACATAAAAACGACTTTATAAAATCCGTGGTAAAAAGACCTGTGATTGTGTTTGGTCTACTTTGCTATTTTGAACAGAGCACAAATTCTACAGGCTATGATTGCAAATTAGTGCAAATTAGGATCTTTATCTACCAAAAAAAGCTGGATGTGAAAGCCTCCTGAAAATGAGCTAAAAACTATAAACTATCTAGGAAGCATCTAGGAGTGAAATATGTGTATTTCTATACATTGCCATATTGCCAGAGACCAACTCTCTGTTAATCTGTCAGGTTGTGAGGTTCTGACTCATTCAAAGCATGGTATAAGCCAATAAATAACAACTAATCAAACACAGGGCAGCAGAGTGATTCTCTGCATCTTTTTCCAGGTTTTTAGTGCATTGGATTAGACCATTGATGGCTAACCTTTTCCGGAGAGTGCCCAAGGTGCGCGCGTGCGTGTGCAAATGTGCATGCGCTTGCCCAAACCCCAAAAATGCAATGTCTGCACAGCCCCCGTGCATGTGCCCTGCGCCCCGCCCCCCATGCATGCACACACACCCCGCATGCGTTCCCCCCTGCGCATGTGGCCCAGGTTGAGAAACACTGGATTAGAGAGAATTGGCTTTCAAAATTCATTCCAAAGAAGAGGGGAATTTCAGAGAGTGATAAGCCAAAGTCAGCCATTGATATTGTGAGGGTGAACTTCAGTCTGGATCATGCTAGTACTAGGCAAAACATCTTCACCACTACACCAAATCCCTTCGCATCTCTGTACATACAATACCTGAGATCATCTATATTTTTGCATCCCTTGAATTATGATAGTGCAATTTTGTATTGATTTAGATGAGACTATAAAAAAGAGGTCACGAAATCTCCAGCGGGCAAAAATCTTGCTAATGTTAAAAACATTCCATATTCATCTGCCTTTCCATCAAGCTGAAAAGCTTGCCTTCAGCTTCTCTGCTGGCAAAATCACACCTGACCAAAAAGTAAAAAAAAAAAAAAAAAGCCTGCTTCACATAATGGGCCCTTGGCACTTCAGCCTTTCAAAAATCGCAAACTGTATTTCCTCTAATTGCAGAGAAAGAGAAGAATACATGTAGCTCAGGATTGAACTCTGGAGGCCTTGGTGGTCTCTGAGCTTAGTTTGCTTGCAGACATCTTATTACCAACAAGATAACATCATTAGTACTAGTGAGTGTAAGCAGACCTCACTTAATGACTGGTTGTGTAGTGATCATTTGAGGTTGCGATGGACCTCACCAGAGCTACTTATTTAAAAAATATCTTAAAAATAAGTTAGCTGATAAATTACCTGACTTCAAAGTTCCAACAGCCACATATACCCTTCCTCTGCAATCATGTGATCATATTTGGGTGCTTAGCAACTGGCTCACATAATTTTGTTTGTTAAATTTATTTGCCGCTTATCTCGCCATGGGGCTACTCTAGGCGGCTTACAATAATAAAAGGGAAGAAAAATGAAAAGGGGTGTAAACAAAACAGAGGTAAAATAGAACAATAAAGTAAACAGCGGCAAAGGAACACGAAGAGAATAAATATATCAATATGATAGCTAAAAAGATGGATGGTGGAGAGCACAGTGTCGGGGGAGTGGAGGAGTGGAGCCAGGGGTGAAATGCTCCCGGTTCGGGCGTGCCTGCCAGTGGTCGGAGAGCCGGTAGCGACGGCAGCACGAGGCTTCGCCCACCCACCCGGACGCCGCCATTTGGGTTCTTTTACCCTCTGCGCATGCGCAGAACGCCATCTCCAGTGTGGAACTCCCCTAGGGCCAACTGGCAGAGTCATGTCTTCAGGTTCTTGCAGAAGGATAGGAAATGATGGTTGATCATTACCTTAGAGCAGGGGTGTCAAACTCGATTTCATTGAGGGCTGCATCAGGGTTGTGTTTGATCTCAGGGGGCCGGGGTGGGCGTGGCTAGGGTGGCCGTGGCCAGCTTAATGTCATTCGTGACAGCGCCTGTGGTGGCCCGAACACTCTGCCAGTGAAAACGGGCTCCCGAGCTCCATTTTCGGCTGCAACAGCCTCCTGCAACCCTCTACCAGTGAAAAAGGAGCTCAAGCTCCGTTTTCACTGGCAGAAGGTTGCAGGAGGCCGTCGCTGCCTAAAACGGAGCTCGGGAGCCCCTTTTCGCTGGCAGAGGCACCGTGGGCCAGTCCTTCACTGTTTCCAGGGCTGCCCCGCGGGCCAGATCTAAGCACCCCGCGGGCCGGATCTGTCCCGCGGGCCTTGAGTTTGACACCCCTGCCTTAGAGGATAAGCTGTTCCAAAGAGCAGGCACAGTGGCAGAGAAGGTTCTTCTTCTGGATTCTGATAGTAGGTGTTCTTTGACTGACAGGATCTGAAATAGATCTTCTCTGCCAGCACAAGTAGGATGGGCTTGTCCTAGCAGGATGAGGCAGTTCATCAGGTAGCCTGGTCCTATGCGATTAAGGGCTTTAATGGTCATAACTAACCCCTTGAACAATGAAGTTCACAGAGCAGAGGTGCAATACGGGCCACTCTAGGGGTCCCAAAGACTGCTCTTGTGCTGCACTTTGCACCAACTGAAGCTTCTGAATGGACTTCAAGGGTAGCTCCATGTAGAGCACATTGCAGTAGTTCAGGCGAGAGATGACCAGGGCTTGATAACTGAGCACAGGGAGTCATGATCCAGGAAAGGTTGCAACTGGGGCATAAACAGGAGCTGTACAAAAGCTAGTTATGCTTACCACCTGGTCTTAAAGCAGGAGACATGAGTCCAGGAGAACCGCTAAGTTGCATACTGGGCAGTGGTGGGATTCAAAAAAATTTTACTACCGGTTCTGTGGCTTGGTGGGCATGGTGTGGCTTGGTGGGCGTGGCTTGGTGGGCGTGGCTTGGTGGGCGTGGCAGGGGAAGGATACTGCAAAATCCCCATTTCCTCCTGATCAGCTGGGACTCGGGAGACAGAGAATATATGGGGGCGGGGCAGTGGTGAAATCCACATTTTTTTACTACCTGTTCTGTGGGCGTGGCTTGGTGGCCGTTGTGTGGCTTGATGGGCGTGGCTTGGTGGGCTTGGCAGGGGAAGGATACTGCAAAATCTCCGCTTGGTGGGCATGGCAGGGGAAGGATACTTGAAAATCCCCATTCCCTCCCCACTCCTGGGGGAAGGATATTGCAAAATCTCCATTCGCACCCCACTCTGAGGCCAGCCAGAGGTGGTATTTGCCAGTTCTCCGAACTACTCAAAATTTCCACTACCGGTTCTCCATACTACTCAAAATTCCCGCTACCGGTTCTCCAGAACCTGTCAGAACCTGCTAGATTTCACCCCTGGGGCGAGGCCAGGCAGAGGTGGTATTTACCAGTTCTCCGAACTACTCAAAATTTCCACTACCGGTTCTCCAGAACCGGTCAGAACCTGCTGAAACCCACCTCTGAAAAGATGACAAATGTTCGGATTCTGAGGCTCCATGCACTTAAGGCCACTCAGTCTTGCCAGGGTTCAGTCTAGTATCCCTCACCTAGATCCCAACAGCCTCCAGGCATTGAAAGAGGCATCATGGCAGCCTACAGCATCCCACAGCCACATGACCCTGATTTGAGGTGTCTTGTGCTGGTTTCCAGCTTTTTTTCCGTCTAGCTTCCAGGAAAAAAAGGGGGGGTGTTGTAATGGATTATTTTAACAACAGTGGCATTTGCTTAACGACTGCCACAAAAAAAATTGTAAAAATCAGGGGCAGTCATATGGAGATCTGCTTAATGACTGCCACCTCTTATGACCGTAACTGCAGGCTCCCTTATAGTCATAATTTGAGGACTATTTATACAGTATTTACCCTGCAATGATTGTGGGGATGTAATTTTCTCCTTGGGAAACTCTCACTAGTGCTGATAATGTTAGTCAAGTGAGAAAATGTCTGCAAGCAAACAACCAAGCTCAGAGAGCATCTATAAAGAAAAAATAATAATTTTCCTCTTTTCTGTCTGGGAACAGCAGAAACTATCTAGTCTGCAGATTTGGAAGGCACTCTGAAGGCCTTCTTCCACTAACCTAAATCCTGCTCTCTTCATGGAATTGCTGAACACATGAGCTTATTTTAACTTTAAAGCAAATTTAACTGGGTTTAAAAACAGATTTTACAGTGCTCCCAGGAATGTACCCCATGGTCACATGTAGTCTGCAGCATTGTTCCACTTGCTCTTCCAAACAGTTTTTATTAGCCCTTGATTGCAATGTTCATATATGCGAATAGCATCAATGCAGTGGTGGGATTAAAAAAATTTTACTGCCAGTTCTGTGGGTGTGGCTTGGTGGGCATGGCGTGGCTTGGTGGGCATGGCAGGGAAAGGATACTGTAAAATCTCCATTCCCACCCCACTCCAAGGGAAGGATAC
>QLTV01002955.1:202989-213519 GCA_003457575.1 Thermophis baileyi | reverse complement strand
GCATGGCTTGGTGGGCATGGCTTGGTGGGCATGGCAGGGGAAGGTTACTGCAAAATCCCCATTTCCTCCCGATCAGCTGGGACTCGGGAGGCAGAGTATAGATGGGGGTGGGGCCAGTCAGAGGTGGTATTTACTGGTTTTCCAAACTACTCAAAATTTCCGCTACCGGTTCTCCAGAACTGGTCAGAACCTGCTGAATCCCACCTCTGCATCAATGGACGAAAACTGGCTTGGTTAGGTGAGCAGCAAATCACAACTGGAAAGTATAGTTTGTAGATGGCCGATTGCAACTGTGGTCTAGCCCAGTGTTTCTCAACCTTGGTAATTTTGAGACACTAGCTTGATATAAGAAAGAAGGTGTTAATTTATTTGTGGTCATCTAGAATTTCCTAATTTATTTTGTCAGCTCCTCTAAGTAATCTGCTGAAGTGCCAGGTCAATAGTAAAAGAAGGCAAACAAACTTGAAATTGGCCAAATGAAACATGATTGATCAACAGTAAGACATGACTCTGGCTTATTTAACAAGCCATATTTGTCACTCCATATAAGCCAAGGGATTTGCTTAATGCTTTTGACTCACATCCTTCCATTCATAGAACAATCACTTCAATTAGTTCCTAAATAGACCACTGCATAGAGTGGAAATGCAGCCTTTCCCAGGAAAGTAGCTTTTCTTTTCTCTGCGAACATCCTTTCATAACACAAATGAATGCAGTAACCTAATTTAATTTGGATGAGATAATGAAAATCACATCACCTTTATATGGATGAAGTATTCATTTCTGATTTTCAAAGAGGATTGGGCTTTTTATTCCTTTTCGGCATGCCAGTGAATTTCATACATCAATTATGTCTGCTTATTTTGGCTGTCCCACACATTTTTCTCCACTAGATGGGTTACAGTTATCGACTGATAATGACTGCCTGGCCTAATCCCTGCAATTACCTTGCCAGGTTTTCAGGAGTGGTTTGCCCTTGCCTCCTTCTTAGGACTGAAAGGGAGTGACTGGCCCAAGATCACCCAGCAGGCTTTATACCTAAGGCAGGACTAGAACTCATGGTCTCCTGGTTTTGAACTGGATGCCTTTACCACCATATCAGACTGGTTTATCTGAGAATTTATGTACCCACAGCATAATCATAAGGATATTGTACCAGTTGATTAAACCTGCCCCAGGCAAATACCTTCTGAACCTCAGAGCTTAACATTAGTGGAAGGCTAATGCGTGTGAAATCCTGAAAACCATCTTCGAAAAGTGCCTCTGTGAGAAAAACCAGTCTAAACTCACTGCCTTTTACTGTTGGACAGACCCACACAGCAAGAAATACAAACACAATTCACTGTTACAATTAGTTGGGTTTCACACTTCAACTAAGCTGTAAATCCTGACTTACAACTACAATAGCTGGATTCACATGACATGCTCAGCCAATGCCCCCCACCCACCCATAACCTCCACTTCACCATGTTTGTGGTATATGAGCCCCTCTCCCCATTTTTTGTGTGCATATCTGTGTGCATGCATGTTTTCATATTTTAATATTAGTCTTCAAATGGGTAGGTTATTTTTGTTGTCTAAATTGTGTCACCTTCTGGCAAAATGTCCTGTGAATAGCCATGCTTAGAACATTATCCTGGAAAATATAGAATGGCAAGCCTTGAATAACAAAGAGCTTTTGCACTCACTGACAAAAGAGAGCTATTAAATGCTTTAACCGCTATTACATTATCTTCAAATAAGTGCCATATGGTGCAGAAGTCCCTTCTTTATGATAAATTTGTTGAGGTTTCAATAATGAAATGTATAAAGAGCCTGTTAAAATACAATAGAAAATAACCTATGATATGAGTGAGAGCTGTGGATGTTTTAAAACGAATGACAAGCAATAACAGACTAAGGGCAAAGTCATTCCACAGCTTCATAACAAAATTAATCTTCCTGGCTCCTTGGTAACATGTCATTATAATTCCCCCCACTTCAAAAATGCCGTGCTTCCTAAGAGGGGCCATGCCTTCTGTGCAGAGCAGCTGTGACTGGAGCCATGGATTGGAACTGAGTGATCCCCATGTAGCTATTTCTCTTGATGCAAAAGACGGTTTTAATCATTCTTGGACTAAATTGAAGAAAAAAAATATCCTGGAAGAATGCTATGGCAAACTACTTCCATAACCCAGCCAACAGCTTGGACGAGCAATTAAGAATCCCCATAATCCTCGTTTCTATAAATTTAGGTTGTGCAAACTTTAGGTAAACTGGTGTGGACTGGGCAAAGCTTTTGGCAATGCATAAAGAGCCACATTCAATCTTCATGATAAATCTTAGGGTTCCTTGCATTCCAAAATTACTATTTTTCCAATGCAGATTTTAACATTCCTGGTCATGACTGTGCATTGTATCAAAAGTGCCCATTGGATCAGAATTCTGCCAGCTCAGACATGAAGTATTCATGTCATTAAAGCAAGGCAATGAAACTTCTGAAATCCAGTTTCTACATTTTGGTTTGAGAAGAGCATGTTATATTAATCCTAACCTTTTCTTACTTTTTGTTTACATTTCTGACTCTAGCATGGCACTAAATTTACAAAGGATGGTTTTACATTTTTTGAGGTGGAAGAAATAGGCTAGAGAATTAAAAAAAAAGGTTCTGCTAAATTGACTTTATGATAATGTATGACAGTGAATGCCTCACGTATATTACCCAGACAGCTGCTCTGCAAACAAAAAATTTGCCAAGGTGGTTTCAATGACATTCTCAACATCATGTAAGAAGTCTGTACATATAGCTAGAATAAACATATTCATGCTGTTGCTAGGAGCTTTAGAGTTTTAAGAAATCCTTCAAAAAGTACTATAATCTCAAATTTAAAACATTGTAAAAAGTATGTGGAAAAACGTAAAGAAACAATCACCTGAACCTGTAACATCAACATGCTTTTTTCCATAAAAACAATACAAGATGCTTAATTAAGTCAGCTAAACATCTAATGACTGCATGGTTACAATGTGCTAGACTTGGTTAATATTAACCTTGTTTTGGTTTTATTTTCTGTAGTTTGCGCATTCTGTGCAAATGTAGATTAGTTTTGGTCCAGAATATTGTGTGAACCTCCAAAATGAGTGAATTTAAAAGAAAGAAAAGGAATTCCAATGATACACTAAAAAGCAATTTACTTGCACTGTGACAATATCAAGTTACAATCCTTGAATTCAAATCCTCTGGCATCAGTTTATGGCAGAATAACATTAACTGCCTGCCATCCTGTGATGCCAGAGGATTTGAATAATGTAAGAATCAAGGCAGTGTTAGTTCACAGATGCTCACAGGCTTATTCTTGAAGCCATGAACCTCCTTCTTTAAGTTTCTTTCAAGTCTGGATCCCAAACTTGCAATATGGATTGTGTAATGGAAAACACAACTTCTCTAGGAAACTCTGATATAAATTTTAGTTCTCAGTAAAAGGGGGAACAAGTGGTCCCAATGTCCCTCCCTGTGAATGTTTTGGTTGGGACCACCAGACTCCATGCCTTAAAAATCATTCTTAAAATATTCCTTTAGTTCTAGTTTTCATTTTAACCTGTCGAGCTTCACTTATTGTAAACAAAGCCTCTGATTCTAGCATAATCTGTATTTACAAAAATATGTGTCACCTCATATACACCCTATAAGCAATGGTTGAAATGATCCCCCTATCAATGAAAATAGGAAAGGAAGCTGAGAAAATAGAGCGGTCTTATTAAGCTTTTTTTATTTATTTATTTATTTGTCAAGCGTATATATGATTACGAACATAGGTATAATCATAAGCATAATCAAAGTGAATACAGATAGATGAAGACAATAGGACAACTTATGCACGCCCCTTACAGACCTCTCAGGAATGGGGTGATGTCAATGGTAGTCAGTTGAAGGTTAAAAGTTTGGGGGATTGGGGAAGAAACTACAGAGTCGGGTAATGTATTCCAGGCATTGACCACTCTGTTGCTGAAGTCGAATTTCTTGCAATCTAGTTTTATTAATTTATTAATTTATTAATTAGTTTAGCTTTGGGGTGTTCGCAGGGTATGGTCAAAAACTGAACACCGTCTGGAATTTTTTCATCGGACTCTATCAATATATGCACATTCAAGGTAGAGGCAAGGAGCAATTGAACCAGTTTTTCAACTAGAAATTATGTTTTATGATGAGCCACATAGAATTGCATCTTTCTTGTAGGTAGCTCAATGGTCTTTAGAGCAGCCATTAAATGATTTCAAAATGGTTGAAAAAGATTACCTCCTGGTAATGTGGAACATTAAATGCCCTGAAAAGCTATTTTTCCTCCTTGCAGAATACTTTTTGTGATCCTCTGCCCAATGGTAGATGGTAGAAACATTCTCTTTCAGTTAGTGTTAAGGAACAACTTCATAAGTTTGGCCAGCGGCGTGTGTGTGTGTGTGTGTGTGTGTGTGTGTGTGTGTGTGTGTGTGTGTGTGTGATCAGTCACACATATGACAGCATCCATTTTGTGAATTGGCAAATAATCTCTATGCCACCCATTTTGTCAAATCACCTGCAACACACTACCCAAATCCTAAATATATACACTTTTCCCAGTTAGCATTCCCCTGCTCTAGAAGATTTTTAAAGTCTCCCTCTTCCTTTTAAGACTTCACTGATCTATTTTTAACCATTCTAATTTGATCTGATCCAGGAAAATCACCGTTCTGCAGCAACACTTTCTGTGTCAACCTATCCTTTTGCTTGTGCAGCCACTATCACTCCTAGAAGCTGGTGAAGAGCTAGAACTGAACTGAAGCAAGAAAACCAGAGAGAAACCTCATTGATTTCATTGTTCCCTGGAGTCCTAAGATCAAGTGCACATGGAGCAAAAAGGGCTGGAGAGCAGCAAAATCAGTTGCCCAAGGTTTTCCAGCATAACGGCCACTCATAGAACATTGTTTTTCCTTAAAGGCCACTTTAACAAATGCTTTTCCAAAATCTTTCTATATTTTTTAAGCATTTTTACTTTTCTAAAATAAGGATTAGTGCTTCCCACCTGCTCACCCACATAAGAAAAAAAATACATTTTGTTAGGATGCACAGTTCTTGCATTTATATTAGTTATTAAGGAGTGAAAGGATGGGTATCAGTGCTTCTCCTTTACTGTTCAATTATCTAATGGCTTGTTGCTTCTCTCTGTTCCAAAGAAATAGCAAAATCATCAAGTTTGCAGATGACATCAGCTGGAAGGAATAGCCAATACTCCAGAAGATAGGCTCAAGGTTCAAAAGGATCTCAACAGACCACACTGGGCCCTATCTAACAAAATAAAATTCAATGGTGAGAAAAGTAAGGTTCTACATTTAAACAAGAAAAACCAAATGCATGGGTATAGTATAGGTCAGTGATGGCGAACCTTTTTTTCCTCGGGTGCTGAAAGCGGGCGCACGCGTGCTATCACATGTACGCGCGTGCCCACGCCCATAATTCAAAGCCCCCCCCATGCACCCTGCGCATGCGCGTGCGACCCCCCCCGTGCTGCCCCACCCCCTGCGCATGCGCATGCAACCCCCTGTGCTTCTCATCTCCTCACATTTTCAGTTCATAAACTGTATGTGCATGGGTAAATAGGCCAGTGACTGCGAACCTATTTTTCCCCTGCTGCCCCGTTTCCCAACTTCCGGTGGGCCCGGTAGGCCTGTTTTTCACCCTCCTCAGGCTCCAGAGGCTTCCCTGGAGCCTGGGGAGGGCAAAAATGCCATCTCCTGCCCCCCCAGAGGCCCTCCGGAGGCCGAAAACGCGAGCCAAAAATCAGCTGGCCGGCGCACACATGCGTGCTGGAACTGAGCTAGGGCAATGGCTCGCATGCCGGCAGATATGGCTCCGCATGCCATAGGTTCGCCATCACGGGTATAGGTAGTACTTGGCTCAATAGTAGTAACTGTGAGAAGTATCTTGTGGAGTCCTGGTGGACAATCACTTAAATATGAGCCAGCAGTGTGCTGCAGGTGCCAAAAAAGCCGACACAATCCTAGGCTGTATTAACAGAGGGATAGAATCAAGATGACATGAAGTGTTAATACCATTTTATAATGCCTTTGAAGACCACACTTGGAATATTCCATCTATTTTTGTTTGCCATGACATAAAAAAGATGTTGAGACTCTAGAAAGATGTTTAGGGGACTGGAGGCTAAAACATATGAAGAATGGGTGCAGGAATTGGGTATGTCTAGTTTAATGAAAAGGAGGACTACGGTTTATATGATAGCAGTGTTCCAATATCTGAGAGGCTGCCACAAAGAAGAGGGAGTCAGTTTATTTTCTAAAGCACCTGAAGGCAGGACAAGAAGAAATGATTGGAAACTAATCAAGGAGAGATCAAATGTAGAAATAAGGAGAAATTTCCTGACAGTTAGAACAATCAGTGGAATGTCTTGCGTCCAGAAGTTGTGGTTGCTCCAACACTAGAAGTTTTTAAGAAGAGATTGGGCAACTATTTGTCTGAAATGGTATAGGATTTCCTGCCTGAGTAGGGGGTTAAATTAGAAGACCTCCAAGATGTTTTGAACTCTATTATTCTGATGATTATGGTGAATGAAGAGCTATCAGTAGTCTAGCTCTACCTAATTCCTCTATGGGCAAGGAGAGGTCTTGAGATTGTCCGCAAGTGCTCCAGATAGCTGTTCTTCATGAAAAAAAAAGCAAGTCAGTGTTGTCTCTGGGAGATGAGGGAAATTTATCTTTTCTCATCAGGAAGGAGTGGGAGGCCAGGGTGGCTGTAGAATGATAGTCATATAACTTGAAAAAAAGCCAAGCAAAATAGTTGGCACATACCCCTGAAAATATAAAGATATGCTTCATCTTTCAAATCTATTTCTCAAACAATGATATGTTTCCTCTATATAGCTTTGGGCAGGATTTTTTTTTTCATAATTGTACAACCATACCTAGGTGCTATGCAAGTAAATAATATCCACTGCCTTATACCGTAGTTACTTCCTCATTCAATCCAATATGATGTCAATGTTGCCAAGTGGAAAAGGGTGGGCTCCAAACAATGGTGAAATTCAATTTTTTTTAACTACCGGTTCTGTGGGCATGGCTTGGTGGGCTTGGTGTGGCTTGGTGGGCGTGGCTTGTTGGGCATGGCAGGGGAAGGATACTGCAAAATCCCCATTCCCTCCCCATTCCTGGGGAAAGGATATTGCAAAATCTCCATTCCCACCCCACTCTGGGGCCAGCCAGAGGTGGCATTTGCCTGTTCTCCGAATTACTCAAAATTTCCGCTACCGGTTCTCCAGAACCTGTCAGAACCTGCTGGATTTCACCCCTGGCTCCAAACATGTTATGACTGCTAATTCCCAGAATAATCTGGACATCTAGGAACTAAGATCCCAGTGCAAATACCAAGTTGAAGAAGATTGGAATAAACTCTATACATTAAGGGACATTGATTCTATAGTACAATGATGGTGAACCTATGGCACGCGTGCCACAGGTGGCACGCGGAGCCATATCAAAGGGCACGTGAGGTGTTGCCCTATGTCAGCTTCAGCACGCATGTGCGCGCTGGCCAGCTGATTTTCGGCCTTGGGAAAGGCCGTTTTGCCCTCCGGAGGCTTCAGGGAAGCATCCTGAAGCCCCGGAGTGCGAAAAACGGCCCAACGGCAAACCGGAAGTTCGGAAAAACGCACTTCTGGTTTGCCGTTGGGCTGTTTTTTGCACTCCGGAGGCTTCAGGGAAGCGTCCTGAAGCCCCGGAGTGCGAAAAACAGCCCAACGGGCAAACCGGAAGTGCGTTTTTCCAAACTTCCGGTTTGCCCGTTGGGCTGTTTTTCACCATCCCAGGCTTCAGTGAGGCCTTTGCGCATTCGCGTGTGTGTGTGCGCATGCGCAGGGGGCAGCGCGGGGGGAGGTTGTGCGCATGCGTGGGGGGAGGGAATGGGTATGGGCACGCGCACGCGCACCAGCGCGCGCACACACCCCCTTTTGGCACGCGAACCAAAAAAGGTTCGCCATCACTGGTATAGTACTTTAACAGCGTATGATATCTAAATCAATGCAGATGCAAGAGGCTGAAAACAGCAAAGGCAAGGCATGAGGCCAGATTAACTGAGGGACCACCTCTCCCCACTTTTACCTTTTCCATCAGGTCTAACAGGAAAGACATGTTGTGGGTTCCATCTGATGAACCTTTTCTGCTCTGGCACCTGCCCTCTGGAACATCATCCCCCCCGAGGTGAGGTTAGCCCCACCCTTATGATCTTTCAGAGAGCCCTCAAAACATGTTTTTTTATCAGGCCTGGGGATCCTCCGGCAGCAGCATGTTAGTTACATATGCATAACATCTTAATTAACCCTCTTGCAATCTTTTTAAGTTAATTATTTATGTTAATTAAGAAACATATTTATGTTTAAGTTATATTAGTTAGCATAATTTACTTAATCATGCTAGTTAAGTAAATGTTTTAAGTGGTTTTTGTAGGCTATTTTAATAGTTGTTTTATTGTATGCTGCCCAGAGTCACTTGGCATGAGATGGGTGGCCATATAAATCTGATAAACAATAAAGTGCGTTTCCTCCCCATATTCAATTGCTGGCAATTGGTGTGATGACACTAGAAGTGCTAAAGCCCACAAGGCCATTCCAGTCATAAAGGGATGAAGAGTATCATATATATCTCAGAGGCATGTATGGTTATGTTCACATCTCCCTGGGTGGGGGGGAAACCCTGAAGGAAATGCAATTTTCTCCATTACTCCAATTTCTGCACTACCCTAACAAGAAGACAGGTCAGTAACTATTTTAGTTTTAATTACACTAACCAACTCAGAAGACTCTAGTTAGGAGACACCTGTTTCATTCTGGAGAATAAGAATTCTCAGCTCGTGTTGAAAATGTCTATGGAGATTCTTTGGAAAATGAAAAATTATTTTAATGGTAATTTTAGGCAAGGATAGTTTTCTGCAGTTTTGCAAAACCAGGGTTGGTCTCTCCCCTAGCCATTCACACTTGCACTAAAAAGTCTAAGTTGTAATTAGAGATGTGAAGGCCCGGAAAAAACCCGGAAAAATTCGGAAAAAAACCCGGGTTTTTTTCTTGTTTTTTTCCAAAAAATTGGAAAAATTGAAAAAAGAAAAAAAAACATTGTGGAATATTTTATTTTAACATGATGAATAAAATATTTTAAGACAGGGTGTTCAAATATTTTCCAAATCATTTCTAAAAAAAAATGTATGATATCAGATTATTCTAATTTCTGTGCATTGAGTGAGGACAAGCAAGTTCTAGGTAACAAACTGAACCCTCCACTGCAAGAACAGTATGCATTTCTTCCTTTAGGAGGTGCTGCTATTGTAACAAGAAAAAGGTTTCAGTTTTGCTTTTGCATGTTAGTGGGTGTGTTTGGTTTGTTCTGTCCTCTTCACTAGGCCTCAAAAGCATTGGAAGAAAATACAGAGCAACAAAAAGGACCTGAAAGTATATACTTGAAAATTGTTTTGTGGAGGCTTTTTGGCTGTTCCACATACTGTAAACTAGTAAGCAGTTCAGGAGATTGTTGCTCCCTTTGTTACAAATAAATATTATAAAAAAGTAAATTCTGTTTGTGATAATTGTTTGGCTACACTATATTTTTAATATGCTAGTTGTGATAATTTTATGCCAAGTCCAATTGTCCATAGTCATATTTTATGTTCCTAAAGTAACAGAATGACTTTCAATCTTAAAAAGACAAAAAGGGCTAATGTAGCATTTTTTTCAATTTTTCTGAAAATTTCCGTTTTCCCCCCCAAAAAAACGGAAAAAAAACGGATTTTTTTCCGAGCTTCAAAATTTCCGGAAATTTTACATCTCTAGGTAATTAGCTAAAGAAACCACAGTGACTGGAACCACACAACAGATTAGCCAAACCAAACAATCATCTTATGGATTGGCAGGTTGTGTGGATTTATTTATTAGATTTTTAACCCACCTTTATTACTTTGTATAAGTAACTCAAGGCGGTGAACATCCTATTTCCTCTTTCTATTCCTCCTCCTATTTTTCTCCACAACCAGCCAATATTTCTCTGAAAAAGAAATAATATAGGAAGTTCTTGAATCCATACTCTAACTGTTAGATAGTGGGTAGAGATGACAGGAGACAGACTTCCAAAGCAGCTCTTTATTTCAGCTCTTGTGTAAGCAACCAGCAAAGAGCAGTCTGACAGCTTGCCCCCTTATAGGGAGCTGTCAGACAGACCAGCCAATAGCGTTTGAGCTTTTTCCCGCTCAAACGCTGGACCTGGTTGGAACCATGCAACACAGTTGAAACAGTTAGAACATAACACCCCTCCCCTCCTGGATGGAGCTGTCCAGCATACGTAATCACGCAGGTAGGCGGGGCGTTTTGGAGCCCTACTAGACCTGCGCAATTCAGTTGGTGGTGAGGCAGCGGCCTGTGCGGACAGGTCTGCTGCTGCTCCGGGGCTCGAGCATGGAAGCTCCTGGAAGGTACTGGGTGTGGCCTCCACGGCCGAAGGGACCGGTTCGAAGGAAGGACATCG
>QLTV01002955.1:182034-200508 GCA_003457575.1 Thermophis baileyi | reverse complement strand
AAGATGTCTGCCTGGCTGGTTGAAAGTGCTGAAGAAGCTAGTCACAGTTCTCCTGGCCCAAGCCCTCGTCGCCACTGTTAGATAGTGGGTAGAGATGACAGGAGACAGACTTCCAAAGCAGCTCTTTATTTCAGCTCTTGTGTAAGCAACCAGCAAAGAGCAGTCTGACAGCTTGCCCTTTTATAGGGAGCTGTCAGACAGACCAGCCAATAGCGTTCAAGATGTCTGCCTGGCTGGTTGAAAGTGCTGAAGAAGCTAGTCACAGTTCTCCTGGCCCAAGCCCTCGTCGCCACTGTTAGATAGTGGGTAGAGATGACAGGAGACAGACTTCCAAAGCAGCTCTTTATTTCAGCTCTTGTGTAAGCAACCAGCAAAGAGCAGTCTGACAGCTTGCCCTTTTATAGGGAGCTGTCAGACAGACCAGCCAATAGCGTTTGAGCTTTTTCCCGCTCAAACGCTGGACCTGGTTGGAACCATGCAACACAGTTGAAACAGTTAGAACATAACACCAACGTTAAATTTAGCAAATTGTTAGGCGTGTCACACTGTGATTAAGAGCTAAATATAGCAAAATCCAGTTATAAGCTCTTTTCCTCAACACATGGGGACTGACAATTTCCCCCCTAATAACTATGTTACTTAGCTATAGAGTAGATGCTTCCTTCCAAGAACTCATAACATAGTACCTCTTGTTATATATATTGAAGTCATGGAATTCTGTTATTTGTATTACCTCAATATTTAATACATGATTTTAAAGAAATAAAAATACCCAAGTGTTTGTTATTGAGAACTTGTTACCTGCCACATTTGGTTAAACATAATTGATTTTATTATACTAATTAAGTAAAAGTTCATTTAATTATCTAGATGCAATTCTGGTAATGCAGTGGTATGAGAAGATGTATCCAGTAAAGTTGAACCGCACAGAACTTAGAGCAGGGGTGTCAAAGTCGATTTCAATGAGGGCCGCATCAGGGTTGTGTTTGGCCTCAGGGGCCTGGGGTGGCTGTGGCCAGGGTGCGCGTGGCCAGGGTGCGCGTGGCCAGCTCGATGTCACTCATCGAGGCAGGGTTCCTGTGGTGACCCGAGCGCTCTGCCAGCGAAAACGAGCTCCATTTACGGCTGCAACGAACTCCTGCAATCCTCTGCCAGCAAAAACAGAGCTCGGGAGGGCTCCGTTTTAGCTGGTAGAGGCACTTCAGGCCGGTCCCTCGTTGTTTCCAGGGCGGCCCTGCGGGCCAGCTCTAAGCACCCCGTGGACCAGATCCGGCCCGCGGACCTTGAGTTTGATACCCCTGACTTTGAGGATTGTGGTAGTTGGCAACCTTTTACAAAACTGCTTGCTTTGTAAATACACTAATGCTGCAGGTAAACTTTCTCAAGGACTGCCCTTTTTAGTGAATGTTCAAAGTTATAACAGTGTGGAAAAAAATAAGTAGCTTTACCATCTGTCCTCACATTTATGACCATTGGCTGCATCCCCACAATCACATGACGACCATTTCAGAGTGATCATAGTCCCCACTGTCACAAGATCATGAGATCACCAATCAGCTTCCAACAAACAGTCAATGGAGAAGCCAGCAATAAAATTGCAAGTTATGTGATGTCTCACTTAACAATCCTTGGTGACTCACTTAATGACCAAATGGAAAATGATATCATAAATTACTCGCAGTCATGTGTGGTGTGGCTTAGCAACTGCATCGCTTAGCGACAGTTTCCAGTCTCAATTGTGGTCACTAAGAGAGGACTATCTATACTACACTACTTCTCTATATATAGCATAGGATATAAAAATCCTTCCTTGTCACCAAGGGAGAACTGCTGCCTGCTAACACAAACAATGTCGAGCTAAGATCCTATGTTCCTAATATCTTTATCTAATTTGCAGATTTATGAGGTTATGTTTGAAGAGTGGCAGTTGGGATCACACTTCTCACTGAATCACGCTGTGGGAATCTTGCTGGGGGTGAGGAAACACTGTTAATTTCCCTAAAAAGCTGCACATCACTCCATCAAACCTTTGAGCCATTTTGGAGACCAAAGCAGTATGCCTCCCACTCTTCACCCCTCATTATTTCTGAGAGAAAAAACCCAAAGCAATCACACAGCCCCAAACTGATGTTTTTGTGATGGAGATGTAAACAGTGAGCTCCTGGTGTGCTGTGAGTGAGAGATGCAGCTTCCATGATGCCCCACCCCATAATCATGTTTTGCACAGCAAAATATTTTGCACTCTCTCTCTCTATTTTACACTGTTAATACAGTCCTGCTGAGTTCCATGCCCCCCTCCCTCCGTTAAACAGCACAGAGTCTGAATTCATCCATTAGATTTAGCTACAGAAGGCAAAAAATTAATGCAGCTAATCCAACTAAGACAGTGAGCTTTTTGGTCTCGGCATGTCAAAAATTCAGAAAATGCCTAACTTGATTCTGCTGGAGTGTCACACCTGCCCACCCATCCATCCACCCACCCACCCACCCCAGAACAAAAGAGGAACAATTCTTTACATATTCAATTATTTAAAGAAAAGATATAGTCTAACTATATGTTGTTATTACACATTGGATGTTATAATTATTACATCAAATAATTACTGTACAAAAATAGAATATGAGTAAAACTCACACACATGTAAAATAAAAATGAAGAAACAGTTCCATTATTAAATCAGTTTCAGTATTAAAAACATTTAGAATAGTGCCACATTTAGCTATAGTGGATCTCACATTTGTATTCAGAAGGATAGTGGATTATTAAGAGATTAGAAAAGGGAAGCAAAGGGAACAAGTGCCCTGGCCCACATTTCTAAAGGTGTTGTTTTTTTTTAAAAAAAAATATTACTTCCCAAGTATTCAGTATGGTTTGAAATGGTACAATACTCTATCAGATGAATATTCTGCCCCACCCCTCACAAAAAAATAGCTTATTAGAGACAGCTTTCAGTCACATGAGGCCTTCGCTCTGGAAACTTTGAAGAATTCTCTTGTGTGGCCTTGCAGCTCTGAAGAGCAGGAAAGCAAGTCCCATCCTCATGCATTTTTAGAGGCTCCGGAGGCCCTGTGACTTCTAGGGAGCGCAGAGTCCACAGGAGAGCACACCAGATCCTCAGGAGTTCTGAAAAATCATACAAAAACTTCCTGCGATTATTAGAGGCCGCATAGGCCGCATGAGAATGTGGTCTGCTAGTGCACGTTCTCTGGATTCCTTGGAAGTCATGCACTCTGGATCCTCTGAAAATCATGCAAGAATGGATTATTTTTTCACACGATTTCAGAAGCTCCAGAAACCATGCAAGAGCACAGCCCTTTGCACAATGTTGAGGGTCCGGAGGCCACGCAAGAACACACTACATTCTCTATGTGGCCTCTGCAGGCTCAGAAAATTGAGCAAATACCAAGCTCTGCTATACTCTAGCAAAATCAAGCCTGTTTTTACATTAGCGGGATACATGAATTCAACCACTGTTATTTGAAAGATGTACTTTTTTGTGTGAATTACACCATTATGACTTTTCCCATAAGCTAGAGTTAAAACAAAGTATGGCAAAGTTCATGCAATCCATGAACCCAGCAGTATTTCTCAACCTCATCAACTTTAATTTGCATGGACTTCAATTCCCAGAATTTCCCAGTCAGCATGCTGGCTAGGAATTCTGTGGAATGAAGTCTATTCATCTTAAACTCACTAAGATTCAGAAACACTATGCCACAGATGTAGAGGTACAATGGTGAAATATCCATGCTTAGACCTCCAGTTCTGAAAGATGAAATGGTAACCAGGAGAAAGCAGTTATTACTGTATCATCCTCTATTATTAGTCTCACAACCCCCCCCCTTCATAATTCTCAAATGTGTTCTACGTAGTAATCCTCTCAGCAGGCCCTGAACAATGTTTTCCATTCGGATTTCTTTTTCTTCCAAACAATTTCTCCTTTGGGAATATGACGTCTTCTGCTCTTTTTTTCCAGTTATACTTGTTTTATTCCTATTGTATTTGGCATTTGTCACTGTAAATATTCACTAAAGTTAACTGTGTCTACTAAGCATTTAATAAAACATACAGAGTCGTGAGAAAATCAAAAACAGGACACCTGGTCAGTACCACCAAGCATCTTGCAGTTAGAAAACCTTCATGAACTGATTTTGTATTAAGCCTTCCACATGTTCCATAAGGACATTGACGTTAGCAGCACAAATCTCATACTTCGGTTTTTCATTCTTTCTCAGCATCTCTAATAGGCCCCCATGGACTGGAGGCAAAGGGTTATATGAATTTAACAACTGAAGCTGGCTTAATGGAGTCTGTTTTATTTCTCCAATCCTCAGTGCCTGTAGAATAGCAGGTGCAAACTTAGAATAATGAGCAGTAGAAGAAATGATAACGGGGCAAGTTTTGTCTTGAAGTCGATCTGCAACCATTTTGGCAACAGCTGTGTGTGGATCCAGAATGTACCCTGTGGTGTTGAACACAGAGTGTATGGCACCCAGGCAGTCTTCCTCAGAGCACCAATCAGCCACTAAGTCCTGTTGAAGCTTTTGCAGGAGCTTTTCCGGCAACTGAAAGCGCTGCTGGTTTTCTAGGCTGAGAAGTAACTGTGTCACTAGCTGTCCATCACCATTAGCAATCAGGTGTAAATAACGTTCAAGGTTGGAAGACTTCAAAATGTCTATTGCTGGTGACAAGCTTGGCATTAATTGCCTTCCTTGTAAATCATACAAGCTGGTTTTTAAAAATGAAGTCAAGGCATTGTTTTGATTGGAAGCACAGATACATTTCCGAATAGGGATCCCCATGTTTTTTGCATATATCGCAGCTAGTATGTTGCCAAAGTTACCTGTGGGAATGCAGACATCTATGGGGCTCCCAAACGAAAGAACACCTTGTTCAATAAGGTTCAGATAAGCTGATGCATGATAAACTACCTGGGGAAGCAAGCGTGCCCAGTTGATAGAATTTGCAGCACTTAACGCTGTTCCATATTCCACCGTGAGAAAGCCAGTAAAATCTGAATTGGTAAACATTTGTTTGATGGCAGTCTGGCAAAAATCAAAATCAGCCTGGACCCCTATGGCTTTTGTGTTGACTTCTTGGCAGCTGATCATGTGGAGTTTCTGTATCTGGCTAACTCCATCATGAGGAAAGAATGTGATCACAGCAATTCTTTGCTTATCAGACTCTTTAAGTTGACCAAAACCGTTTAGAACTGCACTTCCTGTGTCACCAGAAGTTGCTACCAAGATCAAGTAATTGCAGCTTTGGGGAATGCAGTATGCAAACAGATGGGGCAGTAACTGTAAAGCCAAATCTTTAAATGAAGCCGTTGGTCCATGAAACAGCTCCAAAAGAAACTGATTCCCTTGCAGATGTCTAACTGGGGCGATTTTAGAACACATAAAATTTTGTCCATATGCCATCTGAATCATTTCCCACAATTTGGAAGCAGGAATATCATCAGGATGTATGCACCTTTCTAGTATAATCTGAGCTCTTTCGGTGTAAGTTGCTCCTAATAAATGTTGCCATTCTCCACCAGTGAATTTTGGAAGTCCCAACTCAGGAACAAACAGCCCACCATCTGGGGCCAGACCTTCAATAAGAACATCACTGAAATATTTTACAAAACTCCTTGATTTGTCTTCCTTAATGGCACGGGTGGAAATGAAACATTCCAGCTCAGAATTTTGATACCTCTTAACAGCGTGAAGCACTTTGTCCGCTACATTCTCTGCTGTAATCCCATTTTCGCAGAGAACACGGACATCGTACCACTTTTTATAAAATTGCTTCCTGAACTTAATAATGTCTCCTAATGATGTTTCTTGACCCTGTCCCACAATACGATCCACCTTCATTAATTGCAAACGATCCATTATGCTTTCTGTGGGTACATCCAGATATACCACTATTCCATTTTTCTTCACGTGCTCCATGCTAGCAGCATTCATTGGGTTAGATCCGGAAAGGGACACTACACTCCCAGATGCTGAAAGGTTTAACAGGGCTTTTCCCTCTTCTTCTATAAACTGTTCATTCCCAATGCTCTTTAATTTTTCTGCCACAGTCATATTCCAGGTTGGTTCAAGAACATCATCGTCCACATCTATGAAACAAGAGTCCAGCTTCTGACCTAGTATTTTTCCTACTGTTGTTTTTCCAGCACCTGGAGGCCCCATCAAGACAATGTTCTTATTTCCAACAAGAGACTGCATGAAGGTCCATGCCTTCCAGGTCATGGTGAAGCTTCTTGAGAGAAACAACTTCAAATACAGATCAGAAACCATGCAGTGACATAGTAACTTCGGATGACTGTTCCAGCTTAGACGTAGCATCTTTTTCAAGTTCTAATTCCACCAAAAGAGGAAAAAAATGCTTTAAAGGAAAGAATAAATACATACTTGAGTTACATTTAAAATGATTGCTAGACATTTCTGACAGCTCATTTCCTATCTTAGAAAAGCCTGATTTTGAACAAGATCACACATAGTTTGAAACATGATCAGTTCAAATTTCTTTGAATGACAAAGAGGTCAATCAGTTGACAGCTTTCTCTTTTGAAATCTGCCCAGAAAGACAAACATTCATATGCTGCAACATTTCTACTTTGAAAAACAGCCACTTATGACAGTCTCATATAAAAAGAACTTTGTAAAAAATTTATATATGTGGCATAGCTTAACTACTACCTTGGCTAAAACCCACCAGCAGAACAGAACAAAACTAGCAGTAATATTTTAAGTATTAGGATGAATGTTCAAAAGCAACACTGACATCAGCAGATAATGTTCTCAAAATCAATAAAAATTCCTCAGTGGCTTCTAAACCAGCTCTCCAAGCTACCTTTTAGAAACTACATTATATATCATCATCTATATGGCACAGTAAACTATTGCTCTTGAACATAGGGAAAGGTCAACTTAAAAGCTAACTGTCATAGCTTGGCAAACCTATATAACGGGACCATCGATCACAATAAAATAAGGATTATACAGAAACTTTTTTCTTTAAAACAAAATCCAAAAATTCAAATTCCACTTCCGCGGAAGTTACACTTAACGTTTCAGTGATTTTAATGAAAGCAGAATGCACTTGATATATTAATACAAAACTCCTTCATATAATTTTTTTAGTTTTAAAATTAATCTGCAAGGTAAAGAATAATTTCGCTTAAATGAATGTGTCATCCCAACTTACCACTTGGTTTTTCTAGTAATCTTCTTTGTAGATAGATGGCAATCTCACACACCCCCAACTGGTATCTGTGAATTGCTTTCATGCAGGAACCAGTTACCTGTTGACTGCTTCACACTTCATCTAGATGAACCAGAATAAATGCCACATCAGCAAATGCTCTCCAGAGAGCATGAATTAACAAACATGGAGCAGGTCTCTCTAGCTCTGATAAATGTCTGTGTTGCCAAGAGTGTATTCGTTTGTTTGCTCAGGGAAATCAACAACTGCATCAGCATGAATTGCAAAACAAACAGCACAGGCTATTAAGCAACATTCAGGAAGCTAAATAACCCCGTATTACTTTCTTTGTTTTCAAAATTAAAGGAAATAAATTCAGAAATAACACATTGCTACCTTTTTTAAAACATGACTCTGCAATTCTGTGAACCTGCAAGGTATATATGGACATTGTTTCTAGAGAGGACATCATGTTAGCTTTCTGCAGTAAATACAATGAGAAGGTTACAGATCTTAAAAAATGATAAAATTTATTTTTGCACTGGATTGTTCACATTTCCTTTCCCAAGGACAAGGAGAGAGAAATATTTGAAAAGGAAGATGCAATCTCATTTTTTCATTCTTAGCCACCAGAGAAATATTTACAGCAGTGACTTTTTCACACTGGTATTAGTTATGGAGAGACAGAGGCATCTTGTGGCGAGCCAGCTGCTCTCCAACAGCAGTCGATCTGCACCAGTTCTCGAAGAAACAGAAAAACACCATCCCTTTAAAATCTAGGGGAAGCAATTTCATAAAAATAAACACTAAAACAGTTGAAAATGCTACGCTTCCCAGCTACATAAAACTAAAATAGGTTATGGATTCTTCAAGACCATTACCATTGGAATTTCCCACTGCACTGGATAGGATTGTTTTTCGCACTGTAAAACTCACTGAAAAAAAAGGAAGAAAAAAAAAGAAATAACTTTAGTTTGTTCATGAAAGTGTTTTGAAATTATTTACTGCCTCAGAAATCGTGGACAAATCATTAAGCATAAGTTAGATCAAACCACCATGTAATTCAATGCCCATTCTGATGTTACAAAGGGTAGATCCATGCAAAATTAGGTTCCTGCTAAAATCAATAGCACCTATATACCACTAAAATAAAGGTTTAACTTGTTATAGAAAATAGTTTCTATCCCATACTTTTTTACTAATCAAACTTGTCCATTTAACTAGGCCATAATGTAGCAAGCTATGTTGATTTTAGCTTAGCATAACTAAATCACTATGATTATCAAGGATGGTTTATTGCTGAATATATATGTCCCACCAACCAACCAACCAGATTTTTTTTTCTTTTGCTTCAGAATTACCGATATTCCAAGAAAACTGTATTCCTGTATAAACAACAAAAAATGTATTGGGATAAAACTCCTTCACACTCTTCCCCTCATATTTCACACCAGCTAACACCTGCAAAATTTCATTGTTCTTGTTTCATTCTTGGGAGATCAATAGCCTTATGGTAAAACCAGAACAACAACAACAACAAAAATGACCTATTAATTCAGATGGAATTTGCATGCAATTCAACAGCATTCCCTTCCATTTCTCTTATATTCTTCCCAACCAGCAAGTCAGGAATGTTGTTTGTTTTGTCACAGGACATCAAAGTTCAGGGATGATAGTCTTATGGCAAGATCAGATCAGATCTGGTTATAAGGTCTAATCTTCACTAGTCAGGTGTTCAATCTCTCTCTTGACTCAGGAGATAGACCAATATTTTTGTGTGTGTGCATTTTTTGGAAAAAAAAATCTGTCTTCCAACACATCAGTAGACCTAACTGAGGGAAGAAAAAGGAGGCTGAGATCAGGATTGCTTCTTGCTACATGTAGTGCCCCTCCTAATCTTCACCAATCTGTCAAATAAGGTTTTTTATTGACTTGGATGTATTAATAATTGGAAGACTCAAAGGTATGTAGGAAGCATTGTCTTCAGAGGTGGTATCCACTTACTTTCCCTACCGGTTCACAAATGTGAGCACAAATGTGAGCGCTTCGCTCGCATGTGCCCCTTCCACGCATGCGCGCACCCTTCAGCACATTCACTTTGCTCGCACACTGGAAGACTGATTGTCTTCCAGAAGACATATTCACTTGCCAAAACAAAGAACTTCACAAGCTAGGTATTTGGTCTCTCTTAGTCAAAATGAATAGAACTGTAGTACCAGACAGTGTGCCTATAGAAAACTTAGGCAAGCACAGTAGCAGGGAAACTCCCAATCCTTACTATATTATTATCACCTTCATTACCAAAAGTCATAAGTTGTTCACACTGCAGGGTTTTGTGTCAGAAGAGGGAAGGCACTATTTTCATTTGGAACAATTGAAGATGATTTTAAGTTAACATCACCATACAGACTGGCAAGAATGGAAATGACATTTGGAGGACATATTGGTCAAGATGGTTACTGAAATGACTTCATTCCATAGTAATGGGATGTGAGGGTATAACATATATTTTTTCTTGGTTGCACTCCAATTTGATGACATATAATAAAAATATAGAAGTGGTTGCTACTGTCTTCTTCTGGGATGATTTTTTTAATTTCTCAGCCTTTTCAAGAGCCCAAGATTTTCTAGTGATCTTCTATCCAAGTATTACACCTGACCATATTTAGCTTTTTAAATTATAATGTACAATTACTTTAGATCAGGGGTGTCAAACTCATGGCCCGTGGGCCAGATGCGTCATGCGCTGGCCACACCCACGCCCGGTTTAGCGAAAGGGAAAAAAGTCATGATACATCACGTGATGCCGCCATGACGACGCGACTTTGATGCCCCTGCTTTAGATTCACCAAGAGCCGTGGTGGAGCAGTGGTTAGAATACAGTATTGCAGGCTAATTCTGCCGATTGCCAGCAATTCGATTCTGACCGACTCAAGGTTGACTCAGCCTTCCATCCTTCCGGGATTGGTAAAAGGACTCAGATTGTTGGGGGCAATATGCTGACTCTGTAAACTGTTTAGAGAGGGCTGTAAAGCACTGTGAAGTGGTATATGTGTAAATGATATTGCTATTTATTTCTTAATGTCATTTCTACTGCTTAACTAATTTGTAATTTAGATTATCTAACAATGTGTGTGATAGCAATAAAAAATCTCAAATGAGCAACTTCATTGTATGTACAAAACTAGATTGGAGTTTAACTAATATCATTAAAAAAAGAACAGCTTTACATAACTCTAAGTCATAAGCAGCTTTTTGAATAATTGAATACATACCTGAAAAAAGGAGAGATATTTTATTTCAAATGCCTTGATTAACTGAAATAGATAATGAAGGAAATTCTTCATCTAGTTTAATCCTCAAGGTTAAAGCTACAAGCAGTATAAAATGTTATTATTTTATAAATGATGTCTGCATTTATGTACAACAGAAACTATGGGATGGATTTGCCTTCTCTTGCAAGCAGCTCTTGGCAATTTTCCACTTGGTTAATATGACCATGGAAGTTAGGAAAGGTCTAATTTCATCTCTATTTGGAATGCAACCCTCTTAGTTGCAATTTGTTCTTGTTCAGATCACAATGGATCCAACATTTATAGTAACATATTGTATAAGGCTAACATCATATACGCTTTACTAAAACTTGCCAGAGTTGAAAATTGATTATTTGTGTTCACATTAAATTCCATATTGAGGGTCCTCTATTGCTTCTGTTAATGGATGCTTACCAGTTAATCTATTAATCTGGAATGTAATGGCTGGAGTCACACATCATGTTAAGCCATAGTACTGTGTACAGACTCACTACTGTCATAATAGTGCCTGTTTAAATATCTCATAAAATGATTCCATATTTAGACTTCTGAATAAATAGAATTAATCCCCTACACACACACACACACACACACACACACACACACTCATCAAAATAATTCTCTGATATAATCCCACTGATATAAAAGCAAACAATAAATCTAATTTCACCAAATGTCTTTATGAAGGTAGATATATTGGTATATACACAATATACCAGCTAGACACAGATAATATTGATAAATTGCCTTTGATTGGGCAAAGTAATAATCTCCCGAGTTGGGTTTTCATTTATAAATTGAAAATGACTGCTCAGAAGGGAAGGAGAGTTTGTATATAACCATCTAAGTAGAAAGCCTATATGAGATCTCTACTATGAACATGTGCTAAACTTGAAGGCTTAGTCAAGGAAGTAATAAATGAAAAAATCATGTGAATTGATTGTATTAATCCAAGCAAACCACATTATGGCTTAGAAACATATGAATCCAATCTGTACCTATTGGTAGCTTTATAGTAATTTTTTTCCCTGCTTAGTAGACAATACAGGATATCACTCCAAAGCTTTTCCAAATTGCAAAGTAAGGAAGTCTCAGTAAAGGACATGGCAACATAAAGATTAATGAGGGTGGAAATACTAAACACAGTTTTGATGCATATTATTCTAGAATAATTCATTTATAGACAAACGATTTGAGCTTCTAGAATTAGGATTCAATCTCTACAGTAGAATGATTTTTCACAGAAGTTTAGAGTGCTAGATTCTTTAAGCAGGAGATGAGGAAACTGTGGTCTTAAGAATATTCTGGTTATAATTCCCATCATCTTTAACTATTAGCATATTTGCTGGAGTTATTTGATTTTAGGAGCATCTGATGGGCAATTTCTTATGACCCTCCTGAAGTATTCAAACAGCTCTTTGGCTGTTGTAACATGCTAAGGAAACTCCCCTGCTGGTACCTTTCACATTCGGGCCAGTTCAATTTTATATAGTGGATTAGAAACCAAATCAAATAAAAAATGACTTCCTCTTCCATGTATGTTTCCATACACGAAACTCGCAAACCTCCATTTACTGTTGAACTACAATTCCCAGCATCCCTCCCTATTCTCTATACAGGCTGAAGCTGTTGGGAAATGAATTTTTGCATCTAGCCAAAGGGCCGCCAAAGCGCTTCTCCCTGAATGATTCCCACTCGGTCAAATGGCTATGAATTCTATTCATGAATAAGGAAAGATCTGCATGTCTCCCAAATTCAGAAGGAAAAGCTAAGCAAGAATATTTTCCAATGCAGAATTTTTCCATAAAGACTCTGCCCCCCCCCTCCAAGAACCAGCTCAAGTCGAGATACGTACTATTACGCATGCGCACACTTCCACTCCGACCTCGTCCGAAGATCCACCGAACTCCTTCCTATCTATCATCGTAGGCGTTCTTCCCGCTAACTCTTATCGCGCTTGCGCACCGTTCCATCGAACTCTGGGCTCCGCCCCATTCGGCTACCCATTGTTAGTTATGATTCCGGAAGTGATGACATAAAGCCGGTCCCCCGTTCTATACAAATATGTTACCAAGCGGTTGTTTCTAGGGGCAACCAAACAGTGGGCTTGTTGCTGCTCATGTAAAACTCATTCTCTGAATGAGGAAGAATTCGAATACCTTCGAAGAAAAGCCTTAGAAGAGACGGGAAGGGTGGGAGGAGAGGTGGTGGAAAATAGATTGGAGAAAAATATTTTTGGAACAGGTAAGCAGGTAGTCTGAAGTAGTGAAGAAGCCTGTATTAATTTTTGGAATTAATTTATTACATGCGTGCTTCATCTTTCCTTCAGGTAGTGTAGTGAGATTTCTACTTTTCCTCTCCCACTTCCTCTTTTCTGCCCTAACAATCTTGTAAAGATGGGAGAGAGCATGGCTGGGTTCATATAACATGCTAAGTCATAAAATGGTTCGCTTGTTTTGGATTGTATCTTGTTAATCTAATCGTGATTTGTTAAACCATGCTATCTGGTGTAAAGTGTTGTGTGAAGCCAGCCAGTTGTGGTAAAACAGAAACTGCTTTAATTCAAAGAACCACATCTTAACATGGTATGTGAATGCTGGCAATGATTTTTCTAACATCCCCTGTGAATTTCATAGTCCTGACTTCAGTTAGACTCCTGCCCCAGTTCAGTGATATAATTTGAATGCAACATTGCCTCTTCTCCTTGATTTGAATATATAAAACATTCCTCTAGTGATTCAGACGACAGTATCTTGGGATGTGTGTTTGGAACTGGTGAGTAGCTTTCCAGAACCTTGGAACAAAGAGAGGTCTTGAGGACCTCTCTGCCTCCACAGATTTTTACTGCTTATTCAGGTGATCCCTATTCATGAATATAAGTTGAATGTTCTGCATCAGATGTATAGAAAAATGAAGTTTGATACCTGGCAAGATAATATGGTTAGTCAAATTTATCCCAAAGAGGTTTCATCTTGGTTGTGCTGGGTAAATCTCCCTTAGGCTTCTCAACCAGTATCAAGAGTATGGTTTTATGTTTAATAAGTTAGTAAGCTGTCACATCTACTTAACTATATGGAGAGCCATTGGTTGGCAAAAATTATGTATATATTCATATACAAATTATAAGTAATATTAAGCTTGAGGTGATTTAAAGTGATTGTGATTTTCTGCTGGCTAGAAAAAAATGGGTATGATAGTGAAGGACAGAAAATGAAAAATATGAAAGAGAAAATCTGAAGGAAAGTCAGAATGTTTGAGTATGCATGGGGAAAGTGATAAAGAATGACATGAGTATGAGAGAAAATATGACAGGTAGTTTCCTTAATAGCTAAGCAATTTAAATAATGTATTTGTAGGCCTGTTACGATGACAGCTATGGTCATGGAGGAGAGCATTTATAATCTTCTACCTCAGATTGTGGAGAAGTCTCGGACAACAGAGAAGCCTAGGTATGGGAACAAGAATCTCTCCCCTGGCTGCTGTTCTGACATGTTTTGCATTTAACAATCACTGGTATGCTTCTTTTTTAGACACATGTTAAGTATATTACTTTTTATATTAGGGAGAAACTGAATATAGGATCTTCCACCACTTAATAGGTTAGTACTGTTGATTTACCAATACCTACATGTCTCCTTTATTTGCAAAAGTAGGGAAGACTGTTTACACCTGCTCCTTTTAAATCAGTTTTATATACTTATTGGAAAAAATAGAGGAAGGCTGCTGCCTGTATACTTCAAATAAATTCTTTTTGAATCTGGGAATAAACACTCCAAAAGATGTCTGAATGAACACTGTAATATTACACTATGTATTATGTTTATACAATATGCAAATTTCAACATTTTTTTTAACTTTTGTTTCTCTATTTCATAGAGATCTGAAATTTTGGTAATATGAGTTTGATACAATATTTCTTTTGCAATGTTACCCTGAAGTAATAAACAACTCCAGCAGAATGCAACTTCCATAAAAAGCTGTGCTACTTTTATTTCCTCTCGGTGTCTTCAGGAATAAATTCCAGGAGTCAACCTGTCAGTCAGGTCTCTTATACTAAATAGTTCTGTCAGCAGCTTGAGGAAGTGTTGCTCCAGATATGGAGAATTCCTGTCAATGTGTCATTCAATTTGATTTTCCACAAGCTGCCGCTATGCTGCTAATGATGAAACTGGTTGATCTCTCATGCAATGAATCTCGGAGGCAGGTCAAGTTTCTCTACCCTGGCACTACTAATTCTGGAGACAGATGCACAGTTGGGATCAATAGAAGGGATAGCAATAATTCTGATTCCATGTTCTGTTATGAGTGGGAATAAAGCTTTCAATATACCATCAAGGGGATATAGGCAAACAAACAATGAGAGGAATTATAAATAGTGTCAGGGTAACATGAGTGGCAATTGCCTGTCACTCCTACGGCCATTTACTGGCTATCAGCTTGTGTTAGGTATATGGCAAGGGCATTATAAATCAGACATTATTCTGGTTGCCATAAAAAGAGAACATGAACTAGCAGTGTCATTTATATTGCAACACTTGTCTTCCTTGTTTATCTGTATCCCACCTTTAGTATATTTACAAATAACTCAGGGTGGCAAATATATCCAACACACCTTCCTATTCCTATATTCAACAACCCTGTGAAAGAGAGTGACTGGCCCAAAGTTACTCCACTGGCTTTCATGGCTAAGGCAGGACTTGAACTCACAATCTCCCATTTTCTAGCCTGGTGTCTTGATCACTAGATCAGACTGGCTCTCTATATAAAGAGCCAATTGGCCAGTGAAGGAAAAGCATTTTTCTTTATGCACACGTATCTTCCAGAAAAAAATATATTTGACCCAATGCAAAAATTAGCGGATTTCGATGCCACCTACCAATGCTGGAAAATCTGAGTAGGATCCACACCTGCACAGCATCTGCCAAGACACTCTGTTTAAATGGGGCAGAGTATCTTCCCCTGAATTTGATGCTCCTCGACAGATACTGGATCATATGGTGACTAGCTGCCATTTGAGATCTTATACAGGCGGAAAAGCAGTCTTTCTCCAACTGACACATACTGTGCTTAATTGGATAAGTGGCCTAGATATTAATATATTGAATACTTCTATTCTTATGAACCAACGTATTTTGAAATGTAACCTATAAAGCTTACAAAATTGATTACATATCTCCATCATATGCCTACCATAGCATTATGTACTCCTTCTATATAATTTTATTATTATTGTTCATGTGCTCTATGCCAGGGGCTCCCAACCTCTGGGCTGCAGCCCACTAGTGGACTGTGAGCTGTTTGCAACTGGGCCATGGAAATGGTGGGCGAGTATGTGTGCATGCACATGCATCCCCACTTGTGCAAGCAGCAGGCAAGCACATGCATGCATGCTCCATTTGCGTGAGAGGCAGGTACACGTACACGCTGCTCATGCAAATGGAGTTGCACTTGTGCATACGCTTGCCATCGCTCATGCAGAACTATCCCCTCTCCCCCTCCCTCCACCGGTTCGCAAAGTCAGAAAAGTTGGGGAACTCTGCTCTATGCCATACACTAAATAAGTAAATAAATATCTCCAGTGAGTGATGTTCTCTGGGTAATTTATAATAACAGAGAATATAGAGCAGAGGTGTCAAACTCAAGGCCCGTGGGCCAGATTCGGCCCGTGGGGTGCTTAGATCTTGCTCATGAGACCACCCTGGAAATGGGAAAGGACCGGCCCGCAGTGCCTCTGCAGTGCGCGCCCCTCCCAGGCTCTGTTTTCAGCCGTGACGGCCTCCTGCAGCCCTCTGCCAGTGAAAACGGAGCTCGGCAGCCTGTTTTCGCTGGCAGAGCGCTCGGTCCACCACAAGTGCCCCCAACATGAGTGACGTCAAGCCACACCCACCCTGGCCACGCCCACCCCGGCCCCCTGAGATCAAACACAACCCTGATGCGGCCCTCAATGAAATCGAGTTTGACACCCCTGATATAGAGGCTGGTTATATGTAGCGTAATGTGATTTGCTTGGCTTGGCTTGGCTTGGCCTGGCCTTACATCAAGCCAACCGAGTTACTGGAACTTCTTTCCATAGGCAACATGACTGTGATATTTAACCCAGCTATTGTTTGTAAACCAGATTTTATAGCTTAGCAAATTATAGCTATGAATTCAGCCAGCTGTAGTAGACCATGTTTAAATATATGGGTTCAACCTCCGTCCCAAGAGAGTAGTATTTCTGTTTTAGGAATTGTGATGCTAGAGCTTGTTAAATGGAGACATAGGCAATAATCCCTATAGTGTTGATATGACTTTAGAATCCTGAAGTTAGTTTAGGTTACTGAGGTTACTGAGAGTAAACTACATGTTGGATGTATTTTTTTTATTAAAGGGAAATCAATATTAAAAACCAATTAACTACCTTTCCCCTTCTTGAAGCTGAATAAGGGTATTGCAAGCTGGGAGATAAATTAATTATAAATAAAATTTGATGTTAATTCAACAAATCATGGCATCAAAGTTTAAAAAGCAATGCCCATTTTTCTTATTTCTGCTCTGCCATTTAATATATGTGAATTATAAAATACATACTGGTAATCATTGTTTTTAAACAAAAATAAATTCAGAACCACATTGTTTATCGGAATCAATTTAAACTTTTCAAATTTGTTTTTAAGAATATAGATATTTAAAAGCGCAATATTCAGCAATACAATTATCTATGGAATAATGGAATCTCTATCTTCTGCTGACATCAACTTTTTTGTCCATTTTCTCTCTCTCTAAAGTTTTGTATCAGCATTTAGACCATATGTGAAACGTGCAATACAGCAAAGTAAATCACCATGGAAAACAATTGGACCCCCAAAAGTCCAAGTGCCCTCTCCAAAAAACTTCCTTCAGAAACATTCAAAAGAACCAAAGTTACCAACAAGTATGTTTTTGACATAAGAATATTTGAAGGCATTTTACCGTTTTAATTTTGTATTTTATTATTTAATATGTAGGACTGGTATGTTCCTTTTCTTATGAATGTTGAAGGGAAAATCTGTAAGCGAATGAAATGACTACAGTAATGTAATGAGTGTTCCAAACAGCTGCTATATTTGCATTCCAGTTCATTCTGAAGCACAGAATGGACATCAAAACAACGTGGTGCACAACTCTATTAGTCAGTCAGTCTTCCTCACAAAGTGGGAAGGGGGGAAAGAAGCAATCTCCTCTAAACGCTTTCCAAGAGAAATTCCAAAAGCCTGGTCTTATAATATGTTAGAAGAGAAAATTCAGTTCTAGAGGTATTGCACCACGTTAAGAGTAAGCAGTCTTTTTAAGTAAAATTTAGAATGTTTGGATCAATTCTGAAGGTTGCCGTGTTTTGTAAGAAAAATATGGCTGCCATAATGGGTGTGACCGGTTACAAAAGACCCAAAAAATGAAATGAGTGTTTCCTTGTGTTTCTGAGCAAGTAGACTCCTTTCCGAAGAAATATGTTATACTGTACATGGCTGCAAAATAAGGAGCAGCAGGGAAAAATAGCATTGTAGATTAAAAAAGAAATACTTCGTACATTTATGTGCCATTTATTGATAAATTCAAATTTATAAGTTTCATTTTAATGAGTCTTTTTTTTTAATGAAATTTTTAAAAAAAATTTATAATATTGGTAAATGTCTACATTCAATTTTGTGGATTGTTATTTTTCCGGAAAAGAAAAAAAAGAACGCAGTAAAAAAGCACTGGAACTAAGTGTGCCCAAAAGAACAGATCATCCACTAATGGGAGTTCAGTGTACAAGAAATTTCATAAATACAAATGCAAGTAATGCTATCGTGGCAGTGCCCAAGAAACCATTACCAGTTTATGTAGACAGAAGGCAAGGAGACAGATTTCTTCTGGAAACTTCAGGTCTTGTTCCAAAATATCTCAAAAAAAAGGTAGGTTTGTACAGAGTTACCAAAAAAAAAAAAAATGGAGCGGAAAAAT
>QLTV01002955.1:153256-182013 GCA_003457575.1 Thermophis baileyi | reverse complement strand
AAAAAAAAAAAAATGGAGCTGAAAAATACAGGTAGTCCTCAACTTACAACAATTGGTGTAGTGACCGTTTGAAGTTACAACAGCACTGAAAATTGACTTGCAACTGGGCCACGGACTTAGGATTATCACATCATTCCCAGAGTCAGGTGATCAAAATTCAGGCACTTGGCAACTGGCATGTATTTATAACAGTTGCCAGCATCCCAGGATCACGTGATTACCATTTGCATCCTTCCCAAGTGGCTTCTGACAAGCAAGATTAGTGGGGGAAGTCAAATTCACTTAATGACTGTGTGATCAATCGCAGTGATTCGCTTGGCAACTATGGCAAAAAAAGATGTTATTGGACATGACTCACTTAATACTTGCCTTAGTTAACAATGAAAATTCTAGTCCCTATTGTGGTAAATCAAGGACTACCTGTATAGCTGGTATGTTTGTACACCCTGAAACGGATTTTGACTGTGAAATTCTGTCCATGTTTATTCTGAAACCCATTGAAATCAGTTAAGTTTACTTCTCAATAAGTATGCAGAGGATTGCATTGTGCAGTTCACCAGGAACCACTGAAATTATTTTGATTTCTATCATGACCAACTAGTTCAATATAAATAGTGTAGTTAACCCATTTGTTTTTAGGGGATGCCAACTCTACTATTATGACTACATAGGCTGATCTCACTTTGAAAACTTAAGTTTGATATTCACATGTTCACTGAAATGGATTGAATTGGCATTCTTAGTTCAAAATGGAAGAGTTGTATAACATGGAAATTGCTTTTTATGAACAATTGTAAAACATACTTTTCTCATAGGATTATGGAGTGATTCCAAAATATGTAATAAAGCGAAATGAAGATACAAAAAAAGCTCAGGAACAATATGATGTCTATGTCAGGGAGACTCTCAGACAAAAAGCCATGAAACGGCTCACAGAGGAAGAGAGAGAAACTCTTTTAGAGGTACATGACTTGAGAAATACTGCAACTGAGATGAGTACAGTTTCGCTAGATGGAGCTCTAGAATTGTTTTATGTTGTTATGTTCTGATAAATGCCAAGCAGGTAAGAGTGTTACCATGTCCATTTGGAAAAAGGAATGGTTTGCCTTTAAACTATTCATTTTATGCACATTTTGTAGGCTGTTGGTTTTGCCCAATTTTACGAATAATCTGCAGTCTATTTTTTTTACCTAAGAATGTAAGGGAAAATACTATTGTGCTATGGAACACAATTTAATCCTGCTTTATTCAATGAAGTTTACAGATAAATTTGTAGCGTTAGTATAGTTAGACTACAATTTGGTGATCTATATATACATATATAACAGAATAACAGGATTGAAAAGGACCTTGGAGGTCTTCTAGTCCAACCCCCTGCTCAAATAGAAACCCTATACCATTTCAGAAAAATCATTGTGCAATCTCTTAACAACCTCCAGTGTTGAAGCACTCACAACTTCTGGAGACAAACTATTCCACTGATCAATTGTTCTAACTCTCAGGAAATCTTCTGCCTACATGTGCTTTAGAGAATAGATTGACCCCCTCTTCTTTGTGGAAGCCTTAGATATTGGAACAGCTATCATGTTACCCTAGTCCTTCTTGTCATTAAACTAGACATACCCAATTCTTGCAACCATTCTTTATATGTTTTATCCTCTAGTCCTCTAATAATCTTTGTTGCTCTTCTCAGCATTCTTTGAAGAGTCTCAATATCTTTTCAATATCGTGGTTACCAAAACTGGACGCAAAATTTCAAGTATGGTCTTACCAAGACATTATAAAGTGGTACTAACACTTCACATGAACTTGATTCTATCCCTTTGTTAATGCAGTTTAATGCAGTCTAGGACTGCATTGGCTTTTTTGGCAGCTGCATCACATTGCTGGCTCATATTTAAGTGATTGTCCACTAGGACTCCAAGATCCCTCTGACAGTTACTACTATTGATCCAGATACCTACTATACCTGTGCCTTTGGTTTTTCTTGCCTAAATGTAAAACTTTTCTCACCATTTAATTTCATTTTGTTAGATAGGGGGGGAGTGTTTGTTGAGATCCTTCTGTATCTTGAGCCTATCTTCTAAAGTGTTGGCTATTACTACCAGCTTGGTATCGTCTGCAAATTTGATGAATTCCCCTTCTATCCCCTCGTCTAAATCATTCTCATTCATTATCTCTTTCTCTCTCTTTCAGAGACCTATCTAAAATGCTAAACACATTTTAAAAATGTTTGATGCAAACATAGTACTTCTGTGCTACTTATTAAAGTAGGCTGTATTTAGGCTTCTGTAAAAAAATGTACAACTTCGTTAAGAATTTTTTTATTTTTATTAATGCAATGTTTCCCATCCTGGCAACTTTAAGATATGTGGACTTCAACTCCTGAATTCCTCAGTCAGGAATGATTTTCCCATGCTGGCTGGGGAATTCTGAGAGTTGAGGTCCACATATCTTAAAGTTGCCAAGGTTCGGAAACACTGCATTAATACAACTCTTATTACCAACCTCTCTTTTTTCAGGCCACATGGAAACCTGGAAAAAGGTGCTGTTTTTAGCATTTAACAGAGAAATGAATAGTACAGCCTTCCCTGAGAATATAGGATTACAGCCTTTGTGCATTTTTAGATACTTTACTGCAGCGTTTCTCAAACTGGCCCATTTTAAGATTTCCTCCCAGAATTTGGGGGGTCAAACTCCACATATCTTAAAGTGGCCCAGTGTGAGAAATACTGCTTTACCGCATTCTAATTCTTCTTTTCTTCTTTTCCATGTAGGGTCTCAAAACGAACTGGGAGGAGGTGCATCAGGCATTCCAAAACCTTTCAGTAGAAATAGATACAATACCGAAGAAGCTTTACAAAGAAAAGCTGGAAACAGACATCAAACAGTTGGAACATGACATTCATACAATTGAGAAACACAAAGTTATTTACATAGCAAACAAATGAGGATGTCTTTTGAGAATCATTTTTCTGTGAGATAGTTTACTTTCAGTGGAGATATAAATCGCATATATAAGTAGAAAAATATTTGAGGTTTTAAAATCTTTGTTAAAATTTATCATATTTTACATTTTGTTTCCTTTTAGATTATTTATTTTTTCAATAAAGGCATATTTTTCTCCAGAGTATTTGACTGGCTGTATGCTATTTTTAAAAAGTCTTTCAAGGTTTCTAGTCTCTTTATGATTCAAAGAGGATGAAAAATAATAGCAGATAGGAATGATTTACCAGACAGTTAATAGTGATAAATATTCATTAAAGTGCCAAGTTATTCAGTGAATTATTTAGTTTTCAAATCATTAGCGTTTGTTTTGTTTAACTTGGTATGCAGACTACTAAACTCATTTTTGTGTTTGCTTTTACTGTAAACTACAAAACTAAAAACAAATAAAATTAATAATTAAAATTACAGGTAGTCCTCGACTTATAACCATTAGTTTGGCAAATTACAACAGCATTGAAAAAAGTGATTTGTAGTCAGTCCTTACACTTACAAGTGTTGCAGCAACCCATGGCCACTTGATCAAAATTTGGGCACTAGCCAACTAGTGTTTACATGGTTGTAGCATCTTGAAGTCATGTGACTGCCATTTGCCATCTTCCCAGCTGGGTTCCGACAAGGAAAATCAATAGGGGGAAGCCAAATTCGCTTAATGGTTACATGATTCATTAACAAATGCAGAGATTTTCTTAATATTCATGGCAAAAAGGTTGTAAAATTGGGCACAAGTCCTTAGCCATCACCTTAAAAATTCTGGTACCAATTGTTGTAAACTGAAGACTACCTGTAAAAGTCAAAATCATCCATGGAAATCCTGTAGAAAGCATGTTTCAAAAATCTAATAGAGATGCTAGGGCCCACAGAACTGGCATAGCAATAGAAAAGGCTAACTTTACTCAAGTTCAGTGTGTGTGTGTGTGTGTGTGTATTAGTCTGTATTTTGGAAACATCTTTTGGGGCTTAAAAGTACAATACACATATAATAAAATGTAGTAAACCAAAATTCAAATCAATTAAACTAAAACATCTAATGCAGCGGTTCTCCACCTGTGGGTCGCGATCCCTTTGGGGGTCGAACGACCATTTCACAGGGGTCGCCGCGCGCGTTAGACCGCCATCTTGGTGCCACCGTCGCTGCGGGGGTGAAATGCTCCTGGTTCGGCCGTGCCTGCAGGATGATGGCATGAAAATATGGTATGATTTAAATCTTGAAATAAATCTTGGGGGTCCGTCACCACGGTCCATAGCCACAAAAGACTTTAAAGGGGGGGGCGTGTAGCATTAGAAAGGTTGAGAACCACTGATCTAATGGAAAGTAGAAGCAGAATATTAGTAACTATCTGAAACTGGAGCATCATTATGACAACCATATTATCCATCTGTCACCTAAAGCTCTCATAAAGAACTCTTATTTGCACCTGGAAACGAGCCAATGATGGAGCCAAACTGATTTCTATAGGGAGATTGTATTGCAAATAACAGGACCATAAGAAATAAACATCTTTGCTCTGAAATTCATAAAAATTAAAAATCACCACAAGGTTGATCTTGAAAAGAATGGCTTAAAGCAGTCCTGCAAGTCCTTCGGTTCCATACACTTTGAAATACGCATAAAAACCTGCCAACCAATAAAGGATACATATGGAGATATGCTTTGTTCTTGGTCAGAGGTCTTCAAACTTGGCAACTTTAAGACTTGTGGACTTCAACTCCCAGAATTGTCCAGCCAGCATAGCTGGCTCTTGGTTCTTGGTGATGAACATCAGCAAATAAGTGGGACTAAACTGTAGTTTCCAAGTAGTCTTCAGAGGCAAACCCACATGGAATGCACTGCAGTAGTCCAAGAGAACAATGATAAAACATGTATTAATTGTTGTGCATTACTCCCATTCCTGCAAAATTCTTCCCTGTCATAGCTTTTATCTGCTTATCGAGCAGTAGCCATGACTAGTAGACTTCTCTCATTGGTAATACTTAAAGAGACAGCATGGGCTGACAACTATAATGAATATGCAAACATTGGACCTGACTAACAGTGTTGCTGGTTTGGTCCAGGGTGATGATGCATAACTGGGCATCATCAATGCATTGCTGGTCCTCAACCTGAACTTATAATCAGTGGCTTCACTGAACCTGAATTTATAATCAGTGACTTCATTAATTGATTATGTGCCTTCTAGTTGGTTGGACTCTTAGTGATGATACAAATTTTCTCCAGGATGATCTCCAATTGTCTTTCACACTGACATTAAAAAGTATGATGGTAAGCATTGATCCCTGTGGCACCCTTAAGTGAATAGGCTTTGAGCCAATCTCCACATCTACTGATTGGACCAACCTATCAATAAGGAACTACTGCAACAGTGCCCCCAACTGCATCCTCACAGTTGATCCAAGATACCACAGTAAATGTTTCTTAAGGCAGCTGAGAGGCCAAAAATCACCGGGGAGGGGGCATACTCCACTTACCCAGGCCTGACGAATGTCATTCACCAATGTGACTAATGCAGTTTCTCTCTCATGCCCAGGCCTGAACCTAGAAAGATTTCCTCTACAGAACCACTCCTACCACCTTGAGATCTTGCCTCAAAAATGAAGGTTATAGAGCTGGTGACAGCAATACAATATAGCCAGATCCAGAACAGCTTCTTGAGGAGGAAGTATGCTACAACTTTCTTCAAGTCTACACCTCTCACAGTGAGATGCTGACCTTTTTCTTGATCTAACTCATCATACCATTGCCAGCTCCACACAGGAGTCAGGAATAGCTTAAGTCAAGTCTGCAGGCTGTAGTGGCCACAGTAGAGACCTCAATACTTCTTGAAAGCTTGAACCCACCCACTCACTCAATTACAAATTACGTAGTCAGATTTCTTGCATTTGGAAAATCTGCAAGGTCAGACTCTTTGTGCGATAGATGAGCCTTATCCTGAGGAAACCATCTTCATCATCATGGTATCACAATTCTGGAACAAACATTTTCTCAAATAGCTTCGACGTGCTATAACTACAAATGTATAACTAGTATAACACATAACTATAATTCATAGTCAACAATTCATATAAAAGCTAGATCAAACGTTCCTACAAAACAATGAAAATAGGGGCAATAAAGGAAATGTAGCCACGGATGCAGGGATATTAGGGTAGTAGCCATTTTCCATTTACCTGTACTATTTAAGGCGTGCTACCTTTGATTCTGGTGATAATATACAGCTGTCATGGTAGACAGCAATAGCTTATCTCCGTGAATTTGTTCTGTTTTCTTTCAGAGTAATTCAAGAGTTTAATTAAGATAACCACGTCTAAATTTTTGTGGCAATATCCTGTTTTCACTGCAATAATTCTCTGGTAGGGAAAAATGTCCTTGGACATATCTAGGATTTGTTTATAGTAGCAATAGTAGCAATGGACATATCAGGAAAGATTGAAGCAACTGTTCCTCATGGTTCAAGGAAAGGCTCCTGTTGTCTCCTGATTGATGAGCAGGAGAGAACGGATAGCAAACATATGGCCACCTGGCCCCAAAGCACCAGAGGAAGCATTATGGGGGCTGAGTGGTCTACTAAATAACATAATGTTTTAGATAGTTTCAAAATAAAACTAAATAAAATATAACCCTAACCCTAAAACTATCATTGGTTTTACAAATAGATATTCTTTCGTAGCAAATGTGGCAGAGAAGTTTGATTTTATAACCAACATTTTATATATATTTTATATACGATTTTATAGCCTATAAATGTCAGATTTTTAATTTCATAATGGTCAATGGTTTATAATTGCAAAATTTTTTAATGCTGAAACACTGCTTTAGTCCCAATTTTCAGTCAATGTTTCACTCAGAATCACAGGTTTTACAAATAAAATGTTCTTTCATAGCAAATGCTAGTTTTAAGTGTCAGAGAATTTTTATTTTATAACAATACTGGTTTAAAAATGTCAGGTTTTTAATTTCATAATGGCCAATGATTTCTAATTGCATGTTTTGATGCTGAGACACTGATATAGTCCCAATTTTCAGTCAATGTTTCATTCAATATCACAGGTTTTACAAACAAATGTTCTTTCATAGCAAATTTTGATTTTATAACCAACACTGGCCTATAAATGTCAGATTTTTAATTTCATAATGGCCAATGGTTTATAATTGCATAATGTTTTGATGCTGAAACACTGTTCTAGTCCCAATATTAATTCAATATTTAGAATTTTTTTGCTTTAAGCCAATAAAAGCAAGCAAATCAAATTATGCTATTATTCATGTTTAAGCATAAATTAAGCATCACACTATTTTTAGGTCAACGTCTGGTACATTTGTCCTAAAGAATTTTTTATTTTTTTATTTTTTTATTTGGAGGTAGCTTGAACATTTGGAAGGCAAGCTACCTTGAATCATGATAGACTTGGTGTCCTCTTTGAGACAAGATTTCACTATTAGCTGGATCACTCAGAAACTTAGCAAAGGCTGCTCTGAGATTATATGTTACTCCAAGAGTACAATATTTAATTACTATTTTTGAAATATTGCTTCAGTTCCATATACTAGTTCTTGTTCATTATTAGGATGTATTTTTGGGTTTGGACTTACTGCTTCCAGAGTAACAACCCTGATTCAGTCCCAGAAATATAACTGATCTAATGAATCATTTGCTGTTAAATATGCTTAGCTGTGTCTTTGAGGCAAGCATATGCTACTGGTACTACCCTTGGATATTAATGCTTTGCTATATCTATCCATTAGTGTTTGAAGTTTGGGGAGGGCAACATCAATACATTTTGCACATTAAATGTGCATTTTATAAAATAACTCACAGTACTATCCTGACTGGGTTCCCCCCCCCGCCCAAAAGTTGATATATGATAAGCCTTTCTGAACTATAAGTTCCTTTTATTGGTTCTCATTCAATGTCGCTGTATGTCTCTGAGTTTCCAATGCTGCAGAGAAAAGTATAGAATTATCTCATTTGCCATGCTTGGTTCCATAAAACTCTATCATGTCCCCAAGGTATCCCTTTTAGGCCCTCAAGCTTTCAATGCTGTATTTTCACTGTAGGAAAAGTGCTCTACACCAGGGGTCCCCAACTCCCAGACCAGGCCTTGTGACTTTTAGAACTGGGCCATGGAAGTGGCAGGCGAGTACATGTGTGCATGCGCACATTCCCACATCCCCAATTGCACAAAGCCAAAAAGGTTGGGGAACTCTGCTCTTAACCAGTGGAATAGCTTGCCTTCAGAAATTGTGGCCACTCCACAGTGGTGGGTTGCTGCCGGTTCGGACTGGTTCTCCCGTACCGGTGGCGGAAATTTGCACCCACTCACCGAACCGGCAGCGATGGCCGGCTGTCCACGTCCCCGAACCGGTACTCCGGTCGCCGCGGCTGGCAAAGAACCCTCTGTGCATGCTTCTGCGCATGCACGGAGGGTCATTTCCCCGACGTGATGTAGGCGCGCACAAAACGCGCGCTTTCATCGCAATGTGAACGAGTAGGGAAGATAAGTGGAACCCACCCCTGCCACTCCATCACTGGAGGTTTTTAAGAAGAGACTAGACACCACTTATCTGAAATAGGTTCTGCTGCTTGAGCAGGGGGGTGGACTAGAAGACCTCCAAGGTCCCTTCCAGCTCTATTCTATTCTATTCTATTCTATTCTATTCTATTCTATTCTATTCTATTCTATTCTATTCTATTCTATTCTATTCTATTCTAAACCTTTAATCATCAGAAAGTATATACAGGTAGTCCTCTACTTACAACCATAATGGAGCCTGTCAATTACAGTCACAAGTTTGATGGTTATTAAGTGAGATGCTCACAATTGCCTTGCTTAATGACCCCCATCCCTACTCTTCCTGAGGCAGTCATTAAGTCATTGTGTGGGTCTTTAAGCACAGCACAAATGCCTCAGGTGTGGGGGAGGCCCTAGGAAGCCTAGCACAGGCCCAATCCTGTACTGCAGCACCACCCCACTTTACATATGGCTTGTCATGGGCATCCCAAGGCCTCCCCTACCCCCTGAGCAGTAGTGGGTTGCTGCCGGTTCGGACCGGTTCTCCTGTACTGGTGGCGGAAATCACCGAACCGGCAGCGATGGCCAGCTGTCCACGCCCCCGAACTGGTTCTCTGGTCGCCGCAGCTGGCAAAGAACCCTCTGTGCATGTGCAGAAGCTTCTGCGCATGCGCAGAGGGTCATTTCCCCGATGTGACATAGGCGTGCACAAAATGCACACTTCCATTGCAATGCGAACCGGTAGGGAAGGTAAGTGGAACCCACCCCTGCCCCTGAGGCACCCCATGCTCTGCTTCCCTCTCCTAGCTGCAGGCCTTAGGCTTACTTACCAGCGGTGGGTTGCTCCCGGTTCGGCCCAGTTCGGCGAACTGGTAGCGGCGGCGGGAGGCTCCGCCCACCTGCCCAGGATGCTTCTGCACAGAACCGTTACGCGCGAACCGGTAGCGACGGGATTTACAACCCACTAGTTACTTACCCATTCCATTGGGTCCACACAGGCCACGGGCCTCCTTTTCCACCCCACAAGGTTCCTGCAGCTGCTCCATCATGACAATGGAGGCCGTGTGATGCCATCCTAGAAGCAGGAACCATTTTGGAAAGGCCGCAATGAATTGTGGTTGCTTGCAAAAGGCACCCGCTTCCAGAACAGCACTATGTAGCCTCTAGGGAGGCCAAAAAGCACAGTGGCCTAGTCTCCTTCCCCAACAAGAGATTAATTGCAGCTGCTCCCAAAATAGCACTCCCTTCAGGGATGATGCATGCGGAGGGAGCTGAACAGTGGAACAGCTACTCCCAGAAGGAGATCTACCAAAAAGGTAGGAGGAGAGTGCAGGAACCAGTAAGGTAGGAAGCAGGCCCAAGACCTGCAAAGACCTTGGGGCATGATGGGAGAGAGACCTGCAAAGTGGGGCATGATGGAAGAGAGGAGAAAGGCAGGGAGAATGCACTGTCCTTGCAGTCAGATGTAAGGGTAGCTGATTGCCAAGTACGTAAATTTTATTCACATGACCATGGGGGCACTGCTGAAGTTGTAACTTCAGGCAAAGATCATAAGTCCCTATATTCAGTGCTATCATAATTTTGAATGGTCGCTGAATAAATGGTCATAAGTTGAGGACTACTGTATCCTGGTTCACACATTGCGTTAGGCCATGCTTTATTTAATCACATTTTGTTCAGTGAACTTCAATTGGCCAGTTTCATGCAAGCTATTAAATCATAAACCCAAGTGGCTAGACTCACCTAAGTTAAAATCAGAGAAGACACATTTATGGATTTTAGTATGTGTGTACATCAATCACAGGCTTCAGCTATGGTGAGTCTGAATCAAAAATGAATCTGAATAATTCTACATAGAGGGCTTTGAAACTCACAACAGAAAGCTACCAAAGTACAATGGATCCTGGGACAAAGCAATCCAGAGTTTTCATTCAAGGAACATATAACCAGGCTCAAATGATCATATTTTGGACACATTATGTGAAAAGCTAGCTTTCTTGAAAAATCTATGATACTGAGAAATGAGTAAAACAAAAGAAGAGAATGGCTAGCAGCAAGGTGGTGGACTCAGTTACAGCAAAATTGTTGGAAGACATGAAGGGCTAAATTGGGAGATCATTCTGGAAAAAAATCTATGTGATTGCTGAGCGTCAACACTGATTTGATGGCACATAGTCATCAATCAATTCTTATGGAATACCTTCTTTTATTATATTGATTATAATATTGATTATAATGGCAAAGGCTTCTTTTCTCTACTTCAGGCACAATGAAGCATCTATCAAAGCTGTTGTCATTCCATTTAAAACAGATGTGTATTCTTTCATGAAGGTCATCAGTATTGCTGATTATAGAGGAAAAAATGTCATAATGAAAACCATTTGAGCTACAGACACAAGGCAAACATTCTTATTCAATTCCCCCTCTCCAGGAAGTTGGACAAAATACATTCTGAGAATCCAAAGAATGTCACTCCATTTATATTTACATATAGAACTGCCAGGGATGGGAACTGGCTCATTTGTCCTATTATTGTAGCAAAAGAATAAAAGTGAGTAAACTTTTATTTGGGACTCATCAGAGGGTCTTATATTTTATCTTCTTTAAGGGAATGCTAAGAAGTTGCAAAGTTTTACAGAATTTAATGCCCTCTCTTCTGCTTGGCTTATTTTGACTCATACCAGTTTAAGACAGGCCATTAGCAAGGCTAGCTGAACCAATAGAGTAAGGCTCTAGGGCTAGGCTAAAGCTAGACTGTGGCTTGCTGTATGTTGTAAGTCAAAGCCAAATAAACCATCCTATAACTTAGCACTGTAGTCAAAGATCTATTCCACCTGTGGTTTATTCAACGAACCAGCCTTTGCCACTCCATATCCCGATCCGTTTCTAGGAAAGCGAGAAGAGCGAGGCAGGGGCCGCGGAATAGAAGACCAGGCAAATTTAATCCCGGCTCAAACGTGATTAGAAACGGGGCTTTGCCCGGAAGAGACCTCTCCCCCAGAAGCCGGCTCTGCCTCTACCTCATCCCCCGATGGAGGAAGAGGCGAGCCAAGCCTGAGCTACGGAGCTCGCCCGGGGACCAAGAAGAGGGAGAAATTGCGTCCAAGCAACTAGGAGCTGCTGCACAGATTTCCCTCCCCGGGTCGGTTTGCTTGGCAGTAGCTTCTTCTTTCCTCCAGCCTGAGCGCGGCGCCGCCGCCGCCTTCTCCTCCTACGGCTCACCACATCCGATCGAGCGAGAAAGGAGGCCGGGCTCAGCGTTCACGTTTTCCTCCCCCTCCTCCTCGCCTCTCTGTTCTCCCTCCTCAAGGCTTTGTCCAGCCCCTTGTGAAGATGGCGGGGCTGAGCAGCAGGACTAGCGTGGCAGAGGCGCCGAGAAGCAGCCGAGGGGTCGTGGTAAATGAAAACTTCCCCCCTCCCGGATCGGCCTGCCGCAATAGCTGTTGCAGGCGCGATAGCCAGCCCGGCTCCCCTCCCAGTCCCTTCAGCACCCTGGCATCCCACCCGACCACGCTTCGCTCACCTGACACCCCCCCCCCTTTCCCCACCTTCAGCCTCTGCCTTCTCCCGCCTCGGTCGGTAGCTTAGATGACCGGGGTTTTTTTTTAGTATTTCATCGTTAGGGTGCCCAGAATGAAAGCACGTTTGAACCGAAAGGGAATAAGTTCCTTGCCACGAGTGGAAGCAGGTTTTTAACAATTGCATTGCTCGCCACCCAACCATGGAAGGCGATGGGGCTTGTTTTCTCTCGGAGAAATAGGTAGCCTGGGGTTGCAGACTTTAACTACAGTACAGCATAGAGCGATCTCGATCCTCTTCCTAATTGAGTGTAACACGATCCTCTTGTGGGCAGGAAAATCTTTCACCGATTCCCTCCATAGTGAATATGATTTGGAATACAACGATAGCAGAGACACGTCACCCCCCTCCCCTCTCCCGTCCCTTAAAAGCCACGCATTCAGGATCTGCATTCATGCATCACACTAAATCACTTTAAATCGCATCAGTTCTGGTAGAGGGTTTATTTGCACAACTTCCCTCCCCCCCCACTCCCCTTCTTGACCTGGAGAAGTTACACGTGATACAGTGTTGTCCTCTTGCGTAATTGGTATAACGCTTATGAAAAAAGGAGGTGGAGGTGTGTTTTTCCCCGTCACTAATTCATTACATTGATTGACCTGAATAAAACAATCCTATCTTCAGAAAGAGGTGGGTGGAAGATTGTACTGTTCTTTAGGGAGATTTTTTGGAGGTTCTTAAGAAGATGCTTATAAAGGGGCGTTATAGCTTTAGTACCATAAGTGTTCCAATATTCAATATTCAGTGATACTTTGACTTCTTAAATAATAAATATGGCTGCCTCCTGAACACATGAATCACAGGCTAAATTGCATATGTGTTTATTTAAAAATAAACACCCTTATGAATGGAGCATATTACCAATGCAGATTTGGGCTGGGTTGTACTTGGAGGGGAGAATAGCAAGGAATATCAGGGATATTAATTGTTTAAAAACTTCCTAAAAGAATACACTTTTATAATATTGCTCAGAAAACTGCAGTGTAGACAGGAGTAAAATTTGACTAAAATACATCTTTACAGGTAGTCCTTGTCTTATTATCATTCATTTAGCAACTGTTTGAAGTAACAGTCGCCCTGAAAAAAGTGACTTATGACCACTCCTTGCACTTATATCTGTATCCCCATGGTCATGTGGGCACTTAGCAACCAGCATGCATTTATGATTTTTGCAGGATCCCAGGGTTATGTGATTGCCATTTGAAACCTTCCCAGCCTGTTTCCAACTAGCGAAATAAATGGGGGAAGCCAGATTTTCATAATGACCATGTGACTCACTTAACAACTACTATGATTCATTTAACAACCATAGGAAAAGGTTGTAAATTGGGTGCAACTCACTCTTGCTTAGCAATGGAAATTATGGACAAAATTCTAAGTCAAGGATTGAACTTCTTTTAATATGGCTAATAGGTATGAAATTGCACTGTCACATGATTTAAATTATAAAAGTGGCCAGATGAGAAGAAGCAGTTGTAGAAAGGGGGATAATATTCTCATTTTTTACCTCAGAAAAATCTTGTTTTGTTTTGCAAAAAAAAAAAAAAAAGTCTCTTCTAAGATACAGGTAGTCCTCTACTTACAACCATTTATTTAGTGATCATTTGAAGTTACAGTGGCACTGAAAAAAGTGACTTACTGTTTTTCACACTTATGATCATTGCAGCATCCCCTTGGTCATGTGAACAGAATTTGAATGCTTGCCAACTATTTATGACGGTTGCCATGTCATGGAGTCATTTGATCATCTTTTGCAACCTTCCAACCTTAACAACCATGTTACTAAATTATAACCTACAGTGATTCACTTAACTCTGACATTAAAGGTCATAAAATGAGGCAAAACTCACTTAACAACTGTCTCACTTAGTAATAGAAATTTTGGGCTTACCTGTGGTCGTAAGTCAAGGACTATCTGTATAGGACTAATTGTGCTGTGCAAACCTTTTGCTATGAAATGTATATACTTTAAACCTTACATTATACAAAATTTTGAGGTAATTTTTTTTTATTAAATACTTCTATTTTGATAAAAAATTTAAAGTGCCTGATTTGTTGGCAGAACAGATCAGTCCTATGTGCACTTCTAAATAAGCCTCACTGTACACAGCAGGAGTTGCTTCTGGGTGAATATTCTGTAGACACAGAACTATATTCTAGCTTTGGTAATATGTTGTTGCTGGCATTAAAATATAAGGTAGAGGATGATAATTCATCTTTAAATCTAAGGTGTTTTTTTTTTACACAAAATATACACTTGAGAAGTACGTTGTATGTAGCCTTCTAGTAATTCTAGTAGTCTAGTAATTCTGGGGGAATAGTAATAGGACTGGGAAGCCCCAGATTCAAATATAGATAATTCTTGACTTACAATCACAATTGACCCCAAAATTTCCACTGCTAAGCAAGACATTTGTTAATTTTGCCCCATTTTATTTTACATATCCCCCTTTTGAAAATCTTTTTTTTTTTTTTTTTTTGGCCAGGGTTGTTTAGTAAATCACTGCAATTGTTAAGTTAGTAACACAATTGTTTCGTGAATCTGGCTTCCCCATTGACTTTGCTGGTCAGAAGGTCCCAAAAGACAATTACATGACCCCAGGACACTGCAGTTGTCATAAATATATGACAGTTGCCAAGCATCTGATTTGATCGTATGACCACAGAGATACTGTAATGGTTTTCAGTGCCGTTGTAACTTTGGTCACTAAATGAACAATTGTATGTTGATGACTATTTATAATGGAAGTTTACTAGTGTTTTTAGGCAGATGCACTTTTTAACCCAGCAACTTCTCACTTGTTTCAGTTTTCTGTAGCTTCTCTAGCCTATCGATTGGAAACAACCAGAAACAATCATGAAATCGCTCCTTCTCTTTTTTAGAACAATCATCTGGAAAGCCATATTCATCCAATTTTGAAACAACCAAACGCCTAAAGTGGAAAATTTTTCACAAAAAATATTGACGAATTTCTAGCCCACATCTTTGGTGGGAGGATCTATCTGCAAGTCAGTTCTTGCCACCATATTGAGAAGAGCAAATTATGACCAGTTTATGCAATAAACCATGGTTTAAACACAGGGTAGTTTGCTTTGAAATATAAAGCAATCTGTGTTTATTTGCATTGTATCCTTGCAAGCTTCAGTCCTTGCCATACTTATAGGAACTCAGTGGAATTTCCTTCTTACGGTTTGTCTTCTGTTGGTTCTAATTTTGTGTAGCTGCCTTCAATTTTTATGTTCTGTTTCACAGCTGTATATTAATTTTAAGGAGAACATCACCTAATAGGAAGAGAGCGAGGTAATCATTCCAAAAGCAAGCTAGAAATCTCTTTAGTTGCTGTAGGAATCTCATTTAGGAAATAGAGGCTATTATTCTTTTTCTGTACTACTCCCCTGATCACATCATTGACAATTTTCTCAAGCATATTTAGCTCAGTAAGATAAATGAATATTCTTGTGATAAGTTATACAATAGATTTGTATACCAGAGCAAAAGTATCTTTTTTAAAAAAAATCACATGACCTGTATTTATTAGAGTATATACAGTACCAGTAGCTGCAGTATTCTTAAAGCAGAATTTTTCGTTAATTTTCTCTTTATAGGTAGTCCTCGACATATGACTCAAAATTGAACCCAAAATTTCTGTTGCTAAGTGAAACAGCTGTTAAGTGAATCACTGCAGTTGTTAACTTAGTAACACAGCTGTTAAGTGAATCTGGCTTCCACATTTATTTTGCTTGTCAGAAGATCACAAAAGGTAATTACATGACCCCAGGACATTGCAACTATAATAAATACATGCCAGTTGCCAAGCATCTGAATTTTGATCACATGACCATGGGGAATGCAGCAATGGTTTTAAATGCGAAAAACTGTTGTAAGTCACTTTTTTTCAGTGCTGGTGTAACTTCAAATGGTCACTAAACAAATGGTTGTAAGTCAAGGACTACCTATAATATATTTATATATATAATATATATTTAATATACTATGAACATCTCTGAGAATATATGTTCCCCTTATAGTGAAATCTAAAAGAAAATACAGGAATATCACTCCTATTTTCATATTCCACAGACATAAAAAAATTATATAAGGTTAACTCTTGAATTAATAATATTTAGAATAGACTCATTAACTCAGTAAATTTAAGTATGACTAAATCAGGATGTTACACATAATGTTAACATTTTAAAAAAAACAGCTTGTCTTAATAAAGATGCAAAATTTCTTGTACTCAGAATGCTACCTCTATGCTTATTTTAGGAGTACAGCCTGGCTTTCTTTAGAAAAAGGAAGTTTTGAAGGATCAAGGCCAATTGACCTTGTAAAAGGTTGCAGGAGTTCTCTGAGCGGAAGAGGACCAGAATTCTTCCTTTTTAGGATTGAGATTTAAGGATAAAGGGCTGGGGGAAGCAAACTGCTTACATTCCACCCATAAATCTTCCTTGAAAAATGGCCCCAAATGGTCAGATATCACAATGCAATTTTCAGACCATCTGTAGGACTTCTAATGGGATTAATCCAGTAACATTTCAGTCAATGTTCACTGACCATTGGGCTATGTAGGGTTGGACCAGGACTAGCTAATACTTTGATTAAAGACAACTGAGAAATTCAAGATCTGTACGCTAGACATGGAAGTCATTTTTGATTTGAAGGGGAAATGATTTGCCTCCATAAGTCTTAATGTTTCCATTCTCATTAAAACCTTACTTTGAAAAAAAAACACTGCAGAAAATTGGCTCTTTTGCCAGCAAGACATTGATAATGTGATCTTAGGGTGCTGGGGGACTGGATTTTTAGGCACATTTGTTGCTGTACTATCAATATGCTGCAATCCTTTGCAGATAAGACCAGCCAAGATTTTGACTTGGGGAGCTGTCTAAAAAACCGCGAATCATGAAAAGCTATGCCATAAACTTTTGTGGATTGTTTTCCACATTCCCAGAATTCCAGACGAAGTGGCATGCTAACCTTGAATTTTTGTCCAGATGGACTGGAAGATGTTTCTTGCCAACATCTTTAATGAAAGCTGTTCAGAGAAAATTTATCCAAGTTTGGAAGTTCCCGTAGTAGTTTACAATACTTTTAGGCACATATCAACACTTGAAGGTTAGAAATGGTATTCTGTATTCTTGTGAAAGTATTTAAAGAATCATCAACTATCAAGACTAATGCGATCCCAATATGCTGTACTGAAATGAGGCCAAGATATTCTGACCCTGGATACCATCTTCCCCTGAAAATTCTGGAAGCATCAAAATTTAAGAATGCCAAAATTATGTAAGATCTGTCTGTCTGGTTCAATTTGGCAGTTACAAAAATGAGTTAGAATCAAATTTTGAGGAGATAGAGGCCATTTTGTGAGCAGAGAGCAGGTCTTAATAGACGCCAGCACAATTGTTGCCAGCCATTGTGTTCAGCCATGGTTTCTTTTAAGCATAGCTTATTAATAAGCCATAGCAACTGGATTTCCACATAAAACTAAGCTAAACTATCATTACCTCTTGATGTACAAGAATTTGAAGCTCATATTTTTCTTTGCGTTGCTTGATTTTTTGATTAATCCATTTAGATACATTTCCTCTGCCTTGGTTACCTCATAATAGTTGCACAAATTCCCAGAAATTCTAGCCAGTGAATTCACTGGCAGGTGAAACCCAATATGCCAGCAGCAACAAGATTTTGATATCTTCCATTCTCATTACTTCATTCTCCATATTTAAAAGTCTGCTTCTTAGATAAATGTGGTAACATATTTGCAATGCAATACAGAAATGTTTATTTTAACCAACTTATATCTGCTTGCAGATTTCAGATGATTGGCCAGGATATAGCTTGGATCTGTTTACGTATCCACAGCATTACTGTGGAGATCTTGACTATGTGCTCATACCCCATGGGATCATTGTTGACAGGTAAAAAAACTTTGGTGGATTTAAAACCTGTGATTTAATTTTCTACATGTACAATCCTTCAATAGCTAATCAAAGTTTTGTGTTACTTGTCCATTTTCATTTTTGTCCTTTCAGCAGATAGCTTGAAGAAGTCTCTTTATAAGTCTCTCTTCATTTCTATCATTCAGAATTTCCATAGAGTGGCTGAATCCCAGAGAAATTTCTTCTTCCATGTCTAGATCAAACTTTAAATTGCCAGAATGAAGCCACCTTCTTGGCTTTCACTTTGTTGGCCAAAAATAAGTCATTTTCAGTACATGTTTCTGGTAGTAGCCAATATGCCAGCCGGACTCTGTGTCTTTCCATAATTACATAGTATGATATTATCTGCTAAGAGCTTCCCCTTGAGTATATTAGTTTTACATTTAGGCACTCAACTTTCAACTTATTCAGGATCCCAGAGGTGATATTCAGCAGGTTCTGACCAGTTCTGGAGAACTGGTAGCGGAAATTTTGAGTAGTTCGGAGAACTGGTAAATACCACCTCTGACTGGTCCCCATCTATTCTCTGCCTCCCGAGTCCCAGCTGATCGGGAGGAAATGGGGATTTTGCAGTAACCTTCCCCTGGAGTGGGGAGGGAATGGAGATTTTACAGTATCCTTCCCCTGCCATGCCCACCAAGCCACGCCCACAGAACTGGTAGTAAAAAAAATTGAATCCCACCACTGCAGGGTCCTCCAGGTAATATAATGGAGGTCAGATCCTTCATCCATATCCTCCTTTAATATTATTCTTTGTTCAGTGGTGTCCTTCCTCCATCTTTTAATTTGATTTTGTTCTTATGTACCCTCAAGAATGTTTGTTCTTGCCATAAAGCTAGATCTGAGTCAGTGGGCTTAGGACATATGTCCATTCAGAGAATGTTGAGGCTCATTCTCTTGGCATCTGCTGCTACTTCTCTCCTGATCTTAGTGGAGCAATGCCAGTGAAAGGATATATTTTCCCTATTGGGGTAGGTAATTTCCAGAGAAATTCAGATACCACATTAAATATTGTTATTATAAAATAGATTGTATATCCATTTTAAAACAGAAGTTTTTATTTCTGATACATTAATTTGCTCCAAACAAGGGTGTTTTTTTTTTGCCAATTAATAGAGGGATTAGGTCCACAGCTTGTTTTAAACTATGTTTGAATGTAACCATAATTGTAGGTTACATTCCAGAGAAATTTAGATATCACATTAAATATTGTTATTATAAAATAGGGTTGTATATCCATTTTTAAACGGAAGTTTTTATTTCTGATACATTAATTTGCTCCAAGCAAGGGGTTTTTTTGCCAATTAGTAGAGGGATTAGGCTTACAGCTTGTTCCAAACTATGTTTGAATGTAACCATGATTGATGGAATAAACTACAGTTGCTTAGTTTGGTGCAATGCTAATTCAAAACCTAGCTTAGTTAGACTTACTAGCATGTTTGAATCAATTGAATGTGATATATTTATTTATTAAATTTAAATGCTGCCGATCTTACTCTGAAAAGCGACTCTTACCCAAGGAAATCCAGTGATGTTATATGTTATATTTTGGATATGGAAACTAAAACTATAAATCTTCAGATCTATCCATTCTGCACTGTTCTAGATGGCTGCCTTTAAGTAGAAAATTAAGTGGGAAAATGTCTGTTTTATATTTCATGCCTTAAGATGGGTGGGCCACAACTCTTAGCAACCCTAGCCAACATAGTTGATGGTGAGAGATGCTGGGAGATTTGCCTGTTTCAAATAATAATTCACAATTTAAAATAAACTCTGTCAAAATATGCTTTTGTTCTTGGTGAATGGGGAGTATGCCTTGATCACTTATCCTCCAGAGTATACTATAAATTGTTATCATGTGAGACATTTTGAATGTTAATAATGGCCTAGAGGCTAAATGTCTAAGATGCAACTCAAGGTGCAGAGAAAAATGATGGAAAGAGAGACTTTCTTAAGTAACATTCTTCTGTTATATTAAAACAGCATTGACTTAAGATTGCTATGCTCCTTACTGGATAATCAACATACGTTGAAGATTTGATATAATAAGCTGTGAAATTGTGCTGCATATTGACAGAAGAATCCTAAATTGTGCTGCATGTGAAGCATGCTTTTGAGTGGTAATAATGTGTATAAGAATTCTGATCCTCTTCGGTAAAAGTGTTATCAGACAGTTACATCAGAATTTGATAGATGGTGCTCATCCAAATATAAATATGTTTATATTTATATGTTTAGGAGGTGAAGTCTCTTTTGAGTTGAGCTGTACTCCTGGTAACTTCACAGGCACTGCCATGCTATTTTTTTGACCTAATATAGAATTACTTCATTCATGTTTTCTTTTTAATTTCCTAATCTAGCCTACATCCCTAGAGGTTTCTTAAAGATCTCCTGTTTAAATACTAAGTCTGATCTTGCTTAGTTATCAAAACTGGCCAGGTTCTGGAGGTGTTGGATACCCCCTAGAATTACACCACCAGAGCTAGGCTTAAAGCATATTTTATTTGTTTCCATTAAAGCTAACCCCAAATCTTCCCCTCCCTTGAAAATGTAAACATTTTGGCCCATTTTCTCCAGTGATGTCCACTATTAACAAAAAAAAAATATAGTGGAAAAATATTGATGATTACAATTTCCACTGCATAACATTGAATGCACAATGCACTAAGCTGCAGCCAAATATTATTGATTGATTGATTGATTGATTGATTGATTGATTGATGCATATGGCTAATCACAACGCTGAGTGCCTCACAACAGTTGTATAAAACCAAAGACCACACAAATCATAAAATAATTAAAAAGAAATAAAGAAATTAAAAAACCTTACACTGTAGCCAGTCTTCCTGGATGCAGTTAACAGAACTCTTCACATTCTGATTTCACTTATCCCAAAGCCTGGGAGAAGAACACCATTAAGGTTAAGAGTTGAGGCTTACTGGATCTCAAAGTGAAAGGTGTTCCTCAGAGTAGGGGCTGCCACAGAAAATGCACATTTCCTGGGTGCCATTAGATAGCAACATTTAAGGGAAGAGTCCTAGAGTGCGCTTATTTTATGTGATCTGGTGGAACAGGTAAGATATCTTCAAGGAGAGATGGTCCTGCAAATAGCCTCCCTTTTATGCCCTGCAGGAGAATCAAAAATAAATGTAATTGTGTATGAAGTTGATTATGGTTGTGTTGCACAAAAAAAGACATGTGAACTGGAGAGACCAAATCTTACCTTATATTTATTTTTAATTCTTACTTTAGGATAGAACGTTTGGCCAAAGATATCATGCAAGACATTGGATACAATGACATCGTGGTTCTCTGTGTACTTAAAGGTGGCTATAAATTCTGTGCTGATCTTGTGGAGCATATTAAGAACCTCAGTAGAAACTCAGAAAGGTTCATCTCCATGAAAGTTGACTTTGTTAGAGTGAAAAGTTATCAGGTAAGTAATAATTTTTTTAAAAAAACCAATACATCTTTAATGGAATGTGTTTTGATTACTGCAATTTTCCTTGGTCTAATGCTCCACAGCTATATTTCGCCTAGAATTTCTGGAATTCCTAGTTAACATGGTCTATGGCTAAGCTGGCTGAGGATTCTGGGTATTGTTACTATATAAATAAGGACTCCAAGCTTAATTAAAACAGGATTGCGAGCACAATTGACAAAATTTGATGAATTAGTTTCTTTAGCAGAACCAAAAGAACTATTTCCCTGTTTTTCTTATACACTCAAATTTGTTCCAAAGAGTCTCCAAAAGTTTGAAGTAGAATTGGGGACTTACATTGGGAAGGAGAAAATGAAATATTCCCGTTAAAATTCATCCTTTTTTTAAGCAGCTTTCACAGTGGATTTTCCCAAGCTTATGCTGTTGTATGTCTATGGGTAGATTGATATGGTAATGACAGTACTTTAATATGCTTTTTTTCTTTCCTGAATAAAATATACTGAATCTTTGGGAAAGATGTTTAATTTAAGATCCTGCATTGACTTTACTAGTATAATGAATTCTTTATCCCAGCTAGCTTCAGATTCCCCTTTTTCTTGGTGATGTAAAAAAAGAGACATTGAGCCAGTTGTTGGTTTACTTACTGCCAGGAAGTTTCCTGGGGGGTACTTAGAAATTTTAACCTATATTAATGCCTACTTAAAGTTATACTTTAAAAGTGTTTTAAAGTGGGTTTCAAACCAGTTAGCTGAAATTCAAAACTGCCCTTCCCCATATTTTTTTTTTTTTTTTTTTAGTGTGGGGGGTTAGGGTTGATCCAAAATTTACTTTTCCTTCCCAAGTTGCAGTGACCTCCCCTTCTCATAATGCTATATAGCAAATGAATATAGAAACTGGGGGATTCCAAAAGCACTTTTTTATAAGGCATGTGGTCACACAGCTGTTGAAAGCAAAAAAAAAAAGTGAAAAATTCTTCTCTGCTTGCCCAAGGCCTCAGGAGTGAATTCAAATAGTTCTTTGGATGGTTGCCATTGTTTACTGTAGATACTTCCTTCACTTTGACTTATGAATATGTATGATATCTGGAATAGGAAGCTGAACTATCAGTAGCCAAGGTTGTTCACATTTCTTTTTGACCTACAGGCATGAGTTAAGTTCAAAGAATACTTTGAAGGATTTCGTGTTGTCCAGTTATTTCTTTGGCATTTGTACACCTTTTTGGCCTAGTGTTTTCAGATCATTTCTAACTACCTGGGATGCAGACATTGCATCCCAAATTCATCCCTGTCCTATAAAATTAGTATTTGCACTTCTGGATCAGTTCACATGTGCTTGGATTCCACTTTTGCACCAATAGCATGTACGTATGTAGCTGATGCGACAAGCAATTTGTGAATAAACATTCATTTGACTTTAATACTTTAATTCTGCAAGCATGGAGCATGCTTTCTAACTCCCATCATTCAGTTGTCCTCTTAAATTTATCCTTTCTTTTTCGGTTCTTAATATCTTACTCTTCCTTCCTAATCCAGAGAGCAATATTCTTCACTTGATTGATTTTTCTATTTCTGAGGATCCCTTTACTAACCGTTTCCCATTTCTCTTTCTTAAGGGAGTCCTGCTGTTTTTCTGTTCATTTTATGCAGCTGTGCTCTTTTCTCTCTCCAACTGTTTGTCTCCAAGAACCATGTCCAAGTCTTGTAAACAGTAGTGGGATTCTGATGGTTGTTTTTGCTCGATGTTCAGCATTCATGGCTTAAAGGTTAGTTTGTCACACTGCAATGTTAAAGGGAAAGAGGGGAGGGAACTTCTCAGCTGAAGCACAGAAAATATTCCCACAAAAATTAGAATGTACACTTGGTATCTGTGAAAAATAGGAAAACTGGGACTGTTTAAAAGCGTGCTTTTTTACCATTCAGGTGTACAACCTGAGTTGACACCTATTCCTCGAAAACCTTGGGTGAAGTCCAAGTGTGTACTGTAAGTTGTTACAGATTTGTTAATGTTAATATGGTAGTAGAAATTAGGGATAAATAACTGAAGAGTAAGTGGATAACAAAAAATAATTTAAATTACCTGTCCTTTTAAATCAAATTAAGGGACGCAGTGGCTAAGACGCTGAGCTTGTCGATCAGAAGGTCGGCAGTTCAGCGGTTCGAATCCCTAGTGCCGCGTAACAGAGTGAGCTCCCGTTACTTGTCCCAGCTTCTGCCAACCTAGCAGTTCAAAAGCACGTAAAAAATGCAAGTAGAAAAATAGGGACCACCTTTGGTGGGAAGGTAACAGCGTTCTGTGCGCCTTTGGCGTTTAGTCATGCCGGCCACATGACCACGGAAACATCTTAGGACAACGCTGGCTCTTCAGCTTAGAAACGGAGATGAGCACCGCCCCCTAGAGTCGGGAATGACTAGCACGCATGTGCGGGGGAACCTTTACCTTTACCTTAAACCAAATTAGAGGTACCTTTTTGGAATGTGTCCATCACCTTGCAGTCAAAGTCTGGTTTTGGCCCTTGGCCTAGAAAAGTTGTGCACCTCTGCCTAAGTGGGATGTTTTGGACAAGTTTTAGGGGTGTACAACTGGATTGATGAAAGATACTACCTATGTATTTATCCTTAGGAAGCTCCTCCTGACCCTTTAAAAACCATAGGCAACCTAGGTTCTGTTAAAAGGGATCAGTTATGTTGCCAAGTAGTGAAGGAGGAATCCCTAAACATTAATAGCACCTTTTCAGAATAATTTTTTGTATTTGTGATTTGTCAAGAGTGATATTGATTTGAGAAGAAGAAGAGATGCAAAGCTTTGTAACCAATGTATTGTGCTCACATGGGTTGAAAAACATTGGTCTAAATTGTGACCTAATACACGTGACTTTTCTACCCCCACCTTAACCATCTCTTTTAATTCTTTTGATAATGGGTATTTTTCTCCTTTGGAAACATCTCACAGTAAGCATTCATTTTCTTGTGCTTTCCTATCTGCAGTTGAAATGGTGATTTGTGCTGTGTTCGCTCTCACTATGTGGTCATAGATTAATTACCAATTGGCGCCTGGCTGGTGGAATGAATTTCCATAACCCTTTAGAGTCAGTGTTTGAACTAATTTAAGATGAGTTTTCAAATGAGTGGGAGGGCCAGGGATGAGAAGTCAAATTAACACTTGATTTGGCCCTCTGTTATGAATGTTGGCAAGGGATCTTTGGCAAATAATCTTTCTCTCCCCTTTGGTAGGAACTGCTTGTTTTTTCCCCTGATCAAAGAGAACTCTATTAATATGTTGGGTAAATGTGAATTATGCCTCTTTTAATTGCTCATTTTAATGCCTTCAGAGCCGAGTACATAAATGACTGTATGTGCTCTACCAACACAATATTCCCAGTCTTTTAGTTTGAAGAGACATGAAAATGATATGGGCATTCTCACGAAACAGTGGTATGGAGTGGACTAATCACAAAGGACACAAAATACTGATTGATCAAAATGCTATCTGCCCTTCCATTGTTCTCCCTCCCACGACTTACTGCCTATTTACTTCTCCTTATCCTTGATTCTTACTCTGGGTAGTTGGGCACACTTTCATGGTAAAGACAAGGCTGCAACTTCCCTTTATTTTTATTGTCCAGGAAAGCTCATTGCATCCAAAATATTGGCTTGGATGGCTAATAAAGGACCATTGGTGAGTTGGGAATTTGCTACATAATACAGATGTTGTGTTCTCTTGTTCCAGCAACAAATGCTTTGTAGTGCAAAACTCAATTACCTGTTTGACAAAGGAGGGAGAGGGTTATGTTTGTAGGACTACAATGGATATTTTGCAGAAACAGACATAAGGTTGATATGGGAAGAACCATAAAGTCTTGATAGGTTCTATGATTAATTGTCTGAACTGAAGTCCTAGGTGTTTTTTCTCTAGAAAGAAGACTTTAATCATATTTTTTTAAAATTATTTGTAGGTTGATGGTATCTGTCACATGGAATTGTTTTTACATTTGATAAAAAATATACCCATTAAAGTGTTAAAAACGTTTTGAAAAAACCAACAACTGATTAAAAGCACTATTAAAACAGACAGAGCAACATCGTTAAAAGGCAACATCTAACGATGAAACAGTCTAAAAAACCTTCAATCTCTCGGAAAGATTTGATGATCTTTCTCAAGATAAAAGTTGTGTACCAGTGAAACAAACTGCCTCATCATTAGCATGTTTCTGTTCACTGGAGGTCTTCATATTGAAGGTAGATAGTAGCCCTCTGAAGTATTAGGCCCTGCTCCAAGGAAGGAGTTAGATTATATGATCTCTGAGACCCTTCCAACCTTGTGATTCTAAAAGGAAAGAGCTAGCTTAGCTTATCCCAAGCCTGCTGCTTTCCAAATGTGTTGGATTACTTCTCCTATAAGGTTGAGTTGTAATGGGCTGAAGACCATAACGCGTGCCACAAATCCCAGCCTTTCTTGACTTTTAAGTTCCTTCTGTGCAAAATTTCTTTGTTTAAAAAGCCATTGCTGCTTAGCCTGTATTCTATCAGTACCTGTTAAAGAAATAGCTGTTTTCCTATTGGTAATTCATGATTTGGGAGATTTTGAATCATAGCAATGTGCTTAGTCTGCTATAACTATTATCTTACTTCCTTTTCCTTTATGCTAACAACATTGCCTGCAGAGCATTTCCTTTCATTTAATTCTGGAAAAGGGGCATCATTAATTGGAGCAACCCCGGATTCTTTATAATTTCCCCAAAGACTTGGATGAAATCCTTTGCTGGCATATCTTAAACCTTGCTCCTTAATAGATCCAAGTCAGTCCACTGCCATGTGTGGGCTAATGCAGAAAAGGGCTAGAGTACACTTCAAAAATGCAACAGAGTAAGACAATGTCTTTTCACTCAACTCCACCTATCCTATGATCTTTCAGTTACTATAAGGCGGTCTTGTGATATGGCACTTGTTTTGAGGTAAGGTGTTAGAATCTGTTGATGTTTGAAAACTGCTCCTTGGCGTCTTTTTCAATTAGAATTGAAATCGGCGATTTTTGTATTTATCATGGTGGGCTGTGGTAGAAATGCTGGGATGCAATTCCAGAATTGTCACAATGTCCAAACATATCCCAACCCTTTCTACCAGGAGATATCTAAATAAATTATACTTCAGGTAGCATTGTGTTCAATAACCTTAATCTATGGCTGTCTGACTAGGATTTATGAGGGCTGTAGTCAGGGGTGAAATCCAGCAGGTTCTGACAGGTTCTGGAGAACCGGTAGCAGAAATTTTGAGTAGTTCGGAGAACCAGTAGCGGAAATTTTGAGTAGTTCGGAGAACTGTCAAATACCACCTCTGGCTGACCCAAGAGTGGGGTGGAAATGGGGATTTTGCAGTATCCTGCCCCCAGGAGTGGGGAGGGAATGGGGATTTTGCAGTATCCTTCCCCTGGAGTGGGGTGGGAATGGAGATTTTGCAGTATCCTTCCCCTGCCACGCCCACCAAGCCACGCCCACCAAGCCACACCACGCCCACAGAACCGGCAGTAAAAAAAAATGGATTTCACCACTGGCTGTAGTATATCAGATAGTGGGAGTACCATGTTGAAGAACAGGACTTTTCAATATCATTTGTTTTAATTAGTAGTTTTAAGAAGAATTTATTTTCAAGTGGTTTTTAAATTATTAGTTGCTATAAATACAGTGTAGGTAATGAGCCATATTTTTTCATTATATGCTGTCAAGTCCTTGTCAAATCCTAGCAACTACATAGATTTTTTGCATGACAATCTGTCCCTATCTTGGTGTTTTAGGTCTTCCAGTGGTACACCCATTGCCATAGTTAAAGCTCTTGCTGCTGGTTGTCTTCTCCTCTTTCTTTCAATATTCCTCAGAATTGGAACGTAGAGCTTTCTCCAGACAGCTATAGAACAATGTAGAGCCTGAATGAAGCACATATTTTTTCTTCTATTCAGTTGTGTCCAATTCTCAGAAATTACATGGATAAATCCCTGCATTTTTCTTGGCAAGGATTTTTAGAAGTGGTTTCCCATTGCTTGTTTCCTAGGGCTAAGAGAAAGCGACTAGCCTAAAGTCACCCAGCTGGCTCTATGCCTAAAGCAGGACTAGAACTCATAATTTCCTGGTTGTTAGTCTGATGCTTTAACCACTACATCAAACTGGCTCTTGGAATGAAGCATGTACACCCTGGTTAAGTACAGCCAGTGTACTTCATGGTGGTGCACTCTATACGTGCTGTTTTCCCTCATATTTCCATTCTAGCCGGTGAATTAATATACAAGAGCTAATATTTGCCAGCTTACAGGTCTCTAGTACCAATATAGTTTCTGTTTATTAGATATACACAATAACATTTGTTTAAGTGAGTGTTTGTTTTCTGTATCATTAATTCTTTACATGGTCAGTGAAACTGTTATTAATTTGAAAAAGAATCTATTATTAACTTAAAATTCGATTTACTGCCTGTATTGTCAGTTCCACGACATAGATAACTAAACCATTAAGTCCTATATCTGAACCCAGTTCATTTCTTCACCGTTCAGATACTGGAAAGTCCATATTAAAATATAACTTATGCTTAACTCCTAAAGTACCAGTTGTACATGTTTTAAACATGAAACCTAAAAAGAATTTCTACTACCTACAAGCAGTACACCACTATAAAGATTAGAAAGCAATCAATTGAAACAATCTTGTTGATTGATAATATTTGATATATTAATTTAATAATTCCATAATTAATATTGTTTAATATAATTTAAAAACTAATAAATATTAATTTTATCTATTTTAAGGATTAGCAGTAACCTTGTGATCAGCATATTTTATCCAGTATAGGCGTCCAAGCACAGAAGGGCTTTCATTCTAACACACCACAACATTGTTCCCTCACCTGTACTACAAGGAATGTGTAAGAAGATCTCTTCCCAAAATGTTTTATGTCCCTGAGTTGGTCAGCAAACTCCTCTGTTCATTTAGAGCAACGGTTCTCAACCTGTGGGTCGCGACCCCTTTGGGGGTCAAACGACCCTTTCACAGGGGTCACCACGCGCGCTAGCTCACCATCTTGGTGCCACCGTGCAGGGGTGAAATGCTTCCGGTTCGGCCGTACCTGCGGGTCGCCGGACAGCCGGTAGCGACGGAAGCGGGAGACTTCTCACGGACGCCGCCATTTGGGTTCTTTTACCCTCTGCACGTGCGCAGAACACTTTGCGCATGCGCAGAGGGTAAAAGAACCCAAATGGCGGCGTCCGGGCGGGTGGGCGAAGTCTCCCGCTT
>QLTV01002955.1:93503-144393 GCA_003457575.1 Thermophis baileyi | reverse complement strand
CCCAACATGTTAAAAATAGAAGAATTGCTGTCAGAAATATGAGTCACCATCTGTCTGGAGAATATCCTATGATCACTCTATAAAATAAACCTAAAATTATTTAAACAATGCCATGGTTGGCAATGAACCTTCTCATAAAAAGTGAGTATTTGAAGAATGGGACATTTGCACTAAATAGAGCAGATAATTCCAAAGTTACAATTCTGAAAAACAGCATGTATGTAGTTTTCTCTTTTGGTTTGCTTTCTGCATTACAAGTAGTCCTCAATTTACAACCATTCATTTAGCAACCATTCAAAGTTATAGTGGCACTTTAAAAAGTGACTTATGACTGGTCTTCACATCGTAGCATCCCCATGGTGATGTGATCAGAATTCAGGTGCTTGGCCACTGGCATGTATTTACAATGTTTGCAGCATTCCCCAGATCATATTATCACCATTTGCAATTTTTCCAGCAGGCTTCTGACGGGCAAAGTCAGTGGGAAAAGCCAGATTTGCATAATGACTGCAGGAATCACTTAACAACTGTAGTGATTCACTAACAACGGTGGCAAAATGGTCATAAAATTGACTCACTTAACATTGCCTTGCTTAGCAATGGAAATTCTGGTCCAAAATGGAATCATAAATCAAGGATTACCTGTATGTAGGTTTTAAACGCTACAGATCTTTAAAAAGATGGCAGGGATTACAGGTCTGGAAGAAATTAAAATAACTCTTATCATTTTTGAATTTAAGGGACCAAGCTTTGGAATGAATTGTATTGGCAACTGGCAATAAGGTTAAAATGCCCCCCCCCTAAATACAGAAGGCTTATGATCAATAAAATAATGTATTTTCATTCTGCCACACTCAAAGCAGTGGACAACAGCTTTTTAACTTTGTTGAGTTCCAGCCAAAATGTATCAGATTTTAATTTTCAAAGGCCCTAGTCAACATGGTTAAGCAGCTTGAGGGATTATGGGAATCGAAGTACATCTGGAGGGAAAAGTTGGGGGGGGGGAACCTGGCATGCAAAATAAAATGAAATAAAGCAACAACAAATTTAAAACACGTGTAAAATGTCATGCTTATTTTTTTATAAGTACAAACATCCTACATTTTTGTATGCAAACTTTACGTAGGTAATGTTTGCAACATTTTCTGATCAGGGAATCAAAGGGCGAAATTTGGAGGTGTGCAAAAATGAAAATATGTCTGCAGGCCAGTCTATATATTATCTTAGGAAGTGAAAATTGGGTCAGTTTATGTTAAAATGAGAACTGATTGAATTTTGCGTTCCAACTCTGTGGGTGCCTTCAGGATAGCAGTAACACTGAATGAAACAAGATGATTAAAAGACAGATTCTTCAAATACCCTGAAACCACTGATATTTTTAAAACTTCTCTTATGCTTTTTCTATGAACTCTAATTAGCTAGTCTTGCTTGGGTTTGTTTCTGGAAGAAAGAAAGAAGAAAGGGAAAGAAAAGGGAGAGAGAGAGAGAGAGAGAGAGAGAAGCAGGTGCCAAGCCTTGAGCTGATAGCCAAAGGACATTCAGTAAATGTCCTTACTCTTTCAGTAAAAAAGCCCATCACAGTTTAATGAGGTAAAGGGTTAGAAATTTATTACTGTTGGTTTGTGTCATGATAAGGTAGCTTTTGTTCTGCCAGAACACTTTAAAAAGAGACCATTTTCTCCTCAGCTACCCCAAACCACAGATGTGTGCTGCTTTTTACAATGTTGTCATCAGGAATCCTGGTTACAAGAGCCCCTTTCTTTTCTTGAGATCACCCACACGTAGCCTGATGGATTCAAGATCCCTCTGGTCTCCAGGAAAGAAAAAGAAAAAAAAGATAATAGCTGCCCCACCCAATTCAGTGGAGATGATCTAATACTGGAAGAATTGGCAATTTAAATGTTGCTATAGAAACCCTGACCAAGTGGTTACAGAATCTTAATTTGCAGATAAAAGAGGAAAGCTAGAGTGGTCTGTAAGGACCAGTTGAGCAACACTAGTGACATTTTGGAAGGATCCTAATTGTTCAGCTGTGGATTTTGGAACATTATGCAGAATTTTTCTCTATTCAAAAGATCATACATGGAAAAGCAAGCCTAAACTAAGCCAAGAAAGGAAAATCTTGCATGTGCAATTATATGTGAGGAATTATTTCATGGGAACAAACAACTTACACTATCAATGCTCCTGTTCATGTCCTTTGACACTGATAGGATTGATATAGGTGGAAGTAGGCTACTTAGAGCAAGGGTCCCCCAACCTGCAGTCCACTACTGGGCTGTTGCATGTTCGGAACTGGGCTGGGTCCCCTCTCCCTCCCCGTCGGGCCGTCAAGCTGTAAAGGTTGGGGACCGCTGATGTAGACATAGTCCTTGACTTACAACCATTCCTTTAGCAACTGTTTGAAGTTACAGTGCACTAAAAAAAGACAAATTCTAGTATGCACAGTATCCCCTGGGCCCTATGATCAGAATTTGGGCACTTGGAAACTAGCATGTATTTATGACAGTTACAGTGTGTTGGGGGGGGGGGGTGTTACATGATTGTCATTTGCAATCTTCCCAGGGGGCTTCCAATGAAGTCAATGAGGAAAGGTGGATTCGCTTAACGGCTCTGTAATTCACTTAACAACTGCAGTAATTCATTTAACAATCATGGCAAAAGTTGTAAAGTCAGGTGTGATTCAATAACCACATTGCTCAGCAGTGGAAATTCTGGTACCAATTATGTCATAAGTCAAACACTACCACTTTTGCTATATTGTATTATTGTCCATACAATAATGTCCAGGTAGAAAGCCTGATAAAGGTCTAGACGACATCCAAATTTAAGAACCTTAGCACAAGTAATTGGAAAGAGATCCCAAACCAAAGAAAGATAAACGTAATATTAGCCGTTCTTCCTAGAAGCTGTTAAAAGTTTTAAACTATAGTTTGATTCATGGCTTACATATTAGGAACTAAAACCACTCTTCAATAGGAGATAGATATATAGATAGATATTTTCATTTATTCCAGCTGGTCTTTATAGCTGGATAATTTACTAGATTCAAGGAGAAATGTTGAAAGATGTATTGTTATGATTGTCATATAAGCCATGCAGCTTTTTTGGATTTGAATTCCAAACGCTGCTTTGAGATGCACTGTGGAGCTCCCAACTCTTAATTCCTTGTACTCCTGTAAAAAAATATATATAAATCTGAAAAATAAATAAAACTCTCAGAATTGTTAGCCAGCAGTGGCAGGAGGCTAGGCATTCTTGCCTCACACACTCGAAGGGCACTGTGAATTGAGGGTTGCTACCTGACAACATTTTTAAAGTATCTTCCAAAGATAGGAAACCTAGTGGTTTCCAGATTATTATTTTTTAATGGCAATATAGTACATCCAAGGTCTTGCCGTTTGATACAGTGTTTGGTTTGATGGAGGTTAGAGTTCAGTGGGCCCCCAGATTGCCAGTTCTTGTGTCTTGATCAGTCACAGGTTATGCTAGCCCAGGCTGCTCAAAGATAATCAGAGCCTTTGAACTCTCCTCTGTTCCTTTGCCCAAGTTCCACTTGTCATCAAGGTCGGACTTAATCACTTTGCAGTTATGTTCTCTGCTGCTTCTCTGAAGCTTTCTGTACAGATTAAGAGATGCTTTTCGAGGTAACGTCTTTTGATTTGTAATGGAGAGCTATGATGCATCCAGGATCCAAAGATTGTTAAGTGTCTTGAAAATTGCCCAGTAAAGTAAGCAACGCTTAATGAGCATCGGGAGGATAATGGGCTGAAGTAGAGATAACATTAGTGATACAAACTGCTCGCTCAACCTCATTTTGAAAGGAAAACATGTGTATGAGCTGTCCAGCAATTTGGAAAAAGAGTTCCATGTTTATTTTACCCCTTGAAACATAATGGAATAACAACTCTCTTGTTCTTTATTAAGCATTATAGAGGTGTGTTTTTTTGGAGAAGGGAAGGGGAATAGAAGGCGAAGAGAAATGAGAAAATCAACAAGGCTTGAGTGATTTAAAGTTGCTCTCTAAATCACTTTTGTAGGGTGTAAAATATGTAATTAATTTAAGCAGGTTATATTTTCCTGTGAACCAAGAATGGGATATGAAAATCTGCAAGATGATAATTCGCTATCCCAATCAAAGCCCTGCCCCCTTTGTACAGTCATAGGACATATCCAAAAGAGACAGAGATTCAATCGCAGTGAAACCCCACCATCTTGCTGTTTTTTATTGCTATCCAAAGATGCTACTGGATTTTATTGCATTGAGTGAATAAAACTTGCATCAATAGTTTTATTTTGGAATGTGGTTTGTCAGTGATTTTCACAAAATGTAGCTTTGTTTTTGTTTAAAAAAAGAAAAAAGAAAGAAAAATGAATTGGAATTTGGGATTTAAAAAGCGGACAAACAAGTTGGGAAAAATACGGGGGGGGGGCGGAGAAACTGGAACTGTCGTATGTCAGTCACAGAAATATAGAGAGAAGATCAGGAGGCATAATTTTATATTTTCATTTCATTTTTTTCAATTTCTTCTATTTTTATTTCTTGTTTCTTATCTTTCTTAGCCTTATACATTTTGTTATGCTGAAAAATTCTAATTAAAAATGTTCAAAGTAGGGATTTCTGTTTTACAGAATTATAGTCCTTTACAACTCCTTCATTTCTGTGGGAGAGAATTTTCATTCCTGCCATCCTTGATTGACTGATTTATCCTACCTGAATTTATGGGGCTTATTTTAGAATAGATGTGTACAGGACTATACTGTTACTTTTCAATTCATTTATAATTCTTCCTACATTTGCATAGGTTTAAATCTACTGGAGAATGAATATCAGATGAAAAAATTATCCTCCTGACATTTTCCATAGAAATGGTTCCCTTGGATCTGTCAGTAAAAGATTTGATGAGTTCTAGATTACATCCAATATATTAGTTGAAAGCTAAATATTGATTGATTGATTGATTGATTGTATTTCTATGCCGCCCAACTCCCAAAGGACTCTGGGCAGCTTACAACAAGGTATAGAAAATACATTTAAAAACATCATAAAATATTTAAAAAACCAGTTAACAATCACATACATACATATCATTCAAGGCCGGACCTCGCAAATTGCGAGATCAACGGCCCCAAGCTTGCCGGAAAAGCCAGGTCTTCAATGCTTTCCGGAAGGCCAATAGGGTGGGGGCAGTCCGGATCTCAGGGGGTAGCTGGTTCCAGAGAGTCGGGGTAGCCACAGAGAAGGCCCTTCCCTGCGGGCCCGCCAGCCGACACTGCTTAGCTGAGGGACCTGGAGGAGACCAACTCTGTGGGATCTTACCGGTCGCTGGGAACTATGAGTAGAAGGCGGTCTCGAAGATATGTGAAGAAATATAAAACATAAATTTTTCATTTAATTTTTTCAAAGTCATAAAAAAGAGAATAATAATTGATAAAGCAGTCAGTGCAAACTAGGAAATCACAAGATATGTTTCTACTATCCCAGTCCTTTTTTGTTCATACTGATGTTGAAAGTAAAACTGCTATATAATGTCTGTTTTTGCAGAATGACCAATCTATGGAAGATACTCGGATCATAGGAGGAGATGACTTTTCAAAACTGGCTGGAAAGGTCTGTAGACATCTTAAAGGAGTTTGAGTTTTAAAAACTGCTTGTTTAATAATGAAAATAAACATTGAATGTAGGAATGTATACATGATTATTTATAAATACAGGTAATCTTTGTTCAGTGACTACTCATTCAGTGACTATTCAAGGTTACAATGGGGACACTTATAGACATTCCTTGTAGTTGTGGATATCACGGTATCCCTGCAATCACATCATCACAATTCAGACACTTGGCAACCAGCATGCATTTATGGCATTTTCAGCATCTCACAATTACATGATCATGATTTCTGGTCTTCACTACCAGCTTCTATAAGCAAAGTCAATGAGGACGCTGGCAGGAGATCACAAATGGTGATCATGTGATATTGCACTTAACAATCACAAGGATTTTTCGTCCAACCACCACTGGAACTATCATACATCCATGCAGTCACATAACATTGTACTTTACGTCTGCATCACCGAGTGGAGGAATTGCTGGTCCCCTATTGCTGTCATTAAGCAAGGAACATCTGTAATAAATTACCAATACTTGATAGGTTTTGTAGTGCTCTTAAGTCAAATATCCTTCTAAGGCCTGGGATTCCTGCAACCCCCCAACATTCCCACAGCACACCCACCATGAATCCAGCTGAAAATACAATTATGTATGTGATTGTATTTGAATGCCATGATAAATTATATATTATTTTTTTCCCTATAAATCCACCAGATGTGTTGAACTTGTTTCCCATAATTGCTTTTGTTCTGCTGGCAGGGAATTACAAAAGCTGGAAGACACTGTGTTTGGGATGGCTGACTTCTTATGATGGGTACAAGCCTTAGTAACCTATCTTGGATATGCATATTTCCCTACCAATCCAGCACAACTTAACTATGGTTTATGATGCCATTCAAGTGGCTAAACTATGGTTTAACTTTATCTAAAACAAGTTAGCTTCATATCTCCTGGGCCTAAATACAATTTCAGATTTCAATAATATGATTAATTACAGTTTATCAGAAATGGAAACAATTGTTAGAACATGATTGAAGAAGGATGAACGCGAGCCTAAACCTTGTGTAACTTGTCTCTGTAATTATGAACAATAATTTATTGTGATGTCTGAAAGCAGCTATTGTCTGTTTGGCTTCACAATGTATCATTACATTGGTCTTGGCAGTAGTTCTCCATTTACACATCTTGCCAATTGATGGTTTGTTGGACAAGTTAGCAACAAGCAAAGTCACTTGCTGGGTTGATACATTGTGCTAAGCTACAGTCCATGTTGTTGGATGAATGGGGCATGGCTGTGCAGCCATTGTAATTTCTAAACTGTGATTTATAGCTTAGGGCTATGTATTTACCAGCTCAGGCTTACAGACAAAGTAGCCATGGTTTTTGTGGCCTATATCCAGTTTGTTTTCTGTCTCGAACTGTTCCTGCCTGCTGCATCTGTAGATTGGCTAGAGGCTTCAACAAATTCAACAACCTCCCCCCCACACACACACACACTGAGTGTGTGTGTGAATTAATCAATCAAACTTCTTAACTGTACATTTCCCTCTTGGAGGGGCTATGGGCAGCGTACAATTTAATCAATATAATAAAACATTAAAAATTGAATACGTTAGGATTTTAAAATTTTAAAAATGTATAACAACATTATAAAAATTATAAAAAAATCAAGAGTTCCAAGATAGGGAGTCTAGGAGTTGTTAATACAGGCGGCAGGGGGTTCTCATGCGGCCAACCAGCGCCCTGCACACAAGATCTTCACAGCCAAGTTTTGACTCCTTTGCGGAAGGCCAATCGATTGGGAGCTTTCCTCACTTCTGACAGCAAGATGTTCCACAAAACAGGGACGATAGCAGAAACGTCTCTCTTCCTTGACTCTGCCAGTCGAATTTTTTGACTGACGAGTCTGTAGCATGCCTTCCCTACCTGATTGAGTGGGACAGGTTGATGCACTGGGGCAAAGCCAGTTCCATAGGTCACCAGACCCTATGCCCTAACCCTATAGGGCTTCATGGGTAATAATCAATACCTTAAATTGGACCTGGAAGCAAACTGGAACACAGTGCAATTCGTAGAGCCGAGATATTTATTATATGTGCCCTTCTCTGAATACCTAGTACAGTTTGTGCGGCTTCATTCCGCACCAGTTGAAGCTTCCAGATACTTTTCGTGTGCGTGTGTGTGTGTGTGTGCGTGTGTGTGTGATATGTGTATATTATATTCATATCTAATGTTCAATTTCATTCTATTCATTAAATCAACAACCAATGATTTCAAAAAGTGGTTTCTAAAAAAACCCCATAATTTATTCATTGAGCCTCTTCTGTGCTTCGTACTAAACCAAATAATAAATACTGTTTCTGGTTTCCAGAATCATCAAAATAGGCAGTAAACTACAGAACTTTTTAATGGTTTCAGTTATTATGACTATTCCATTTCTAGCACCTGGAAAACAAGCTGTGTTTCTTTTTCCACTATATTTGAACATAATGATTTGGCAGGGGGGAGGAGAGTGGGGGATGGAAACTTTGTTAAAGAACAAGATTGAGATGTGCCCATGACACATGTGATGATGCAACTATGTAGTCACATATATGTGATGACCGTGAGTTCAAATTCGTTCATAGGCATAAAATCTGGCTGAGCGATTTTGGGCCAGTCGCTATCTCTTAGCCCACCCAACTCACAGAGTTGTTGTTATGGGAAAAATAGGAGGAAGGAGTATTGTGTGCATTTGTTGCCTTGAGATATTTGTAAAAATAATAAAGGCAGATCACATCAAACCTCAGAGTAAATTTAGGAAGGGTAATAGCAAAAATAATGTTTCCCGAAAGTACAATTATTCTGTGATAATATAATGACTTTTAACTGGTTAAATATTTCATTTCATTTCAATTTCTTTTAATGAAATAATTGATTGTATTATATTACATTTTCCTCCACCAAAATCTCACTCAGACTTTTAATTACTGAAGAAAATATGAGACGAATTTATAATTTATTCAGCAAAGTTGCCACTGATGATTATCTGTAAGAGAAAAGTCTATATATAAATTTTTTATTATTTTCTGTTCTGCTAACATATCCAACAATTTTTAAGTAGCTTAATTGCTTGATTATGTATTCCTTTAGCTCACTATTCAAGAAGAAAATTGTTATGATTGAAATGTTCTTTTCTGACTTTTAAAAATAGTGATACATTTGACATTGATTAGTGCCCAATCCTCTACATTCAAAATTAGTTGAATTATTATTTTCAGACAAGTGTTTAAAGGATTGCAATCTTACAAGTGTGGTGAGTGTCAACCTATTATATTTTGTTCAGCAGGGTTGGCTACTGATAAATACATAAGATTGCTATCTTTTATCAGTTTAACTGATTTACAGAGCGAGCCTAAACATATCTCTTCCATTTGTGTTTAATAGTGCTTATTCCCAAGTAAAAACCTCACCCTAAACCTATAATCCTGTGTAAGTCATTAATTTTCTCATCTAAAATATTGATTGGTTAAATTCAGAATTGATCATGGGAAAGAATTTGTGCATATATTATCTGTTAGTTTAATTCTAGAATCAAGATTGCCATGTTTAGTTGATAGTGCTTTCATCTGAAGACAATGGCTGGTCAGGTTCCATTGTCAGGAGTGATAGAAATGGTGATAAGGCCTCAGGTTTATTCCTACGTCTAATTAAGAAATATCTGCCTTAACTGTCTTTCACTCATCTGCCTAATTTTTACCAGATAATTGAAGGGAGAAATTCTTGCAAAACAAAAAAGTAAAGTTCTGAAATGTGCTCATTGGGTTGGGATGACAAATTGGCCCTTGTGAGTTGACATACCAAATCTAATCACTCTGCCCTATTACGGCTACTGAAATAGGCTGCGGAACTGCACATTAACTCAAAGCTATAAAAGACATTTTTATGGAAAAAATATGCCGTATAAAAGTTTAAAAGCCATCCTTGGTTTATCCTGTAACTTTGTAAGATGCGCGTTCATGTACATTTTTGTGCAAAACCACAAAATAAGATTCCATCGAATAGCACAAAAATAGGAACGGAGTAAATATTTTACCATGCAGCCATCCAGGTGTTTTCATTGGTCAAGGATGAATTTGTTCTTTATCACTAATATGTTATGGCTTCTGCTTTCCTTTCTAATAATATTATGCATTCCTCACAAAGATTATAGAAGTGCATCAATAAATATTTTCAGTTAAACATACAGCAGCCTTATCTGTCAAAAACAAAGTGGTTCATAAACACTACATATTTTACTTTCATGGCTTCTTACAGATGGTCCGTATCAAACTAGTTAAGATTAGAAAATGTGTACACATTTTTCAGGGTATTTTTAAATTTTTATTTTGCAGAAGTAGGCTTGCATGCCACCTTTTGAGATGCATTAAACAGAGAAACTAAATATTAACTCCTAGTTTACCTCTTCTTATGCTTGAATCGTTGATTTTGTGGGAGGAAAAAAGATTGCTATTCTTCAATACTTCAAACTTCAAAGGTAATCAAGACCAGTTTTTCGCAAATTGGTGGGTAAGATTCGGATCCAAAGCAGACAAGAGTGGTTTGGAAACCAAACCCCATGTTCCTCTTGAGTACTTACTACAAAAGCCAACTTTTTGGGGAACAGGAGAGTAAAAACATATCATTTTTGGATTGTGCGGAAAGAAGTCCCTTGGTGTGTTTCATAACAGCAGGATACTAAATGGTGGAAGAAGTGGTCAGAGATGGTTCTTGGTCTATCACTATTTGCCAAAAGAAGAGTCAAAATTCCATTATGTTACTGATGAGTTTTATCTACCTTCAGAGAAGTATAACCTGAAGTATTTGGCCCTTGAGTTCTTCTTTTACAGCCCCTGGAGGCCCCTCCAACTAATCCCAAAACAATAGGCAGCACAGCTTCCTACCGTTTTAGGTAGGAAACCCAAAAACAAATTCCCGAATGGGCCTAACATTGTTTTTAGAAATTCCTCTTTAAAAACAGAAGATCCTGACCCTGCCATTATATGTGGCACAATCCGAACCATCTCGGATCATTTTCCCTCCCACTGTGGTTCTCATTATTGTCCAAAACCTAGAAGCCCCAATTAAAGTCATTCATCTCTGATCCACTCTGTTTAGCACAGGTCTCTTTTCTTTACCTAAAGCAAAGTGCAAATTTGCCTGGGAAATGGGAATGGAAAAGAATGTAACTCGTTCCTCCTGTCCTGTTTTCATTCAAAAATTCTCCTGAAGACATCCACTGGCTCAAGCCACACAGTTGACTGTGTGTGTGTGTGTGTGTGTGTGTGTGTGTGTGTGTGTGTGTGTGTGTGTGTGTGTGTGTGTGAAGGAAAAAATGTTCTATGTCAAGCACAGTAATTGAAACATTCTGCCAAAATACTTTGAACTTTACATTTTTTTCTCCATTTTAGTTCCTTCTGTTCAGTTTGCCTCATAAAGGCAAAAATAATTGGGCTTTAGTGACAACTTTAAATTAGAATGGGAATTCTGCATCTTGGAATCCACGTGAGGACATTGGTCTTATTTTATATGACACTAATTTCATTAAATTCACAGCAACAGGGTAGCCTAAACAGAAATACAAAGCAGAGAGAAACTAGAATAGCTTAAGGTGCTAAATGACCTGGTAGTGAGGCAAACTATATCCTGGTTAGACTTGAACTCCACCTGCCGTTACCTTTGTCCATGGTTGACTTTTGCAGAAAGTATTGGAATGATATCCCCACCCCACCCCTAGCCATCTATCTGACTCCCATCCATCCATGTTCCAGAAATCTTTAGAAAATTGGCTGTTCTCCAGGTCTCGGATAGAATATGTCAGACCTATATTAGCTTCATTGCAACAAAAACTTGCAAGTCTGAAAGCATTTCTACCTTCTTTTTACTTTCCAGAAAACTGATGTGTGTGTGTGTGTCCTTTCTGGAATGTTTCCCATGCCTTCTGACCTTCTGTAGGTGAAATACCTTTTTCATGGTGGTTACCTGGGCTATGGCTCTTCCTCTTGTCCTCCAAGACCATTGTCATAGTCCATTGCAGAATGTGGTTTAGTAGAAGAAGCAGCTTCAATTAGTTTAGAAGAAGCAGCTTTAATTAGTTTAGAAGAAGCAGCTTCTTTGAGGAGAAGCGAAACATTTTCAAAGAAAAAACCAAGAAAATCCAGTTGCCTTTTGGAAAAAAAAGCACCCTTGGGACAACCATGAGCTGGATGATTGAAAATCTCCATAGATACTCAATTAGTTTTGTTTTCTGTTGTAGGTGATGTGTTTGTCTTTGGCTGCTGGACATTTTTAAAATCGTTTTCTAGTTTTACTATAAATTAGCATCCTCTAAATTTCATACATAAATAAAAACAAACTCAATGGTTCATCACAAAAAAAGAGTTTATGGTCTCGGTTTTGGACCTATTGTTTGCAATGCCTTTACTTGGGTCTCCTTTACCCACTTTACCCAGAACTATATTTTACACAAGACCAAACTCACTTATGGACTGTTTTGCCATCAGACCTGATGGATTTAAAGGGAGACAAGACATATCCATAGATTGTGTATCAGTTCATGGAAGTTCAGGATGTTACTTTTAAATTCTGAGGTTCCTAGATGTATGTACTTGGCCATTGTGTGGCATGTGGAATATTAACAATATTCCAGTCCAACCCCCTGCTCAAGCAGGATATCCTATTTTAGATAGGTAACTGCCCAGTCTCTTCTTAAAACCTCCAGTGATGAAGCAACTACAAGTTCTGAAGGAAAGCTGTTACACTAGTTAATTGTCCTCACCGTTAGGAAGTTTCTCCTTAATTCCAGGTTGCTTCTCTGCTTGATTAGTTTCCATCCATTGTTTCTTGTCCTGCCTTCTGGTGCTTTGGAAAATAAGTTGACCCCCTCTTCTTTGTGACAGCCCCTCAAATACTGGAATACTGATATCATGTCACCCCTATTCCTTCTTTTCTCTAGACTGGCCATAACCAATTCCTGCAACCGTTCTTAATATGGTTTAGTCTCCAGGCCTTTAATCATCCTAGTTGCTCTTCTCTGCATTTTTTCCAAAGTCTCAACATCTTTTTTGTAATGTGGTGACCAAAACTGGATGCAGTATTCCAGGTGTGGTCTTACTAAGGCTTTATAAAGTGGTACTAATACTTCACATGATTTTGATTCTATGCCTCTGTGTATACAACCAAGGATTGTATTAGCTTTATTGGCTGCTGCCGCACACTGCTGACTCATGTTTAAGTGATTGCCCACTAGGATTCCAAGGTCCCTTTCACAGTTACTGTTTTTAAGACAAGTTTTACCTAATCTGTATTTGTTCCTTTGGTTTTCCCTGCCTAAGTGTAAAACCTTGTTTTTCTCAACATTAAATTTCATTTTGTTAGATAGGGCTCTATGTTCAGGTCTGTCGAGATCCATCTGGATCTTGAGCCTGTCTTCTGGGGTATTAGCTATTCCTGCTTACCAAGAAGTAGATTGTGGTCTACTTTGTCAAATGTCTTACTGAAATCTAAGTATACACTATGTCCACAGCATTTGGCTGGTCTACTAATTTAGGCACTTTGTCAAAGAATGAAATGAAATGATTCTTCAAAGAAGAGCCAAGTTCTCCTGAATTGTAAACACCACTCTTCAGTCTATTTTCTTACCTGAAGTGTAGTTGTTGGCTTTCTTTGCTAAGAAGTCAGGAAAGTAGGGACAAGTTCTGCTTTTCTGAATAACTGCAGTTCAGGACACATGAATGATCAAGTGATAAAGATCACTTCTTGGCCAAAACTTCCTTTCCCTTTGCAAGGGAAGCTTCCAATCTAAACCTCAACAAAGAACCTAGAAATGCTGCCAACTTACACACTTGTTAGAAAACCCAAATTCTTCTGCGTCTTTACAGTTCTCCAAGACAAAGAGGCTGGCAGCTATGATTTGCTGCTGGTATTGAAATTCCCAGTTCCATGTTCAGCTTTCCTTGCTGCCATGCAGCAAGCAGCTACTTGCTTGCCAATATCATTAACATAGTTGCATGTTTTGGTTTAGGAGAGAAGATGATTGAGTTTATTTTGAAGCAGAATAAAAGTGAGGGCTTTTAGAAAAAGGAAAATCGGTTTGTGCATAACTGAATCCACATCTCAACCTTCACAATGAAACGTCTACTTTCTGCTCATTGTTAGCAACATGTAAATTGCTAGGTTCTATTGTGCTGTCACAATTGGACTGGCTGTTCTAGTTTCAGAGATTTTGCTGTTAGAGCTTTACAAATACTGACCTTACAAATGGTTTTGAACTAGGAGAAAACTGACTGTAGTTTTCTTTTTCTTCGTAAATTGATTTTTACCTCCTCTCAAGAATGTTTGAAGTTTGGAGCTTTTCTTGGCAAAGAGGGTGTAGAATTTTGCTACTAATGGCCTATTTAAAAACAAAACTCTGCCATTGCCATGAGTTAGGACTTAACAACAATGTGATGTCTCATAGTTACTTCAAAGAAATGGCCAACATATGATCTGCAAATTGATTTTCAAAATAGATTATGCTGCTAATTTAACCTCTTGATAGTCCCAAAGATGCTTTTTCAAGAGGCAACTGGACTCTCTGGTTTTTTCTTTGAAGACATTTCGCTTCTCATCCAAGAAGCTTCTTGAGAGCTGAGGAAGCTTCTTGGATGAGAAGCGAAACGTCTTGAAAGAAAAACCAGAAAGTCCAGTTGCCTCTTGAAAAAGCACCTTTGGGACAGCCATGACCTGGATGACTGAGAATCTCCATAGACATTTAACCTCTTGGTAATTTGCTGTCTGATAGGGAAGGATTTCCCCCCCCCTTCCTTTTCTAGTCGCTATGTGTTACCTTCTTTTTAAAGGATGAAATGTATTTGTGGTGTGTTTTTGTACGCTGTATTTTTCAGACAATCCCAAACTAACTTGAGATTAATTTCTGTAAAGTGTGTAACAATGAGATATGGAGGCATTTAAGCTAATGATATAGGTTAGTGTTGGGCCCTTTCCTTCCAAAAAGGGGGCACAAACAGTTGTAGGTAGGCTGATAGCTTAGCTGGTGGAAATGATGCCCACTACATTGCAAGTGGTTATAGATTTGAAATCTGTAAGGTACAAGTTACTCTGAAGCGGCTCTACTGAATGATATTGTATAAATCATTTTCTCGAGACTGTTTAGGGAGCAAGCAGTTTTTTCCTTTAATAGTTTTTCTCTTCTGTCTTTGGGGGGAGGGGGAAGGCTTACCTGGGACTTTACTGGTAAGTCAGTAAAGAAATGTAAGTTTGATGAGGCTACTAATCTGCAACAATGTGTGTGAAGTATGAACTAATTAGAAAATGTTGGGAATTGTGGTGATGATAAAATACAGATTTGCTGAGTGCAGGTAGTCCTTGACTTACAGCCACAGTTAAGCCCAAAATTTCTGTTGCTAAGTGAGACATTTGTTAAGTGAGTTTTGTCCCATTTTACAACCTTTCTTGCCACAGTTGTTACGTGAATCACTGCAGCTGTTAAGTTAGTAACACGGTTGTTAAGTGAAATCTGGCTTCCCTATTGACTGCTTGTCAGAAGGTCGCAAAAGGTGATCACATGACCCAGGGACACTGCAACTGTCATAAATATGAGTCAGTTGCCAAACATCTGAATTTTGATCACATGACCATGGGGATGCTGCAATGGTGTGAAAAACGGTCATAAGTCACTTTTTTCAGTGATGTTGTAACTTTGAACAGTCACTAAATGAACTGTTGTAAGTCGAAGTCTACCTGTAGTGTTTGCTAGCACACGTTTTCAGATATATTCAAGTGCTTATATTAATACCAACTTAATTTAGCTCAGCCTTCAAGACAGTCCAGTAAATGTTCCTAAAATAGCACGTTAGTAGTTATAGAGTGCATATCTGTACAAAGCAAGATTCTGAGAATATAGTAGACAATCAAGATTACCTATTAGAGTCCCCTGTAAATCGGATTGAATTATTTTAATAAAATCTTCAGACATTTTTCCCCACATGCACGTAATCAATGCACAAAAATCCAATGGCAACATATTCTTTTTTTGACCATGCTTCTTTATCTCATCTCCAGGCTATCAACAAGAGAGGCTTAAGTTATCTTTAGCTATAGCAGTATTGAAGTAGTCTTATCCCTCTTATTCCAGTGCAGTCCAAGGACAGACAAGATATAAGAAACCTGTTAGGCTTTGGATAGAAGTCAAGCAATTACAATGACTTGAAACGGGCAAAAGAATCAGGATATGTATCAGACAGTAAATGCTACTATAGTTTTCTTATGTTTCAAGGATAGGTAGAGAGCATTTCAGTTTAACAATGGAGAAAGGCTCATCGGATGCATCTTCGCAAATACCTGATTCGCATATCAAATTAGAAGTAAACGTCTTCCTCAGTTGCTTTGACTAAGAATTATCAATTTTTCAGGAGATTTTTTTTTTATGATAACAAAGCGTTGTTAAGAAAATAACTCAATGACAGCTTCATTTGCATCCTGTGATGTAGTAACTTATTTATGAATTGCTATTGAGTTTAGCTGATTTGATCTTCATTGTTGTCCACCTGTAAAATATGGGTTATCTAGTTAATATTTTAATCTTTTATATAGTCTTAGATTTCTATAGAGTCTTATAACTCATATGTAAAGAAAGTGGACTTGAAGTAGAACAGGCATTCCTGTAAACAGAGGGCTGGCCATGATGAAAGGGTAGAAAACCAGAAAGCAATTATGTGGTTGAGATGCTAAACAAATGAATTGTGTTCTCAATTAATTTAACTAAATGTTTTTCTCCTTATTTTGCAGAATGTGCTTATTGTGGAGGTAAGTTCATATATTTGTCTATGTCAAAGAGCAGTTTGCATGGATTTCTTATTATATTCTAATTAGAGAAATACCAGTAATTTTTGAATGGCTTGCTAAATGCCAAACAATAACAAAAATTGATAATTTAACAGAAAGTACATATAGAATATTTGTGAATCATCTATTTAAAATTCTAAATTTAAAAAGTTATTGGAAGAGTGGGTCTTTGCTTTTATAATAAACAAAATATCACTGAATTATTTTAAAAAATTAACAATATGTTTTATGTGTCTATTGTTAATATAATTTAACTTTTAGAATATTAATATACAGCATTTTATACTGCTTTGCTAACATTCTTTCTACATTTTACAAAGGATATCATTGGAACTGGAAGGACTATGAAAGCACTCCTTGACAGTATTAAAAAATATAAACCCAGCATGGTAAAGGTAGCAAGGTAAGTGTCCATTTGTGAAAGAATATATTCAGGCTTAATTCAGTCTGGTGCCAAGTCAAAATTTCCTTAACTTTGATTTGTTTGCTAAACTCAAAAGTAGTATCAAACCACAGTTTACCAACCATTTTGCCAGCATTAATTTTGTGTAATTAATTAGAATAGAATAACAGAGTTGGAAGGGACCTTGGAGGTCTTCTAGTCCAACCCCCTGCTTAGGCAGGAAACCCTACACCACTTCAGACAAATTTGTTTAGCTTTTGGTGCTAATCCAAAAGCTGAACAACCATATTATAGTTTAGGAGAAGGAAGCAGGCATAGCCTGTCTCACTCTTTGCTCTTGTATTAAAATATTAGGGTGTGTTTGTGAAAGCTCTCTATTGGCATTGAAAGACCAACACTTGGGTCATTTTGCATAATCAACGTTAGAAAGAAAACAAAAGACCACATTGATTATATTTAGAAGGTGAAGAGATATGATACAATCCTTTTGTTTACTCAGAACTAAGTTAAATTATTTTTAATCAGTCTCAATTCTAGTATTAAATAATTAATTTCTATGGCTGCATTTCCATGTAAAGCAGATTTTTTTTTCAGACAAGAATCTTAACAATATTTGGCATCTTAGTGGTGTATTAAGGACCAGAAATGGAAATCAAGGCAATAAATTGTTATGGCTAGGGCAAAAACTAAATTTGATTTAATTTTATGTTTGAATATAATTAAAATCAAATAAAGTTGGTACAGCTTGCATGATTGAACTTCAGGTAGTTATCGTTTTCCATTGCACACTTTTTAAAGAAGTTTTAGAAGCTGCATCCAAGGTTTGAACATTCCTGATAGAGAGATTATTTACCACAAGTCTAATACCAACAACTTTCGATATGGGGTATCTATGATGGCCTCTGATGCAGATGCCAAAAGACCGGAAAACTAAGAGAATATTGATTGAGATTTTGTCCTGATTACTTTTTCAACGTCTCAAATAGCAACCAGAAATATCAAGATGCTGGATACAAAGTCTAGTGGAGTGAAGACAGAGTAAGGCTGGGAGAACAATTAGTGGGCTAGAAACTAGATTTCTCAAGAAGACACCAAGGGAACTAGCTATGTTTAAGAAGAGAAGGGAAAGCATAATTCTTCACATACTTGAAAAGGTGTCACACAGAGTAAGTCATTTTTGCCTCAGAATGCAGGGCATAAAATAATAGCCTTAAGTGACAAGAAGGCAGATTCCAGTCGTCCATTAGAGAAAACTTTTCAATATTAAAAATAGTTTGATAACAAAGCAGATTATTCAGAAAATGGTGGGTTCTCTTTGGTGGTTGTCTTCATGCAGAAGCTGAATACACATTTATTTGGGATACTTTAGTTTGGATCTTTGCACTGAACGGAGAGCTTCTTAATTCTGTGATTCTAACTTCTGCTGGAAGGGAAAAGAGAAGACCAAAATTCCAACTGTGCAAAGAAGTAATTAGCATTTGAAGAGGGTCACTGCTCATTCAAAGAGACATTATTGTGTCCATACTTCAGCTTGGAATAAGGCAGGGTGGCCTGGCCGTTCATAATATGGGCCATGGTTCACTTTAGTGAATCTTTACTTGTATGGGACAAATTATTTGAAACTTTTTTAAATCATGGAAACATTTTGTTCTTCATTTAATTGCAGCTTGTTGGTGAAAAGAACAGCTCTACCAGATGGATTCAGACCTGACTGTAAGTTTCCTTCTGTGAGTTACTTCATATTCAAGGATATTCAAGAAAACTTCCGTTCTCAAACTAAACAAGATACCTAGGCTTTAGGATGCTCTTCAAAAATGTCATTAAGAATGGACCAATTGTGAAAGCGCCCTACACTCAGCTTAAGTGGGTTTTTTCCCCTTTTCTGCATGTATTAGGATCCTTGACTTGTTCATCTCTAATAAATTAGAATGATAAATTTAAAAAAAATCAGATATAATTTCCTGGTCACTTTAGCTGCTCCTGTTGACAGAAACTAAAAAGCAAGAGTTATGAAAGAGGAAGCATCAGTGTACTTGCTTGCTCTTGATGTAGCCATCAAAAATCTCTGCCTTGTCTTTAGCTGCATGTGTGAACTATAGTCCCCTGTGTGTCTCGAACTGCCTAGCATCACAGTCTGTCATTCCCAAGAACGTTAAGTATTCATTCATGTTCATTACACCAGTTTCAAGGCTATGTTATATAAGGCATTAAAAAAAATTGTCATCATTAACGCTCATAGTTCATCAGTGTGTTAATCATGTCACATACTTGTCAAGCCATAGTTTGCTTAACCATAGTTTGTTAAATTGTAATTAGCTGGCTATACAGTAATGCACGGTTTATTCTCTAAATCAGAAACAAAGATCACAAAATGGTTTAGCAGAGTACATGAACCAGGTTTGAGGTTTCAAACATTACCATGAGCCAAAGGCATCTAAGCAGCAACCAACTGGACAATGTAATACAATTTCATTTCTCTAACAAGTGGCAAAACCTACTTGTGATGCAAACTATATCACGATGCAAGTATGAAATGACTGAGTTTGTGTTACAATGTCATAGCAGGTAATTTGTCTTTTGACAAATGCTTAAGAATAGATGCCTATGAGCTTCAGCTGTTGTTGCTAAAAGGTGATAGAAAAGTATAAAAGAAGAAATCTGATTGGATAAAATAAAGTTTAAAATATTTCAGATTTTCTTTCCTTTTCCGAGTCAAAATCAAGAGGATCACTTTGGGACAGCTTATGTGATCTAATTGTACACTTCTAGTCAACATTTAAGGGATCAGCTGTAAAGCATTCTCCTCTAAGCCTTCTTACATCAGACATAGCTGGAATTTGGCTAATAAAGACGTTTTTCAGGTTACTGAACTATGATTTAAAGAAAGAAAGAAAAATGACCTCAGTTTATCATTTTAACAATATATCCCTTTTTCTTTTTCTTCCTCCTATGTTAGATTATGGATTTGAAATTCCAGATTTATTTGTGGTGGGTTATGCCTTAGACTACAATGAGTACTTCAGAGACCTAAATGTAAGTTTCAGCATTCTCGATTTCCTGAAATAAGTTTAAAAAAAAAATGTAGTAATTTGCGAAGTGCTTCTTTGACAGGATGTTAAGAAGAGCAGGGGGCAAATTAGTATTGGTAGAATGTATGGTCTGACTGCAAACATTCAGTTTTTGACATCGTCAAATAGATTGACAAAATCAGCTATCTGAAATACTGGAGAATTTGTGCTAGTCAATGCAGATATGAGATTCAGGACTCATTGAGGCCTATCAAAGCCTTGAATATAGCCTCTAGAAACTCTTAACACGGTAAATTTTTAATGTGGCAGTAGAAGAAATTATTACATTCTTGAAGAGTAAACATATTTAACTATATATACTGTAACTGGTCTGCCCCTACCTAATTTTTTGTTGGACCCTGCTGGCATCTGGGAGGGGTCTGAGGCATGCTACTGAAAAGCCAAATGTAGCTATGCACACCAATGTAGACAATAATAGACTAAACAAGCTAGTGACCCAATGGTATTTAACTTCCTGTACTTTGCATTTTCTAAAGAATGTAGTGCAGAGTTGGTTATATAAGTAGTATTTGCCTTCAGTGAATGACGATGTTAAAACTTCTGTTGTTTCAGCACTTATGTGTTATCAATAACCACGGGAAAGCAAAATACAGAGTCTAAAGAATAACTAATCATCTTTGTCTGGAACATTGGTAGTCCTCTTGATCATCTCCATAAGAACAGACCAACTCATCTCATTCAGACTGGACTATATATGGCAACATCCCCGGGAATTATCACCTTGGACTTTGACACAGTTGAAATCCTTTATTTCCTTCAGACTTCCTAGGGTAACCAGGATGAGTCAAAGGCAGACATAATACAGTATTCTACATCCAAAAGAATAGAAATTAGAGGTGAAAGGAAACTTGGTTTTTAATTTTTTGCACCCAGCTTTGCCCAACCTTTTCATGTCAGATTTGTTGGAGTTAAATTCCCATTGTTTTTAACCATCAAGCTTCCTTACCCTGTGTAACAAGTGTCTTTAAAAATGTGTGTTAAACACAACTGCACAATGATCAGTGGGCTCTGTGGGGTTATTATAACAATTATTACATTTTAATGGTGCAGTTTGTTAGTTCTTTTTTTTCAGGCAGTGTTGTAGTGCCTTTACTTAAGTTCTTTTTTAACAGAGTTTCGAATGAATAATTGTTACCATCTCCTTTTTATGACTCAATCATTGTTGAGATACTTATTCTCACCCATTATTTAAAACTCAAAGGATCAAAGACCTCAAACTAAATAATTTTCTCTTAACTCAATAGCTCCTTGTAGAACCCTTGAGATAAATTAGGCTGGTCAAGATAGCTTTAGCCAATATTTGAATTCATAGAAACAAACAGACTGCATTGTGGTTGAAACATTGGGTTTTGTACATCATTGCTTTTGTTTTAGTATTATGTGTGAACCAGCTCACTGTAGCATGTTTAGCAAAACAGTTTTAAACCATACCATGGCTTGCAGGCAGTGAGGAAGTGCCATAATTAAGCAAACAATTATCATCTTATTCAAAGTCCAGTATTATGTACACTATATTATAACCCTCTAGTATGCTTCAAAATTAATTTAGGATTTGAAATGATAGTAGTCCTAATCTTACATTCTTACCCAGAGGAATTCAGAAGATGGCAATTTGTCATCTTTTATTTGTTTCAGCAGCTTCTTGCTTTCTAAGGTTGATGGGAATTGAAATCCAGTATCTGGAGGGTAGGGACAATTGCCTATGCTTCATCTGATCCTAGTGTCATGCTGTCTTTGTTCATTTCTTTGTCTTCTGCTTCTTACATCTCCACAAAATTTGTTCCAATGCCACTTTCTTTGTTTAGAGCTACAACTCCTGTTCAGGGATACAAGGACTAATTTGGAATCATTGGAATAATATAAGCAAGTGTATTAGCACAATAGATCATGGAAAACAGAATTTGCATACAATAAATGTTAAAATTCATTGCATTGTTACTGCTTTTTTGAAATATATCTGCAGTGGCTAATTATATATTGAGTCTTTCCCAAATAAGCATTGTCCAGATGTATTGGGACTGCAAATCTCAGAATTCATCTCAGGAATTCTAAGAATCAGGCTCTGGCAACTGGGGGCTCCAATGTGGGCATCGCGTTTTGGAAGGGGCTGGTAAATTAAGAGAAGATCCTACCTTCACCCTATTCAACACATTGGTCCTTTTTAATCCAGTTTGTTCTTAATTTTAATGTTTTAACATTTAATGCTCAATGTTTTATGCTTTTGACCTAATTGTTTTATATTGCTATTATGATACTGTAAGCTGCCCAAAAATCACTTGGGAGTCAGATGGGCAGCATATAATTTTAATAAATAAATAATCATGCTAATACATCTAGAGATGTAAGATTAGGGAAAGCCAATCTATAGAATCCTCAGCTATCCTATAATAATTATTGAAGTTATCTTTGAATTCTGGCCCAGATTATTTAATTTATAACCTTAATTTAGGTTATAGTTCAAAGCATCCCAACCAATTTATGGTGGAAGTATTAGTCCAACAATATTTGGATTGATGGGACATGGCTGTTGTTCAGTTGTGACTCTAATACAATTGTAAGCCTCTTGGTGCCTTCCTTTGAGCTATAATTCCTTTGTAAAGCAAATAGTTTACTGTATTTAAAAAACTAGCCATTAAAAGGTATTGAACTCTTAAAACACGATAACTTGTTTTCCTTTCATCTCATTCTTGTAAATGGTTTTTTTCCCCATACATTTCTTCCGCATGTAAGGCTAGAAGTGTAACTTTCTTAACAGATCTTATTTAACACCATGGAACTAAAAATCTCATTTAACACAGTAGAGCTTGATTAAATATGCTGGAAAATTGTGTTTTCTGTAAATCAATTCCCCCCCCCCTTCATTTTCAGTGATTGAAAACTAGCCTTTTCCTCTTCTATGTTTGGTAAATCTCTAGTACTAAAAACAAATTTGTAGACTGATGCTCAGACTCACCAGGTGCTGCCATATCCCAGTTCCTGAACTATTAATTTATATTTGACTCCAAGTGGTAGACTTCACACTTCAGATAAAAAAAAATAGATCCTTCAAGCCCATCATTATTTTTATATTGGTGATTATAATTTCTCACTTAATTCGTTTTAGCACAGAAAAGATAGGTTCAGGGGTTATAGGGCTAAAGCTGGCATGTCCAAACCACAGACTGTATGTGCCCCTGGACAACTAATGTGACCCACAAGATCATAAAATATAAAAAAATAAAGGAAGTTTGTAATTGATAAACATTAACTATATTTTATATGATGCTTGAGACAATTCCTCTTCACCCAGTGCAGCCCGGGCAAGCCAAAAGATTGGACATGCTTGTCCAATCAAGTTTATCTTCATAGGTAATAACATCCAAAATTAACAGGCTTCCAATCTTTTAGTTGGAATAATGCCAAGGCACTTCAGCTATGTTTTCCAAATGGACTGCTTAGCCCATAATCTCTAACTGGGCATGATGGAAGTTGTAAACTATCCACACAGACTTAACTATGAGGAAGAAGATGCCTAAAGACTACTAAGCACAAATACTGCCATAATAACTAATTGGATTTTCTTTTCTTGTGCTTGTTTTTCATAACCAGTTTACTGATCATTGGGTGTAAATGCTGGAACAGCTAGGATTTTTACTGATTAAATGTACTTTGTTCTGAAAAAAGGGGAATCATTTTAAAATGAAACTTAATGATGTGTAAAGTATTTGAAGTACAGTTGCCTTAGTGGGCTTCTTGGTTTTTACACAACCATCTCCAGGGGAATTTTGCATTTTTACCTTTGCAGGTAGAAGAAGAAAGGTCATGGGCTATATACAAGTGCTCCCAAAAGCTTCCTGGAGACAGTCAATGGTTAAAAAAAAAGAAAAAAAAAGAATTGCAAGCAAAAGATGTTTTGTTCTGAATAGCATGGGATCTATTGTGGTTAGACTGGAGTTTCCACTAAACTAATAAACAGGATATTTTACTATATTGCAAATTTCTTATGGTTTCTCTTTTTTCTTTTAGTCTAGATTTGCATACCGGCTTGAAGCTCTCACTTCAAGTAAATAAATGCTTTTTGGCAAAAACAGTATAAATCTTTGCTCCTGGCTAGTTCAAAATTTCCTGCATCTAAGTATTAACTTGTATTTCTGCTTCCTATAAAAAGAGAATAAAGCAAATAATAATAATTATGGGACTTCAGATGTTTTTCAGTTTTTCAATTTTTTTCACATATTTGTTATTTTCACAAAATGCCATCACTATCTTGGGTTGGTTGGGTATGCATTTTTAGGCTGAAAACAGGTGGGTTTTTTAAAAGAAAGTTCTTTTGAAGTTATGGGAACTTATGGCTCCTCCGATTTAGCCTTGGAACTTCAGGCATCACAGCCTGTCCTATCTGGAGTGCGGTTAAAAAGAACGCATTCAATCTCAAAAGGCATGCAAAACATATTTTCGGCACATTCAGTATCAGAAGGCATGCAAAACATATTCTCAACACATAAATAATCTCTTCGCCATAATCATGAGTAAAAAATAAAAAAGTTTGTGTCTGGGAAATGAATGCCCTTGTATGCACTAAACACCCACAAGAGTTTGAGCATAAGTATTTTTTCCAATGAATATGCCTAATCAATGTCAAACTTCATAATTTGTAAGCCACCCAGAGTCACTTTGTAAGGGCAGCATAAAAATTAAATAATAAATAAATAGATGATTCCAGATGTAAAAGGTTTGATTCATTTTCACAACCCCGTATGAATTGTCATCATTTTGGTAGATAGTTTTCTGTACTTAATAAATTGGCGCACCTGAAAGTGAGGGGAAACTCAGTTCAATCCTCTGCCTAACTTAAGGCATATGACTAAATTGAAAATGTTTGCCATTGTCTACTCTTTTAAAAAATGCATACAATTTGTCTCCTTTTTCTGGGAATAGAGATATTATTTTCTTGTCTATATTAATCATGTAGAGATATTTGGGATGATGCACTTTCCACTAAACAATAAAAAAATTCTCAAGGCACAAATGTGATACATATGAAGATGACACTAATACTTCAGTTCCAATTCAGATAACAATACTTAAGCTTTGTTACTTTCCTTTCATGCAGCTAGTGCTAACACTGGAGTTCCACCTGTACTGACTATTACTGATGCAACTCATTTCCAGTAGGAACATGAGCATCATAAACTCCTATATACAGCTGCTTGTTTACTGCAATCCTTATCAAAGGCTCTCAGGCTTGCATCATATACAGATTGTTGTTTGACATGAACAAGGAGGAGGGTAGATGATAGATAGTAGTATGGTAGATGATATGGTGGCATATAGTGGCATATGATAGATTATTACCAAGAAGGAAAAATAGGAATAAGAAACTCTTCCTCCCCAATTGTTGTATTCTGCTGAAATAGCGTCTTTAGCTAAGCAAAAGTACATAACTCTCTTAGAAATGTCCCCAGAGAAAAACTGCACCCTTTGAACTGTGACCCCAGTGATGTTGATGAGGCACTTGGGCATCTCATAATGCAGAAGGTCCATATTCAACCTCAGCTTCTCCCCGTATAGCAAGAAAAAACTCTACTCTGAAATCTTGAACTGCCATTACTAGTCAGTGTCAACAGTGTTACACCCCAGGAACTAATGGTCTGATTTAATATGTATGTGTGTATTTAAATGGGCTTAAATGTATTTATTTCACTGGGGTCATACTGTAAACTGTTCCAATCACAGCTACTTCTGAGCCATGTATTCTATATTTTAACCTTCATCAATCGGGTAAAAATAAGCAATGCATATTACAGTGAAATAGAAGAACTGGAAATCCTAAAAACAACAATACATAGGAATATATGCTGTAGTATTGGAAGATGATCCATTCAATAGTCACTAGACAACTTCTGTTGAGACCCACAACATTTACAAAATAGGTATGTTTTTAAGAACTTTCTCAATCCAGTACCAGGAAGGGTCCATCCGGATACATCTGAGAGCTAGCTTGGTCTAGTGCAGCGGTTCTCAACCTGTGGGTCGCGACCCCTTTGGGGGTCGAACGACCCTTTCACAGGGGTCGCCTAAGCGCGTGCTAGCCCACCACACCCTCTTTGTCATCTCATCGCGTGTGGGGAGGGGGCGGGGAGGGGTCGCGGCATTAGGAAGGTTGAGAACCACTGGTCTAGTGGTTAAGGCACCAGGCTAAAAACCAGGATATTGTGGGTTTTAGTCCTGTCTTTCCATGAAAGCTAGCTGGGCCAGTCAACTCTAGCTCAGACCTACTCATCTCACAGGTTTGTTGTTGGGAGGAAAAGGATATTAGGTATATTTGCCACCTTAGGTTATTTAGGTTAAAGGCAGGATTAAAAAAAGTCTAAAAAATTCCCAGGGGAATGTACCATAAAAAGGAGGCAGTGGTTGAGAAAACTCCCTTTCATTCTCTCTGAAAATTGCAATCCTTAAGGAAAGGCGCATGGAGTAAGTCCACACAAGGAGATCTTATTAGGATCGTAGATATTACTTGAAGAAAGTGGTCCTGCAAATATACGGTTCCTAAAGGCTTTACAGGTGATAACCAGCTTCCCAGATTTCTCCTAGAAGCCAACTAGCTTGGGAAATTACACATACATGCACACTATGGACCAATAGTCTAGGTACTCCAAATTAATCAATCTGAATTAAGCTGCCATAAAGATACATTTTGGAGACGTTCTATTTACAATTGCTAGTGTTTGTCTTCTAAACCCTGAAAAACATTAAATGCAGCTGTAAAACTAGCTTGTCCAACAAGTTAGAGAAACGGTGCTGAAGGGGTTTTTTTTAGGGGTCTTGCCTGATCTGTGCCTTCAATTAAAATTTCTGCCATCAGGATGTACCTTTCACTGCTTTCAGTACAGCATGACAGAAGAATCATTCCTTGAAGGAGCTATTAATTCTGTCTTGAATGTATTCTCATAATTGGCCCTGGATGTCATTTTCTGTTTGTGCAAAGGAGAGGGAGGGAAGCTGGAAGGAAGAGTCCTCATTCCAACTTTCCTTTAAAAAAAAATACTGAAAAATAAAGCTGTCCCATTATATAAGAGGACAAAATAATGATGGAACAATAGTAATTATAATCCCTAAAAAAAAGCCAACAATAAACAAAAATGAAGAAAGGTTACTCAAGAACAAATAATCAGTTGTCCTGCTTTAATAGGAAAAGGAAGAACCTGCAAAAAGTAAGTTTTTAATTAACACTAGAAGCAATCAGTGTTACAATACTTCCATCTAAATAAACATTATAGAAATTTTTTGATGTTTGGTATTGTGTTGTCCATAAATCTTTTTTTTAAAAAAAAATCTGCTTCCAGCTGCCTGAATAAAATTTCAAGGGTTTTTGCTTGGAAGCAATGCCCCAGTGAACCTGGGTGAATATGTATATTTCAGTTTAATCCAGGATTAATGTGAGCATTAAAACAGGACAATTTCCCTTGTACTTTGAAGGAGAAAAGAAGTTCAAGATAAGGGGATTATACTGAATAATGTGTTGATGCCTTCCTTATAACTGGACAGAAGTAAACTGCATCTTTCCAAATGATACTGTTTTATGCTGTTCAGCTAGAAAACCTACCCAGCTTTCTTCCCAGCTGAACATGTTGGAAGAGGAGAGAATGCAAACAATTAGATTACCTTTATTAAAAGGAAGATTTCTTATTGGTTTCCAGATTAATCAAAATAGAAAGGTTTGGTGAATTTATGAACATATAGCAAATAATTCCCTATACTCACAAACACGTCCAATTTTTCCTCAGGATGGAAATGGCATCTATTATTAAAATAGGATCATTAGATTTGGGCTAGCTTCTATGGAAAATGCTTGGGTAATATACACAGACTATGGTCAGAAAATCCTGAGCAATAGATAACTAAGTATCCCAAATGAATTAATCTGAATTAACTAATCTTAATCTGTACATTCTTCTGCTAAAAGCAGCAACATCCCACTGTGCTGAAAGTATTGCTGTATCAGTACCATTGATCATCAATGTCAACCACATGTCTTTGTAATGAGAAGGAGCGATACCATATCCTAAACAAAACCCAATGTGACATCTAGACATGGCACTTTGGACTTATCTAAATATGGAGCAGAAACCTGGCTTTATTTTCATGAAGAAGGACAGCCAATCTCCTAAACTTGGTTGAAAATGTGTGTTTTCTTTGCTGCTATTATTTCTGAGAAAGGAGTCAGAGGGATTTTTGCACTAAAAAGCAGAATTGTAGGTATGTCATGATATTGTCATAAAGTAGATGAGGTCCTTCACGTCAAGGAAATATTATCACACTGATCTAACATGGGCCCAGTTCATATTGGTCAGAAATGCCCCAAATTGAAGCAAGATGAAATCATTATTTCAGGCATTAAGAATAGAGGGTTCTGGAAAATTTTCACCAGAATATGCTACCTGTTCAGAACTGGTGAATGAGATGGCGGTTATAACCGGTTTTTTGAAGAACGGGAGTTTTTGGACTCCACTCAAGTTTTACTTCAGCTATCGTTGCTTCAAGATGCTTTGATCCCTGTTTCTTCTCTTCTTTCCCTATCATTCAGTTTAAGGTCAAAGCTGATCCTATTATTTTGCAGAGCTGAAGCATACTTTAGCTTGTCTAATCATTAAACTGAGCAAGGCAGCTATTTTAGGAAGTTAGTTTGGGGTATCATAAAAAAGAAACAAAATCTTAAAGCTATTTGTTTTATTTAGAAACAGCCTTCCCACCCTGGAGAAACTCAGGCTGCCTAGCAATCTTTTTAAACAATATAAAAAGTTTAACACAGAGATAAAAATTAATAATACAAAAAGTCCTAAAACTATCATCAAACGTTTTTCAGACCAGACAGCAAAAAAGTTTCAACCTTAGTTTCTGCTGTGCAAAAAATATATTGAGTTGTTCTCTTAAAGTCAATTGTGTGTATGTAGATCTGTCCCTAAAACAAAACAAAATGAAAAGCAGTACTAGTAATGCCTCCATGATGTGGCAGTTAGATTTTTTTTTATTACCTGTTCCCCACAATACCTAAATCAAGAGTGTCCAGGGAAATGTGGCATCTTCATGTGGCATCTTCAATACACTTTCAAAGTTATTCAGTGGCCTTTTTATATTGTGCTAAACCAAAATCCAACAGATCATACCGTATCTTAGTGTAGCTTTAAACTTTTGAGAAATGGAGTGTGTGAGAGACACAGGATAAGCAAGTAGGGACAACTAACTAAATATTTCTCTAGAAAGAGTGGTATTATGCTCCCTTTTTCCTTCTACTCTAAAATACATATGGTTCCTTTAGAATATATAACAGCAAAATCAACAGTGATTTTAATGAAAATGCACTAAAGCTGCAAATTTATATTTACTGTACCAGGAGGAAATTTCGTCAAATGTATGTGTCGTAGATATGAATAGGAATGTCAAGCTATAGCTAGATGGCAGGGCTTAGCCAACCTTAGATTGATTTAGAAAACTAAAAAGGGCAATTGGGGTTAATTCTTAGATGGAGATCATCTGGGAAATCAAGGGCTGTAGGCTTGAGAGGGCAGTTAAAAATTATAAATTATAAAAAGGTAAAGAATATATTTGAATCAATCAATCAAAAATATTTTTTTAAAAAAGACAAAGCTGTCTCAATATATATTCAGAATATCCCATCTAGTTTCACTCTAGGGAGTGATGGATAAGCAACATGTTTTGCCTAATTTTTTAACAGAAGCTTACCCAGATTGCACTTAACCAAACTTTCATTTCCACATCAAAGTTTGGGGGGGGGGGTTAGAATGTTGCAATGCCATTTGCAATTTGAAGAGACACAAAAATGCATACATTAGAGAAAAAATCTGCACAAGATGCTGGGAAAAATCACACTTGCAGTAAATATATGGATGAGTGAAAATGCACATTACACACACACACACACACACACACACATACATACATACATACAGGCATGCATGCATGCATGCATGAATTAATCATCAGGACATGAGCTCAACCTAAAAGGGATTTTATCTGTGTAAAACAATTTTATAAAACAAACTAAGAGAAGCAGCAAGTCCACCAATAACAAGTTAACCTAAAAGCTATACAATTCTTACAACTTTATATTTCTAGAATTAAGAGAAACATTCCAACTGTAGTTCTATACTTCAAGAACCAAAAGAATTGTGAAGGCCAACCATGTCCTTCTCCACGTTTGAAGTTTATCATATGAGATATGGATGTAATGAGCTTCTTTGCATAATTCCATAAGATACCAGAATTCTTGAAAAATCCTCGTAAAATTCTCCTTACTTACTTTATCATATGGTGGTCTCAGAAATCCATTTCAGCAAAGCATATAGAAGCTTTTTTATTTAAAAACACAACACTGTGCTCTGCTAGGAGCTGAGTGGTCATGGAAATAAGTTCCTCTACTACTACTACTACTTTTGATAGATAGAAACTCAATGTATGGCTGGTTTAACCCCAGCCAGATTTGGGATGTGAAACTGTTCCTTCCCAATTCATTGGGAATAGGAAAAAAAGCTCCTTGACCACTGGTACTCAGAAGTAATTATCTAGATTCTAAATTTTAAGACAAATAATTTAGGTGGACAGGAAAGCATTGCTCTTTAATGAAGAAAGGCAGTAATTTGGGCAAATGTAAGCATTATAGGAACATAGATTGTGCTGAATTAGAATACTTCTAATAAAAGAATTTAACATTACTTTGAGTGATCTATACAGGTAGTTCTTGACCTACAACAGTTCGCTTAGTGACCTTTTTTCACAGTTAGGACTGTGATTTACATTCGGATACTTGATAACTGATTCACGTCTATGACGGTTGCAGTGCCCCAGGGTCATGTGATCATCTTTCGTGATCTTCATGTCAATAGGGAGACCAGATTCACTTAACAAATGTGGCAAGAAAAGTTGTAAAATGGGGCAAAACTCACTTAACAAATTTCTCAGTTAGCAACATAAATGTTGGGCTCAATTGTGGTCGTAAGTTGAGGACTACCTATACATGGAAATGGAACAACCTGAACATTTGGATGAATACTATTTCTTCTCACTAGATGGGAAATTATTGGTAATCCTACAGGTGAGGGGAAGTTTGAAGAAATGAAACTATTAGACGATCACCTTTAAATCTAGAATTTGACTGAAGGATTAGGAAAGCATCTAGTAGCCATTTATAGATTTATAGCCAAATATACGTATGTGCTGCTCAGATAAATTGTGACAAGGTAATAAAAGACAAAGATACATCCTATAGTTTATTGCTTGTTTTTTCTTTCTTCTCTTTTTCCAATCCATGTAACCACATGGATTCAATCTCCACATTACAATACAGTCACCAGTCTTCCTTCTTTCCCAATGGGAAATAAAGTACAAAATCCCATGCTTGCAGTATACCAGCATCTGATCATGTTTATTTGCTGGTCAGAGAATAAACTTTGTTTGGGGCTGAGTTTACTGAACAGACTGCATCATATGATAGTTTATGTACTGTGTTTTGAAACTCTGGTTTCAGAACATAGCTTATAACATAGTATATTGTGTAAACTGAGACAAATGATGTTGAAAAAAACCAACAATGGCTTAGCGTAGCATGTGAGTAAAAATTCTCCATTCCTTCACTGGTCCTGTCAAATAAAGGATCTTCCATGTCATTCAGTTACATAAAGTGCAAATAATGAACACCCAACTGGGCTGATACATTAATTGTCCTGCATTAAGGTAAAATGGTGGAGCCACTGGAGGTATTAGGGATATTGACTATTCAATTATAGCTGAATATAAACAAAGGAAAGGGATTTGGAGGAGAAATAAATGGAAAGAAAATTTCCAAGAGAAAGAACTACTAGATTGTGAACTAATTTCCCAGAGGGAGCAGTACGGAATCCATGGCTTGGTTCATTTGAACAAGACAAAGCACTGATAGCAGTATGCTAGTAGTAGTTCACATCCTGGTGGTGTTGGGGTGGGGGACAAGGACAAGACTGCAAAACTTGCAAGTTACATGAGATTAAAAGCTCCCTCAATCAACACTTCTTTTCTTCTAAAGTTCAACAACATGCCTTATTCGGGGTCAGCTCAGAATAGCTCCCAAACCTGCAGCTGCAAAATTTCATTCCTCCTGAGAGAGGCTGAAATGCTAATATGATGCTTACTAATCAAGTTCCAGCATTCTGGGTTTTGGAACAGGAGCTGCTTCTTCATGTAGATTCATGACTGCCCGGTGTAAAATAAACCCAAACTGCTAAAGAAATCAGCAGAGAAATCTCATATTATGGAAGTGTTCCACCTGCGCTGAGGCATTGAGAGGAAGAAAGGAATTGAATCTTTCCAGATACTTCCTAAATACAGGTAGTCCTTGACTTATGACCATAGTTGAGCCCTGTTGTTAAGTGAGACATTTGTTAATTGAGTTTTTCTTCATTTTATGACCTTTCTTGCAACAGTTGTTAGGTGAATCACTGCAGTTGTTAAATTAGTAACAAGGTTGTTAAGTGAATCTAGCTTCCCCATTGACTTTGCTAGTCAGAAAATTGCAAAAGGTGATTACATGATCCCGGGACACTGCAAAGGTCATAAATATGAGTCAGTTGCCAAGTGTCTGAATTTTGATCATGTGACTATGGGGATGCTGCAATGGTCGTAAGTGTGAAAAACGGTTGTAAGTTGAGGACTATCTATAGTGATCTTTCAGTGCTGAGAAGAAAGAGAGAGAGAGAGAGAAAAGAGAGGGAAAAGAGTGGGAGGAAAGGATAAAGAGAGTGAGGGACCAGGAGATGTCTTCTGTTAGTTATGACACCATCAGGTTAGAATAAAAAGCTGTCCTACTGAACAATATTTGCCTAGATCACATCTAGAACAAGTACAGGAATTTCTATTAAAGTTGTCACTGTGAGAGGTCTTTCTGTTGTGTGCATGTTTAAGAATTTGAAACTTTCTGGCATGTTCATTTTACAGTGTTAATTGTACTTGCCGAGTGTGATTTAGGTATTTCTTCTAGCAAGTGATGTGCAAATTTTTACCTTGTGGGCTCTCTGCTTCAAGATCACAATGACAATGGTAAAAAAAAAAGAAGACCATTAAAGTTGCTGAAAATCAGGGGTATCTCCAGCCATTGTGTGTGTGTGTGTGTGTGTGTGTGTGTGTGTGTGTGTGTGTGTTCCAAGCATAAAGCAGTTAACACTTAGTATAGCTTGAAAAATCAAAGAAAAAAAATCAAACCTTTTTTTTTCCTGACAGCCTAGGATTGTTGTGGAGAGATTCACTGAACAGTCACTATTAAGGAATTTAGTTAATATTTGTTGTTGCTATGCTCCATTGAGTTGTAACCAACTCCTGGTGTCCCTATGGATGAAAATTCTCCAAAATGTCCTGAATTTCATTGCATTGCTTAAATCTTGCAGGGGCATTTCTGTAGACTCCAGTATTTCTTCTACCTACTCTTCCTGATCTTCCTTACCCTTTGCTCAGCATTATCATCTTTTCCATAGACATATTAACCTTCTCGTGTGTCCAAAATATTATTTCACGATCCTTGCTTCTATTGAGTATTCTGGCTTGATTTCCTCTAATATTGAACAATCGGCTCTCTCTTTCTCTCTAAGGAACATAAAGTTTTCCCAGCTTTGTAGCTCAAAGGAATCCATTCTTTTCCTATCACTGTTGCAGTTGTCCATCCCTCGCATCCGTACATCATAGAGTGAATAGCAGTGAGTTGCGTATTCCAACTTTTGTGTCTTGATAGAAATATCTCACTCTTTGCCTAGGCCCCCTAAACACCTTTTCCGTTATTCTTCTCTGACTATCATTTGAACAGTTAGCATCTTTAGAACATCTCAAGTCTAGAAAATTGTAATTATCAACTACTTCTTTTGTCTCACTCTTTATTTTAAATTATTCTAGTTTTCCAGCTGATGTATTCTTAGCTTTTTGATGTTCAAAGAATCCCCTCCTTTTTCAATCTCTTGTTTTGCTTTAAAAATCTTAAAATTATCATTCTTAAAGTCTTCTTCAATTTCTTCAACCAAGGTAATATTACCTGCATATTTTTGATATTTATTCTACTAATTCTGACCACTTTCTGGTTCTTCCAGGTTTGTAGCCCTTATAGTGTGTTTAATGTATAATCTCGACAGGTATGGTGAAATTATGCAGCCTTATCGGAGTCTTTTTTCCAATGGTAAAGCAGTTAAAACAGCTTTTTCATTTAAAAAAGTCTTGCTTTTTTTTGAACAAAAAGGACATTCTTTTTTTAAAGCCTTCTGTATTTATCTTTTTGAAAGTCCCAAGATAACATGTTCATCAGCTGTAAGCCTCATGAAGGTTATTTCTAATTTATTTTTATATGCATACCTACTTTTTCCAAGACTTCAAAGCAACCAATGTGGTTTTCTCCTTGTCCCCAGCTCACTGCTTTTTTAGATTGTGGATTTTTTTTAAAAAAAGGAAAAACTAACTGGGTTTTGAGAAGGGGGAAAAAACAGCATTTGCAATTGAACAATATATATTTTTGACATTGTGTGCCAACTTTTGAATTTTAAGCACTGTATATAAAAACCAGGGAAAGAAGAGAAAAGAATCTCACTTCTTACAGCCACGAAGCGACAAAATCTTATTCCTTATAATAAATAAACCTTAAAAGGTGCTACTAAATGCCTTCTGATTTTGGGCTAGTATAGACTCACATGGCTTTCTTTCTGCAGTGTCTCAAAACGAAACTGACACCTTTGAATGCAGTGGTGAGAAGTATCGGATTACACCTAGCTTTCTAGAACAAAGAAGCTGGGGGTAATTCCTCACTCCAAACTTCTGAAAACACAAAGGCTGGTTGTATCCGAGATGCATGTGCATCAAGTGAAGCACATATATTCCAGGCTTAGCAGGGAGCAGCAGGAATAAGAGAGGAACCATCTATATATTGGCTGAGCTATAGTTTAATCGGAGATGGTGCAGTAGGCAAAAAAACTAATATGAAGCCAAATTGAGCAATATACTATTATCTAGTGGCTGGAAGTGTGAAACTCTCAAAATGTTGCAAAACTTTCTTTAGGTTATGAAAATTTATAACCTTATCAGCATGAATCAAGATGAATAACTAAAAGCAGATTTTTTTTTAAAAGGCACCTTGAGCAAAATAAAACAAAAAGTCAAATCTAAAATCTAAGGAGTAAAATGCATTTGCACTGTCTGTAACCCAATGTCAGATCAGAAAACAAAGTCTGGCTTGTTACTACTGTTGTGATGGCTTTTTCATATAAGCAAATAGCATGTAACACAAGCATCATATGACTCAGATGCATTTATTTATTGTCCCATTTTATAAGTGTCCCCTGCAAATTGCTTCCCTTTTCCTGTTTCTACTTTGCCAAGTCCAACCAGGTTCTCCTATAATGTCTAAAAAGGAAATTATGGCTTACAATGGGCTACAAATAAGTATGTATACTAGTATGGCAACTATGAATTATAATTATAATCATGATTCTGGAAAATTATCTGTCTTTGAACTGATTTGTACATGGCCTTCATAAATGCAGATTCCTTTCTTCACTTGATTAATTTTTTTTAATTTGATTACCCTGGACTGAACATGTACAAAAAAGTAAGTGCACAAAAACACTATGCCAGGTGCTAATAGAACATAGTTTCCTATGAGAAGGAATAGCAAAGAATAATAGAGGCTCTTTATGCCTTTTCTGCCCAAGACTCAAGCTGGCAGTGAGTGGTAGCTGCCTGCTGTTTCTTGTGCAGTATTTATTCATTTGCCATCCTGGACTGAATTTTGTGCTCCTTGGAAGAAAAAAAAAAGAATTCCCCCACCCCCACCCTCACCCTGCATTCCTTTTCTTTTTAAGGCCGTTGTTTTGTACAAAGTAGTTACCCTAAAGCAAAATAAGGATTTGAATTACTTTGTGCATCTACATTTTTGTACAGAGCTTACTATGCACAATTTGATAAGTAGGCAATCTGCTGGCTATTTGTAGAACCACAACGGAACTACAGAATGTAGACGTTTCCTCAGTTTCCTCAGTTTCCTCAGAGTCCCGGCATTCATTTGGAAAATAGCACGTTTCTAGTTCTTAGGAGTTAAAAATGAGTAGAAAGAGGCTTTAGATCTCAGAAACCTCAAAATTGCAATATAAAATCTGCAGAGGTGATAGGGTGGATCTTAAAGTGATTAAAGTCATTAATTAACAGAATCTGAAGGTATGATTTTTATTGCTGTTAGTACAATAATAACCATGTGTTATGCTAAATTATAGAAATTGCATAGACAGCATAATATACATAACATACACCAATTGCAGAATTTAATTTCTTTATTACAGATTTTAGATTTTCTAGTTCCCTCCCCCCACTTCAGTATAAAAATCTAGATAAAAATATCAAATAATCTGGATAGAAGGTGGTTAAAAAAATATGCTACAATAGCTATAATCCCAGAATACTGTATCATCTTATCATCTGACTAGAGAAAAGAAGGAGTAGGGGTAACATGATAGCAGTATTCCAGTATTTGAGGGGCTACCACAAAGAAGAGGTGGTGGACTTATTTTCCAAAGCACCAGAAGGCAAGGCAAGAAACAATGGATGGAAACTAATCAAGGAGAGAAGCAACCTGGAATTAAAGAGAAACTTCTTAACAGTGAAGACAATTAACCAGTGGAACAGCTTTCCTTCAGAAGTTGTAGTTGCTTCATCATACCAGCCGCCCAGAGTCCTTTGGGAGTTGGACGGCATAGAAATGCAAATAAATAAATAAAATAATTGGAGGTTTTTAAGAAAAGACTGGAGAGCCACCTATCTGAAATGGTATAAGGTCTCCTGCTTTAGCAGGGAGTTGGACTAGAAGACCTCCAAGGTCCCTTCCAGCTCTATTCTGATTGATTGATCTTATGAAACCACTGGTTTGTAGGAATTCAGGAATCAGGTAAAAATTCTTGCATTTGATCAGTATATTTTTTTTACTATGATTTTAATACATGTCCAATGATGGTGTTATTTTTATAAGTCAGATATCTTTTGCTGTTGATGTTAATTTATATTCATATCTTGACTTTAGTTTTTTTTTATAAAAAGGCAACTGTGCAACCATATAATCATAATAAACTAGCATTTATCTTTTACTGATATGGAGTATAGAAACTATTGAATATGGAAGATATCCTAATGTTAGTGGATAATTTGAACAGTGTTTCTCCATTCAGTGGAGGTTTAGCTCCTAGAAAAGGCGGTCCTAGCACGGGGACTGAGAAATACAGTTATCTGGGCAGGCCAAATGGTTCCTCCATACATCCCTTGCACTCCAGATGTTGGTGACCTTCAACTCTACAGCTGCAGTAAAGAAGACCGATGCTAAGAGATGCTGGGAGATACATTATCAGCATATGAATGGTCTCATCCCCAATCTACATCAAAGTGGCTTACTGCCAGATTTTTGGAAGCAGCCCTCCCACATTATATGAGGGAATGAATATATTTAGACATAATATCAACATTTGGCTAGAGCTGCCAGATCTGGACTTCAAAAATTCCGACCACCATTAGATGAGGGCAAACAAAATTCTAAATTTTGTTGCATCTATTAATCATTTTGATTTTTGCAGCCTGGTAGCACTGGTGATTTTCATAGTCTGCATATTTTAAAGCAATTAGCTGTACTTTAATTTTTGCCTGATAATTTAAAAGCAACATTTGCTCACTACATGCCTGTAAACTTCATTTATATGAACATCTATCCATCCTCCTTTGTTGTATTCCTTGTCCATACTTTTGCAGTATTGAGGAGTAATTTGTGATCTATATTTTGTTGTTATTTTATGCCAGTCTTCCGACTGTCTCAAATTGGTCCCCCCACCCCCTATTTTTTATTTTATCTTCTCTTACCCAGCATTAAAGTCTCTAAATTATTCACATTGCAAAACCTCAGTCACGTTAAAATCAACAATCAGCTGGAAATCATCCTTCTTTCATTGTATTTGGCAATCAAAACTGGAGCTTCCACAAGGCCTCCACCCTACAGCTGCATCTAATCAACCAGCAACTTAAAGAGATGGAGTTGGTTGAGAGAACAAATCTTTTTCTCTGCAACCTGTTTCCAAATGACATCCCTACGGCATTTTTAAAGGCAACGTGCAGTGCTGTTCAATGGCAAGGGAAGCCTAAAAATGTGTTGTTTTGGTTCTGAAGGGGGAAAAAATCATATGTGATTTTCTAACTGATGAAAGGTTATTCTGGGTTTTCCTTAGGGATGGAGCTTATATGCATATTTATTGATTCATAAGAGGACGCAGCATTTTCAAGGAATGCCTTGCATTTACAGTATGAACAATCTGACATGGAAGAGACACCAGAGACAGTTTGTGTCATCTCACATATAAAGCTAATTTACTTCACAAATTCCAGTTTGAATAAGCAAATAACCAGGGAACAAATGACTTCAAAAAGGAATCAAGTGATACCTTTAAGACAATTGATGGTACAATTGTTTTGAATCATAAAGCTGCATGTTGTAATTTCCAGAGAATTAGCCATGTTTGTCTGCAGCAGCTGAGACAGTAAAGAATCTTATGACATAACAAAGAATTAGTAATACCCATTATGAAAACCAACACAAAAATTAAAACAAAATATAATAGCCTTAAAAACATTGCATGATTCTGCAGGTTTTGTTACACCAGAGCCAGATGTTACTAAAGTGAGATGTGTATGTGTATGTGCATGTCTATATGTATAGTATATATATTGACAATAAACTAAATGTAGTTCCATTGTAGACTACCTGCTGAGTGAGGTTGGTCAGCCAGTTGAAAATCCATCTGGTGGTGGTATTGACTATCCCACATTGTTCACCTAGTTAGAGAGACTCGAAAAAAGATGATCCCTTAGATACTGTGATCTCAAGCCATGTAGGGCTTTAAAGGTAATCACCAGTACCTTGAATTGCACCTGTAACCAGCACAACTCATGCAAGACTGCTGTCACATGTGTTGTGTCTCTGGCACTATTTACTACCTACCCAGCCACATTCTGCACCATTTGGAGTTTCCAATGGTCTTCAGGGACAGCCACATGCAGAGCATGTTACAGTGAGCAGGGCCTTCTGGTCTACATAAGAACACAACTGGTGTACCACTAAAGGTGTGCAGAAGTCTCCCTAGGTGGAGGATCCAAATACTCTCAGCCAGCAACTCCATCTTACTAGAGTTGAGTCAGAGCTTGTTTTGCCCCATCCAGTCCCCAATAGTCTCCAGACACCGAGATAGGACATCCATTGAATTACTCAAGGGGCCTGGGGTAGAGATGTAGAGAGGGATATTATGTACATACTGATGATATCTCACCCCAAACTGATGGATCATCTCACCTAGTGGCCTCATGTAAATATTGAATAGAAGGAGAGAAATAACAGAACCCTGAGGTACCCCTCAAAGTAGGAGTTGTGAACTAGATCTGTCTCCCTCTATCAATACCAGGCAGAGTATTCCCAGAGCCGGCTCAGAAAGATACTATGATTGATGGTATTGATGCTGCTGCTGAGAGGTCACAAAAAGAGCCAAGATGGATCTACCTCTATCCTGTTCCTGTCAGAGGTCATCCATGAATGCAATCAATGCCATCTCAGTCTCAAACCCTGGTCTGAACCTTGACTGAAAGAGGAGTAGGTAATCTGCCTCATCAGAGTTCTCTGAAGCTACCATGTGACTACTCTCTCCACCACCTTCCCTAGAAAGGGGAGGTTGAAGACTGGATAAAAACTATCTAGGCTAAGTCTAGGTGGGTCGACTGATAGTCCTTTGAGGATGGGGCACACCACACCTCTTTAACTCAAAGAGGAGTTAATTATTGCCCAGATCCATTCATACATTCCCTCCTGCCAGGCCTTAATCATCCAGAAAGAGCATGAATCTAACACACAAGTGGCTGAATTTGCAGTTGAGAGAGCCCTGTCCACATCCCCAGGTTCAATGATCTCGAACTCTTCCTAGATTACTATGGAAGACATAGCCACCACACCTCCATAGATTCTGCTCTAAGTCTACCTTTAAGTAGATTTTAACATGGCTCCCTCCAAGGAGGGACCAAGTCACCCAGAACAAAGCCACTGATAAGCAGATGCACTAAGGATGGAGAAATAATAGCTATACATTGCCAAATGACTTACTGAAGTCTAGGTAAACCAAGTCCACAGCATTTCCCTTATTGACTAATTTAGTCACTTTGTCAAGGAAGGCAATAAGATTTGTCTGGCATGATCTGTTTTTGACAAACCTATGCTGGCTTCTAGTAATTGCCTTGTTTCTAGGTGCTCACAAATGTGCTGCTTGATTATATTTTTCAAGATCTCCCCAGGTAATGGGGAAAGCTGATTGATGCCAGGCTAATTGATCTGTAGCCGTGATGGCGAACCTATGGCACACGTGCCACAGGTGGCACGTGGAGCCATATCTGAGGGCACGCGAAGCTTTGCCCTATGTCAGCTCCAGCGTGCATGTGCACACTGGCCAGCTGATTTTTGGCCTTCCTGAGGGCGGGGGGAGGCCGTTTTCGCCCTCCCCAGGCTTCAGGAAAGCCTCCGGAGTCTGGGGAGGGCGAAAAACGGCCCAACAGGCCTACCAGAAGTCCGGAGGCTTCAGTGAGGCCTGCGCACATGCATGGGGGGGCAGCATGGGAGGGCAGCACGGGGGTGTGTGCGTGTATGCGTGGGGGGAGGCATTGCATTATGGGTGTGGGCACGCGCGTGCATGCCCTTTTGGCACCCAAGCAAAAAAAGGTTCACCATCATTGATCTATAGTTTCCTGGATCCATTTTTTCTCCTTTGTAGATTGGAACCGTATCAGCTTTTTTCCAGTCCTCTGGTATTTCCCCAGTGCTCCAGAAGCTTGGAAAATTTTTGTTCAGTGGTTTTGAGATAACATCTGCCAGGTCCTTCAGAACCCTGGGATGTAATCCATCTGGTCCTGGCAGTATGAACTCATCTAAAGTGAATAGGTGCTCTCTTATCATTTTTTGCCTATTCTGACTTGCATATTTTTTCCCTTTTGTGTGAAAATAGATGCAAAGAATGAATTAAGCAATTCCACTTTCTCCCTGCTGCCCATCACCTCTTTGCCATCTTCTCCCATTAGTGGACCACTCATTTCCTTGACTTTTTTCTTATTCCATACATATTGAAATAAACTTTTTTTGCTGTTAATTTTGGTATTTGTTGCAAGTCATAATTCATTTTCAACCTTAATTTTTCTGACTTCATCCTTGCAGATTTGGGCTATTTGCTGGTATTCTGTTTTAGTTATGTGTCCCTCTTTCTATTTTTCTTATACTTGTCCTGTTTTTTCTCTCAGTTTGTCAGAGAATTCTTTATGTAACCACACTAGCTTTGTTTTTCTTTCTCTGTGTTAGATTGGGTTTTTATAATCTCATGTTTCAGAGTTTCTCAAGCATCTTGAGTTGTTTTTTCCCCTTTAGGATTTCCATCCATGGAATCTTTCTAAACTAGCTTGTTGGTCAGCTCCCTTAAAGTGTAAGACAGTAGTTTGACTTTGTTTGATTATTTGTGCAGCATTATGTTGAATTCCAGCATGACATGGTCACTCTCCTCCCAAATTACCACAACTTCAGCCCCCTCTGCACTGTCTATACTTTGATGGTTATGTCATCTAATGAGGAGAGAGTGTAAAAGATACTTTAAACTAGAATGCAAAAAATTAAAGACATCCAAATCAACTCAACTGATCTCATCATGGAAGAAAGAAGGTGACTGAATCAGAATATTAGCAAATGTTCACTTGCAAAGTCTGTATGTTCTATATTGTGAGCAGAGCATAAACTGGCTTTTAAATCAAATTTCCAGAATATTCCCTAGGAGTATGAGAATGAAATATACCAAGCATAACATGGATCATTTTCTTCAGTATATTCTGTGTGCTCTGCCATTGTGTTTTGAAATCTGTGGTTGGTGGCTTAGCATATTGGACCAAGTCTAGTTTAATCAATAAACCATGCTTAAACAAACTATGACTTAACATATAGGATCCTTATCATTATGAAATTGCAGCTACTGGAAACAAATGACAAATCTTTTTCTTTTGCATTCAGTATTGAAATGCAGAGCTTTTCCATAAAACCACAAAAGTTACATAAATATTCCTGAATCTAAATAGTTGGACTTCAGCTCTTATTAATGCCAAGCCAGCATGTTCAAAGGACATGCTACCCTAAAGCTTTGAGAATCACAATCACATATATTTTAAAGGCACCAGTTTCGGGACAAACTAAATTAGCATTTCTCTTTCCCAAAGTAAAAGCCACAAATGGGTTAGGACAGCCTTCTCCATCCTGGGGCTTTCTGATGTGCTGGATTATAGCTCTCTTCATCTTTTGCCAGCATGGCTAAGCACTATTGAGAATTGATCAGTTACGTATGAAGGAGGGGTTTCTGTAGCATCCTTTCCACAAGAAACTTCCTAAATGCCAGAATTCACTATTGTAGCATGGTTTATATTCTCAAAATATGATTAGAGGCATTGTCAGAGGAAACAAGTGTCTTTAATAGGAAAAGAGTAGGCAGTTGTAGACTTTGGCAGACAAACGTGAGTAGGAGGCCTTTTGGCTTCCTAGAACACAGAATCATATTTAAACGATGAAGAACATAATGTTCTTCTTCTCCCCCCCCCCCCAACCCTCATATTCCTGTCATAGGAATTTCTATTTTTTCTTGCACCTAGCTTGCCCTTTTCAAAACTCTAGAGTATAATTCTGTTAAACAGGTATAGAACCAATGGAAGGGAATATTTGTAGCTCAGGGTTGAACTGTGGGGTCCTTGGTGCTCTCTGAGCTTGGTTGTCAAACCCAAAGAACATGAAGGATCTCACAGATACAGAACTTTTTTGAAAGGAAGCACCTGCCCAGTCTTGTCCAGAGTAGGGCATGATAGAACTTTAGATTCTAGCAAATCCCATGCAAAACAGGGAAGCTGAAAAATAACCTGGAAAAAACAACAACACTATTATCTCCTGTAGCCAAGAAAGCTTCATGAATGTATCCCTTAATTCTCTAATGTTAAATAGGGTGAGTGAAGAGGCTGGAGACAGGTTTCAGACAACAGCTCTTTATTCAACTATGTACAAGATCCAGCAGAGAGCCAGTCTGACAAGCTAGTCCTTTTATAGGGAGCTATCAGATGGCTCAGCCAGTCAGCAGTCCCCATTTTCCCGCCTGAACAGAGGACCTGGTTGTAACCAGGCAGTCTGGATATCTAACACCCCTCCCCTCTTAGATGGAATAGTCTACTCTGCATACGTAGTCACGTAGGTAGGCGGGGTGTCTGGGAACCCTTTCGGTCCTGTGCAGCTCAGTTGGTGCGACGGCAGCGGCCAGGGAGGTTCGGTCTGCTGCCGTCTCCTGCTCCGCTCGTGGAAGCTCCTGGAAGCTTTTGGGCGGTGCCATGGTTTCCACTGGAACCGGTTCGGGGTCGTGACATCGCTGGAACTCTGGGTCCCCAAGTAAGTGTTCCGTCGACCTCGGGCTTAAGTTAGCTGTAGGGGGATTTAATTCGGGATTATTGTTTGGGCGATGCTGGTTATCAGCGTTTGCTTGTTGGCGGCTGCACAGTTGGTCTATGTACCGCCGCCATTTTCATTAACAGGATTACATATGACCGTGGACCGGTAATTTCAACTACTTTCCCAGGTAGCCATAGGGACCCCTCGGCAAAGTTTCTTGTGAACACCAGGTCTCTGGTTTGGAAGGACCTGGTCTGTTTGGGTGTGACTTTCTTGTTATGGTTGGAATAGCTGGGATGCAGTCTGTCTAGGACAGATCGAAGCCACCGGCCCATTAATAGCTCGGCCGGGCTTCTTCCAGTCGCTGCGCTTGGAGTAATGTGCTGGACAAGTAGGAATTTATCTATCCTAGCTTGCCAGTCACTGGGGCCTAGTTGCCCTAGGGCTTCCTTGGCTGATCTTACCATCCTTTCAACCTGACCATTGCTGGCCGGATGAAAGGGATCAGTTAAGGCATGGCGGATGCCCTGCTCTGCCAGGAACCCTTCGAATTGAGTGGCCGTGAACTGGGGCCCATTGTCGGAGACCAGTACATCAGGTAACCCATGTGTGGCAAAGAGCCTCCTCAGTACCCTGATGACTGCCTCGGCCATGGTTGACCCCATTAGGATTATCTCCAACCATTTGGAGTATGCGTCGACTACCACCATAAATGTTTGGCCGTGGAATGGCCCTGAGAAATCTACATGGACCCTGGACCAGGGTGCCCTTGGTTTCTCCCACTCTTGTGCTGGGGCTTTTGGAAGAGCAGCCCTAGACTCCTGACAGGGCGTGCAGCCGGCTACCCACTCCTCTATGTGTTTGTCCATGTTTGGCCACCAAACGTAACTCCGGGTAAGAGCCTTCATTCTGACCATGCCCGGGTGGCCCTCATGCAATGCTCTTAGAATATCCTCTTGTAGTGATGGAGAAATGATTATGTGATCGCCCCACAATAGGCAACCCCCTTGTGCAGATATCTCATGCTGTTTGCAACTGAATGGTTTAAACTCCAGGCTAACAGGCCCTTGTGGCCATCCCCTCCACACCCAGTTCAAAATAGTCCTGAACACAGAGTTCTTGGCAGAATGGGCAGCCACTTCAGCCGAAGTGACCAGGCAGTCAATGAGTAGGATGGGGATGCCCAGAGTGGGGTCATCCACAAAGTCAGGAAGGGGGCAGTGACTGAGGGCATCGGCATGCCCCAGGGAGCGTCCAGGCCGGTGGGTCAGCTTGTAGGAGTAGGCGGAGAGAAAAATGGTCCATCTGGTGAGCTGGGGAGACAGAGACACAGGTGTGGGGCGGTCCGCAGCGATGAGCCCTAACAAGGGCTTGTGGTCGGTGACCAGCTCAAAGTCTCTGCCATAGAGATATTCGTGAAATCTCTTAACCCCGGCCACTGCTGCCAAAGCCTCCCTATCAAGCTGACTATAATTCCACTCCACGCTGGAAAATAGGCAACCAGAGCCTCTTGACCGTTGGGCAACCAGTGGCTGAGGACAGTCCTGACGCCAAATGGGGAGGCACACAAGGACCACCGGTAGGGTGTCGTTGAATTGTATCAGGAAACTGTCCTCTGACAAAAGGTCCTTGACAGCCTGGAACGCGGCCGCTTCAGTCCTTCCCCAGACCCAGGGAGCCTTCTTGGCTAATAGCCGATGAAGGGGTTCAGCAATAGTGGCTTTATTCTTGAGGAAGACGCTGTAGAAATTCAGCAACCCTAGAAAAGCCTGGAGCTCGGTCTTGCATGTGGGTGAAGGGGCCTCACGAATAGCCCTAACCTTGTCTTTGGTGGGGTGAATGCCCGTCCCATTTATATGATAGCCCAGGAATTCTACCTCTGGGATCCCAATCTGACACTTGCTGCCCTTAACCTGGAGCCCTGCAGCCCGAAATCGGCTAAGGACTTCCCGCAGCCTGGACTTTAACTGCGGCTCGTTACTGGCGATGATTAGGACGGCAGCAAAATAGGGGACAACCCCAGGAATTTTGTGTAACAAGCGTTCCATAATGCTTTGAAAGATTCCTGGGGCTACACTAATGCCGAATTGCAATCGGTGACATTTGAATGCACCCTTGTGCGTAACAATGGTCTGTGCCTCCGCAGTAGCGCCATCTACCGGCAGTTGCTGGTACGCCTGCGCAAGATCTAACTTGGCAAAAATGGCACCCGGGCCAAGCATATGCAGCAAGTGTTGTACTATAGGGACTGGGTATGCGCTTTGCTGGAGGGCTTTGTTGATGGTACATTTATAGTCAGCGCATATGCGCACTGACCCATCACTCTTGACTGGTGTCACTATAGGGGTCTCCCACTTCGCATGATCGACCAGCTCTAAAATGCCTTGGCTGATTAATTTATCCAGCTTGTGGTCGATCTTGGGCTTCAGTGCGAATGGGACTCTCCTGGGTTTGAGTCTAATGGGTGCTACGTTAGGGTCAAGGTTAAAGGATATGGGGGTGCCCACATACTGTACTTGCCGAGCCCCTCGTTGAAGACGTCCCGGAACTCCCGGATCAGGTCATCTGCGTAGCCCCCGGAGATGGCGTTGATTCCAGTCACTCCCATGCCCAGGGCGCCAAACCAGTCCAGGCCCAGCAGGCTAGGGAGGCAGCCGTGAACCACAGTCAGGGGCAGAGTCCCCTCGAACTTGCCAAATCGCATGTTGAAGTTGCCCCAGCGCAGCATGGGAATGTGATTCCCCTGGTAATCACTGAGCTTAAGGTTCTGCACTTTCAGTTGGCCTTGGCGAAGTGTTGGAATGGCATGCTTGACCGCTGCCCAGGACATGATGGAGATTGACAACCCTGTGTTGACTTCACAGGGAGATCCTTCCAAGGAAACTGTCACATGGATCTTCTTATGGCTAGATGTGCTTGCCTGCCCGATCTGTGTCTGGTTGGTCTCTGGAGCTCTGGGGTGGTCTGTGCGGTGCTTCAGCTTTGGTGGTTCTCGTCTATGCCCTTGCCTGGCCTCACCTTGGCTGGCGTCCTGGGTGGTGCATTTTTTGGATGGATGGCTGGCCTGGCAGACTCTTGCTGGGTGTCCTGGTCGTTCGCAATGCTGGCAAAAGGCGTCCCGAAATCTGCAGGTTGCTCATGGGTGCTGGCCTCCGCAACTGGAGCAAGCTTGCGGCCTTGGTCCTTCAGCTCCCGCCGGCGTTCCGTCCGGTAGACTTCCTGCTCGCTGTCGTCAGAGGGGTCGTCTAAGCACTGGCTTTCATGGATGGACGGCATAGATTTCTGTGGTGCTGGTGGCCCAATGCGATGATGAAGTGACTCGGCTGCCTTGTTGGATGATTCGGACGCCCTGGCCTCGTCCAAGGCTGTCTGGAGCATCAAGTTGGACTTGGCAAGTAGTCACCGCTGCAGGCGAAGATCTTGCACCCCACATATTAGCTGGTCTAGCAAGATGTCATCTAAGTCCCGGAATTCACAATGCATGGAGGCCTTTCGGAGAGCCACCAGGTATTGGTTAATCGACTCCCCATCTTGCTGCAATCATTGCCGGAATTCGTGCTGTCTCATGACCTTGGATGGCACAGGGGCGTAGTGGGTCTGCAGCATGTTCTGGAGCACCTGCCATGGTACTGTCTGCACCGGCGTTGGCTCTGACAGGAACTCTGCTGTGTCAAATACGTCGTGCCCGCAGTGGCTGAGGAAGAGTGCCCTTTTTCGGTTGTCTGACAACCCAAGGAGGTCATTGGCCTCCAAGAAGCAGTTGAATCGGGTCATGTAGGACCCCCAGTTCTCCTTCACTGGGTTGAAAGGTGTAGGCGGGTGAAACACAGACATTTCACAGCTTGTGCTATTTGAATTTGCCGTGCAAAATGGCCACCGTTCCGTTTTGCCGCCTGGCTGGATCTAGTTGAATTCTGTCAGCTCTTTTTGCTCAGACCGTCTTCACAATCCCACCTTCGTCGCCAGTTGTTAAATAGGGTGAGTGAAGAGGCTGGAGACAAGTTTCAGACAACAGCTCTTTATTCAACTATGTACAAGATCCAGCAGAGATCCAGTCTGACAGCTAGCCCTTTTATAGGGAGCTGTCTGATGGCTCAGCCAATCAGCAGTCCCCATTTTCCCACCTGAACAGAGGACCTGGTTGTAACCAGGCAGTCTGGATATCTAACATCTAGCATCGAGCTAAACTCAAAAGAGAATTCATTACGTATTATTCTCTGCCTTTCTCTCTTTCTCTTTCTTTCTCCCCTCCAAAATCATATCCCACCAGTCCAGCAAAACCATAGAGGATAGAATTAAGGGAAAGGATAGGAGCAGTTTTTCTCAATCTCAGCAACCCCTAAGATGTGGGGACAACATTATAAAGTGGCTGAGATTGAGAAACAGTGGGTTAGAAGATATGTGTTAGGCTCTTGGCCTCTGCCTAGAAATGAAAGTAAATCCATTTCCAAGCACAATTCTCATAGGCTCTTTAGTGAGAATTTACTAAGAATGGGATGAGGTTACAAAAATCCTAGCACTTGAACTGTTCCCAGGACCCAGCAGCTATTTTCCAAAAAATACATACGGGTAAAGGCTCTTTGTCCCTTTTAATGTTTTTCTGTGAATTATCAAACTGACAAGTCTTTTTCAACAATAATCAAAGACTATGCAGGTTCTCTAAATCTGATCAGGAACTGATGGAAACATCACCTCCCCCTTCAAGCCTGCTTCTCTGCTCTCTTAAGTCCCAGAAAGCTCATTTTCTACTTCTCTTTACTGTGAAAACCTCCAGTTGGATCATAGCAATAGCCCTGTCAAGAGCTTGCATCATGAGCTCTAAGGCGGGAGATTTGGAGTGGAGACTAGTGCCCAGGTTGGGGGAAATTGCACGTGTGGACATTGTAAACATCAGGATTATGAACATCCATGTTTATTAGCTGATGGCAGTTGGGTAAATGTTCATAGAATCAGTGCCATGTTTTTCTATCCATTTTCCTTCAGTTTGATAAATCCGTTTTTCTATGGTATAATTATGAAAATAATGGTTATAATTATATGACAACATTATGCATTTAAAAGAGACTATAACGTATGATTAAGAGAATACTGGTTATAATCAGGGTGTATAATACGATGTATACTTAAAAAGGACTGGATACAGCCAGTACACTGTTGTTGCAAAACTGAAAATGTGATGTATTATAAAGAAAAATGTATAATAAAAATATTTATTAAAAAAAAAGATAAATCCGTTTTTCACATTTATTTCAAAGGAAAAGAGAATTTCAGTGGAATTCTGTACGAATTAGAGTTTTCTTACTTATGAAGGATCAGTTAGTGTCTCATCTCACACTATGCACTAATCCAAATTTGGACATTTTACAGCCTGTGGGCCACATCCGGCCCTTTGGCTGTCGCTGTTTGGCCTGGGGCATTGGCAATGGGGCCAGGGTATCAGCCTCAGGGCTGGGCAGCATCAGTGAGGGTAGGTTGGATTTGGCAGGGACATGGGGGCTAGGGCAACGGCCCTCCACAGCAGTCCCAGTTTCTTCTGTGGCTCCTTGGGAAAATTAATTGCCCAACCCTGCACTACTGTCTTGGAGTGCTTCGATCTCCTAGCTTTGCCCATTTCAACTGAATCCAAAGGGATGACATTAAGAAGAAATTCCTCCCATTTGCAGGTGGGGCAGCCATAGTAATTTTGGGGTTCTCCTGAACCCAAGACTCCTCCTTGAGGAGCTAGTAGCAGTCATGGCCCAGAGGGCATCTGTACAACTACGAATTGGGCACCAGTTACGTTCATTCCTAGACCAACATGCTGTCCTCACAGTTTCCCAAACTGGCATCTCCCATTTGGACTACTGTAATGTGCTGTACATTGGGATGGTCTTGGGATGGTATTTAGAAGAGTCAATTGGTTCAAAAAACAGTGGCTTGCATGCACAACTCAAATTTGCACATGTGTAGCTTCTTTTGGAGAAGATGCACTAGTTGCCAATTTGCTTCCAGACTAATTCAAGATGTGGTTATCATCTTCAAAGCCTTGAATGGCTTCAAGGTTATTGAAAGTTTTTTTTTTTTTTTGAAGAACTGTCTCTCTCTAGTTACATCTATCCAGTCTACCAGAATCCTATCTGGTATGAGCAGTCTATCTGGTGGGACCAAGAAAACCCTCCCTATAGAATACCATTTTCCTGTAGATAAAATTGGCCCCTGACATGATTCTTTTCCGAAGGCCCAGAAGATTTGGTTCTGTGAGTGGTACTAGGGACCCCAATCTGATAGAGAACCGATCAAGTGGTTGGGGTAATTGTGTTTGTTGTCATCATGGGGAGGGAGAACTATTGTAACAGGAATTTTAATTTTGTAAGCCACCCAGAGTCACTATGTGTGAATTGGGAAGCCATATAAATTTGTTTAATAAATAAATAAATGGAAAGACACATAACCAAAAATACCAGCAAGAACAGGAGCCTTTTCCACCACCTTTTCTAACATAAAATATACCAAAGGCATCACCAAGAAAAACATCAAAAGCCATTCTGAAACATCCTGATAATGAGGTAGAAAAACCAAAGTGTCTTTTCAGAGGGAACAAACCTCTGAGAAACTGCATGGAAGATGTTGGGCCAAAATGATCGAAACACACACCGTTTAGACTGCTGGATCCAACTCCCTATTCAATGCATGAACTCCTTGTAAGGGATCATTGATACCATAGTTGTAGAATAAAATAGAATTCTTTGTTGGCCAAGTGTGATTGGACACACAAGGAATTTGTCTTTGGTGCATATGCTCTCAATGTACATAAAAAGAAAAAAAAACATTCATCAAGAATCATAAGATACAACAGTGATAGTCATAGGTTACTAATAAGCAATCAAATCATACTAGGAAACAAAACAATATAAATCATAAAGATACAAGCAACATGGTTTAGTCATAAGGAGGAGTTAGGTATTAGGAAGGATGAGAAGCATAATAGTAATACAGTCTTAGTAAATAGTTTGACAGTGTTGTGGGAATTAGTTGTTTAGCAGAGTGATGACATTTGGGGGAAAACTGTCCTTGTGTCTAGTTGTTCTGGTGTGCAATGCCCAATAGTGTCATTTTGACGGTAGAAGTTGAAACAATTTATGTCCAGGATGTGAGGGGTCTGTAGATATTTTCACAGCCCTCTTTTTGACTCGTGCAGTATACAGGTCCTCAATGGAAGGCAGGTTGGTAGCAATGTTTTTTCTGCAGTTCTAATTATCTGTTGAAGTCTGTGTCTGTCTTGTTTTGTTGCAGAGCCAAACCAGACAGTTATAGAGGAGCAGATAACAGACTTAATAATTCCTCTGTAGAACTGTATCAGCAGCTCCTTAGGCAGTTTGAGCTTTCTGAGTTGGCGCAGAAAGAACATACTTTATTGTGCTTTTCTGATGAT